>CM024963.1:31483031-31888031 GCA_014282245.1 Rhododendron simsii
AGAGTGTGTGTGTGTGTGTGTGTGTTTAAATGAATTTTTTTTTGTGACGGAAAGTAATTTTCCTTGATCTATTAAGCAAACATTGCTTTTCTTGTTTTAGCGTGGAGAGAGAGAGAGAGAGAGAGAGAGAGAGAGAGAGAGAGAGAGAGTTTTTCTTTGGGCAAATAAATGAATTTTGTTTTGTGACGGAAAGTAATTTTCCTTGATCTATTAACCAAACATTGCTTAATTTTCTTGTTTTAGTGTGGAGAGAGAGGGAGAGAGAGTTTTTTTTTTGGGCAAATAAATAAATTTTGTTTTGTGACGGAAAGTAATTTTCCTTGATCTATTAACCAAGCATTGCTTTTCTTGTTTTAGCGTGGGGAAAAAGGCTTGATGAACTAGTAGACGGGATTAATGGTTCTCACGCAACAAATGATGTTGTTGATAGATGGAAGCAAAGCACATTTGATGCCTTCCAAGGTCGCCCTTGGAATATATATGATGTCGCTTTATCTGATACTGTCTCCAAATTCCCACTTGAAATCCAGGTATATATGGGTACCTACTGTTTAATTGCAAGAGACTTTTGGATAAGAAAAAGGCAAAAATAGTGGTGAAGAAAATCAACTTAATTTTCTCCAAATTAGATTCTGCAAGAAAATGAGAAATTCTAGCTTTCCTGCAAAACTGTTTGTCGAGAGAACACATAATACAATAAAATAAAGAGATTTCGGTTTTATTTACCTCACATTGGAAAGACACTTTCACACGTCATTCTCAACACTAAACGGACCCTTAAAAGAATACTATTACTGATGACAAATTATGTATGCCGTATCCAACTTTTGGCATTCAATACAAACGCTACTACTACAAATTAAGTTGCCTTGCTTTCTGGTAAACTATAGTTTCGAAGTGGTCAATTTGGAGTCCCGTGTGGACTGTATCCGATATGGTTTGTGGATTTCAGTGCTTGGTTCTTCTTGGATTTGCTTATTTTTCGATTTATTTTGATTGTATATTGATTCTCTCCTCTATCTAAATGGTTAGTGTTTTGACGTACAGTTGTTCAAGGACATAATAGAAGGAGTAAGATCAGACATGACAAAGAAGAGATTTCAAAACTTCGATGAGCTTTACCTCTACAACTACCATAATGGCTCGGCATTTTTCCTGCTGCTCGCTCAAGCGATGGGGATTTCAGCGGAATCAAAGGCCTCGTTAGAGAATGTGTACCATGGTATGATAACCTTCGGGGTTGGTTTCTCTTTGATGGACCAGCTTCGAGATGTTGGACCAGAGTAAGTTTCTTATATTAACCCTATGTATCGATAAGAGTGACAAATGAACCAAGTTATATATTCCAGTTCGAAATCGTATTTGACTTGTTCAAAAATCATTTTTTGAGATCGACTTGTGAACATAGTTGTAACGCCCCAAGTTTCGGACATGTTGTTAAATGTTTTTTCATAATAATTTATTTAATTAACGCAATTCTTTCAAATACCTAGTTGGGATGTTATCCTTGGATAATGATGTCGTTATCAAAAATAAGAAACAGCCGAAGTAAATTTGGTTTTGTCAATATTAATTTCTGTCAGGTACTACTTTCGAACCTTTTTAGGCATATAGTACGTGTGCTAGCATCACATAAATTTTCTAACGAGTCATATATACAAATTTGTATAATAGATTCTTTATTATTTTTGATCTATCAAATATTATTGTAACCTACACTTGGGATTTCATTTCTGATAGCGCAAGGATGGGGATTAATATATTTTCCACAAGATTTGCATTGAAGACCGAACGGGACAGTCATTTTGGAACGGAGGGAGTATTAATTTCTGTCAGGTACTAGCTAGTTTCGAACTTTTTTAGGCATATAGTACGTGTGCTAGCATCACATAAATTTTCTAACGAGTTATACATACAAATTGTTCTTTATTTATTATTTCTTTTCATTCATGTTTTTGGTAACCTACACTTGGGATTTCTTTCTTGATAGCGCAAGGATGGGGAGAATATATCTTCCACAAGATGAGCTCTTAGCTGCTGGGCTGTCCGACGACGATGTATTTAGGGGAAAAGTAACCGACAAATGGAGGAAATTCATGAAAGGCCAAATAGAACGAGCAAGGGTGTTATTAGATGAGGGTTCGTCATTAGTGATTCAGGAGATGAACGATGACGTGGGATGGGGTTTTTGGGCACTTGCAATAATAGCTAAGGAAATTTTGGATGTCATAGAGGCCAATGACTATGAAACTTTCACGAGGGAAACTTATGTGGGAAAACCAAAAATCCTTCTCAATCTGCTTCTGGCTTATGCCAAATCACTTGGCTTGTTCTAAATTACTGTAGTTTTCCCCCTTTGAAATAAGAGCTTGTTTCAATTTGCTTTTCCCCTTTAAGATCGATATATCAATGTCTAATTTATGCTGGGATGTCTGTGATTCAAGGGAACAATTTTCTTTCTTTTATTTTTCTTTCTCTTGACCAGTTATTGTGCCCCTTCTATGCGGAAGCGGGGGGCTGCTGTCCCCTTGGGGACAGTAGCGTGCTGCTGTCTCGATTTCTGGGCCCGCTCTGATGATCGAAATCGTTCACTTTGTAGAGCTTGTCGAGTAGAACAACTATGCAAAAAAATAACTTAAGTGGATATCATTAAGTGCTTGATCGGAGCCCATATAACTCTCGGTCCATGGGCTACAGTGGATTTGATCCAGTATTTCGGATCCATTCTTTTCAAGATAAAAAGGTTCCGATCAGATACTTAATAATATCAAATTAAGCTAATTTTTTTGCATAGTTGTTCTACTCGACGAGCTCTACAAAGTGAACGATTTCGACCATCGAAGCGAGACTGGAGTGGACCCAGAAATCGAGACAGCAGCCCCCCGCTTCCCTTCTATGCGGCTTGTAAATTGATCTTTCTCTCTCGATGTACCTTGTATCTTGAACAATCTCGCTTGATACATGCACGGGAGCAAAGTACATTTGAAAGGCCAAATTCCCTATTTAATATGATGTCGCTTTAATTATCTGATACTATCTCCAAATTCCCACCTTTTTTTGTTTTTTGAAAGGCCAGATTCCCAGTTGATATCTAGGTACTGTTTGCAAAAGATTCTCTGGAATGGGCCTTTTACTATTAGGTGCAAGAAATTGAACCACATATAATTCCTATTAAGGTATAACACTCTTTTTAATTATTACTAAATCCAAGCATGTGCTAAAAATGTTAGAGAACAAATTATCACTAAGTTTAGGCGTGTGCTGAGGATATTCTCAATGTTGAGAATATCTGAGAATGTTGTCAGAATTGAGAATGTCTGAGAATAAATTACCTCTAAATCTAGACGTGTGCTAAAATGTCCTCAGTGCTGAGAACGTATGAAAATGTTCTCAGAACCAAGAACGTCTAAGAATGAATAACCATTAAGTCTAGACATGTGTTAAGAATCTAAAATATTCAGAGCTGAAAATAGGGACGTACAATATGAGCATATACTCAGAACGTTCTCAGAACAAAGTTGAGGTTTGGCGAGTTTTTCTCACCATAAATGCTACAGCCTACGAGAAGATGAAAAGAAATACATCACGAATCCAAGCTGGCCATGCCACCTGTTTTGTGGGGCCCAAGTACCTTTATGACTTATAACTTATATGGAAAGGAACGGGAAGACAAAAAAGAGAAGAAAAAAAAAATGGTAGGACCAAACGAAGGATGTGTGAAAAAGTGCAACAAAATCAGCACAATTTTATCCGTCCGTTTCAATAATTAATGATGTGGATTTTTAAAAAAATTCTTTTCGGCCAAGAGATAAACTCTTTCAACGAATAATTTTTTTTAGAATCTGAACCGACTAAAATTCTTTTAGATGCACACTATTCAGCTTTGTAAAAAATTTATTTACAGAACTCTGTAAATGAGTTTTTCTCAAGAACAAACACATGGGGATACTTCTAACCTAATACTGACAAAGACGCAAATTACCTCTCCCATCCCTTGAAACTTTCCGGTTCAAAAAAAGGACCCATCTTGCGAAAACATACCTGTGGAATTGCACAATACCGGAAGATAGCAGCATCTCGCGAAGTCGACATGTACTTCAGGCCAGGCTATCCTCTATATGTGTCAAAGCATTTGCGATCGTGTCATTTAGGCACAGCACGCTCTGCTTTGACTGAGTTTTCCTCATATTTAATTAGCAAAAATACTAACAGCAGAGACAATTTGCAAAGATCCACGCAGAGACAAATGCATTTGGCCCCATTTCGGGTCCTGAAAAAATCTAGAAAAATATCCATAAATTTTTGAATATTATTTTATGGAGCTCTGTAAAAAATCAACTCCAGTGGATATTGATAAGTATTACTTTTGGATTCGTAGAAGCGAAACTGCTCAATTCGCCCCTACGAATCCAAAAGTAACACTTATCGATATCCACTGGAGTTGATTTTTTACAGGGCTCCATAAAAATACTATTCAAAAATTTATGGATATTTTTCTAGATTTTTTCGGGATCCGAAATGAGGCCAAACGCATTTGTCTTTGCGTGGTTCTCTGCGAATTGTCTCTGCGCGTAACAGAGCTCTTTAATTAGGTCCTGAGGCACATAGCATATAAGTATATCAATCTGTTTACACTTATTTTTGGCCAAAAATCAGAAAATAAATTTATAGGTTGAAAAGAGGCCTTGAAAATCAATCTATGGCCTTGAAGAACCTTATAACCAGTTACCCACAAAATGGGGCTAGTTTGGAAGCGATTGATCAAATTAAGTTTTGCAAAGGCTTGGGTCGAATTGAATTATCACCAGCCCAAGCCCAAGCCCAAGCCCAAGACAGGCCAAAGACGTGGGTTGACCCCACTAGGCCCGAGCACTTTTCCTAGGCCGAGGCCAGTTTCTTAAAAATAATAAGGCCTCCTAAATAAGTCTAAATCAGTTAAAGCCCAAGTTTTCTTTTCAAAATTGGGCTCACGAAGCTTACAAAGAAAATAGGAGGCCTATGATTCACCTTAAATTCAGGCCCAATTGATAAATGGGCCTACTTCCTTAAAAAATTTTACTTATGGCTTGTTAATTGGCCAGAAAAGGCCCCAAGCTACTCACAAACAGCTCAAGAGCTTAGAATGTTCTTGCATGACAGATTTGGACAAGCTGCTCACAAGCAACTCAAGGCCTGAGTGGCCACCATCCTTTAGCATGAAGCAAGGCCAGGGACAGGTGGCATACATCTAGCCCTTGGAGCTGCTGGCAAATGACTCATGCAAACCTAAGCAAGCAGCTCACAAGCAGCTCACCCAGGTCTGGTTGTCTCTTAATTCTTCTTCCACAAAGAACCAGACTTAGAAGATTTGGAGGGCCCATAAGAGATGCAAGGTCCAATATAATGGTGGGAAGGCCTGAAGGAGGTTCGGTCTTCAGCTTTGGTGGGCCCAGAAAATGTCTATTCAAGCAGTAGCTTGAGTGTTGAAGCAGCTCAAAGGCCAGGATTCTGGAACAGCCGAAACTCCTTTTGCCCTTTTGCAGAATTTCATGCAAGCAAGAAGAATTTCCTAGGCCTTGGCCATTTCTCTTGGAGTAAAAGGCCGTTTTGGTCAAAAGAAAAGTCTCTCATTGGAGCATTTCGAAGCAGCTCAAGAGGGCCATGTGGCAGCCATGCATTGAAGCATTTAAAGCAGCTGAAGACCTGAAGCTCCTGCCTATAAGTCGCAGTTTTGAAGGTCTTGGTCAAGGTCCATCACCTCAAGAGCTCACAACTTATGCACCTACATTTTCATTTCTATCAAGCATCACTTGTACTCATTTCAAATAGTATAAGTTTTTATCACGTTTCTTGTACCCAAGCTTCATTAAACCGGTAATGGAGTTCGTTTGATCCAAATTTAGCTTCACTTTTATCTTTCTTTCCATTGTTCTAGCGACGATTAAAAATTTTAAATCCTTAGCTCGCAAAGACAACCAACGAAGCTTCACAATGCCTTACCCTTTGGGCCAAGCACAATCACTTGAAAGGAGTCAGATTTTGGGGCACAAAGGCCTTAAAAACAACTCGGATAGCGATCCTGTCCTGACACGCCCGCAACATTTGCCAATTTGGTTTTGCACGTTTTTGTGGAAAACACAATCTCAAACACGTGAAAGAGGCAAACCTCGAGTTTGTCAACATATTTACTCCATATCTGACGAGGCCAAAACTTGCGTGACTTTGGTATCGCGTTTATATATATCCTCCAGATAGTCTTGAATAATGTTTTGTTTTGTTTTCTGGTTTTATTTCCATGAAAAAGATGTAATGAGAGACTCAGAAATCCAAATGTGAAAAAAGACCCGATGATATGAAAAGCAATAATCCCAATGGATGTCAAAACAAAGACCCGAAGAAATAACCCCATTCCGTTGGACAGAGAATCTGGTGCCCATTCTTCCTTCCCATACAGATCGAGGCATGGAAAAGCTTCGATAACCCTAGGCCAAGAAGTCCTGCTACGTAGTGACAATATTCATCATAGTCTGCAATTGTTTCTACCTGCAAGATACCAAATGAGTGGTCCTTGTCAGGGGCATATGGTCATATACATATAACTTGGAGTACTCTATAAATTGTTTATAACTGTGGAAAATCTTCGATTACATAATTTTAGTTAGTTACTGACGCCCTGAAAGCTCTTTAATGATACTACTAATCATATTTCTTCCAAGACATTTGTGACACACCTCTTTCCATATAAGTTTTGCCTTTCCTGCTCCCATTCTCATGATAATATATATCATGATCAATTATCTCCTGATAACTGCACATTGGGGAAAAAGGTTATAAGTGGCAAAAACATGCAAAGAGAACAATATGCACATTAACATGCAAGATGAGCAAATCTATGCCAACAAGTCCGTAGAACAAAAACTAACCCATCGATCAATCCCAACTCCTCTTACAGAACTGAGAAGCCCCATGAACCAAAATTATGAAATTCATATATAAATGATGCGTTGATAGGGGAGAACGGATGAGTTCCCTAGCTAATTAAGTACTGAAGTTGTAAGCAAATTGCTGTACATAAACTATTGGCATCCCTCCGCATTAGTGCAGACTAAGTCGAACACAAAAATGAACGAAGAGTTAGAAATACACTGTCCTGGATGCAGAGAATGAGAGAACGAAGATGAATTTATGATGGAGGTCCATGCACTAAAGCTGATGAGGACAATCCTAGCTTCTGTAAAATCAGTTCATGGAGATACCCATGACAATCGAATTGTAAAAGCACCAAACTACCATTTAGGTATGGGCTCTCTGTAACCAGTTCAAAACATGCAAACACAAACTGATCAGTTGGAATGCAGATGTCCATAGGTGTCAGGTTGTGAATGTCTAAATTGAAAGATGGGGATAACACCACTCTATGATATAGAGGTGCGACAATAAGCTAAAAACGTACACCAAAATTTAGAATCATAAACTATGACAAACAATTCAAAAACTGCCTGGCTAATATCCTTTCTGTGTCAATTGCAAGGAATAATATTTGACGAAAAAGATACCTAGGAAGGGAAGTGATATTCAAGCTAGACTTTTAACCTTCCACAATTTTAGTTTTGACTAGCTTTTCGACATCAATTTTCCCAATAAAATCCCCACATTTAAACTAAAGCCCTTAGATTATAAAGTTAGGAACAACTAGCTACTAGTACAAAATTGCTCACCTTCTACCAAGCTTCAAAAAAGCAGTTGAAACATGATGGAACTCGTCCATTAAGATACCTCCTAGAATCCAAAAGTGTGAGTTTGGATTGCAAGCAGCCCAAAGTCTTTACGGAAGATTGACGTGGATGTCAAAATCCCAGTCTCTATAATGGGAATGATGAAGACAAGTGAGAGCAGCCTCTTAAGGTGTGGTGTACAAGACTGGCACCAGAAAAATGCTTCTAATGCCCAACCTTTTATTTGGCATGCATTTGATGAGGCACAACCCACTTATAACCTTACATGGTATGTCTTCTTGCAAAATAGGATCTTGTTTCTCGAATATTCCGCATTATTTGTATTGATGGTCGTTTTGAGGAACTAAAGTGTTTATGAGAAAAGGTACTAGCGAGAGCTGGCTCTCCATCTAAAGGTTAAAAATTGGTTTCATGTTCAGTCTGGCCAGGACAAAGGACCATTAAAATAGCCAAAAGAATATATGTTTTTGCATCCATGGAAAGAGTATTGGAAGTTAATTAAAATACGTAGGCTTGGAAAAATAAGAGTCTTTAGTCCCAAGAATCAATAGAAATGACAAATAGAAGTGGAAAAGCAGAAATTTTGAATAAAGTAGCAAAGAGTACAAAAAGCACTCACATGAAAAATGCCAGCCGCGATTGTACATGTGTTTTTTATTTTTTTCTTATCAGCAAAGAAATGTTATCAGAATAGGTGCTTTAACCTCTGTAGGTATGCTCGTATCATCCTCTGCAAAATATACCAAGAAAGTGAAGAAACAGATGAGATCACTTGAAACATGTCAAAACAAAACTGTGATCTACTATTAAAACGGAAGCAACATTGAATAGAGACTTCAAGTATGGAATAGCAGTACTACATAAATGGATTCAAAATGGACCCAAAAACATTGTGCGCTGGATTCATTAATACATAGGCGTCAAATGAAATTGAACCCGAAAGTGTGATAGTATGTGGTTACTGTTATGGCATGAAAGAGTCATATGAAGCGGCCAAGTGCAATTTTAAGCGGCCAATAGCAGTTTTAAGTGGCCAAGAGCAGTTTTAAGCGGCTAATGCAATTTTAAGCTGTCAAGAGAAGTTTTAAACGGCCAAGTGCAATTTTAAGCAGCCAAGAGCAGTTTTCAGTGGTCAAGTGCACTTTTCAGCGGCCAAGTGTAATTTTAAGGGGCCAAGACCAGTTTTCAGCGGCCAAGTGCAATTTTAAGGGGCCAAGTGCAGTTTTCAGCGGCCAAGTGCAATTTTAAGCGGCCAAGAGCGAAACAGTTGCATAGTAAGAGTGTGTCATGAGATCAGCCTTGCAAGGGGAACGGTGGCAAAAGAATGGTAAAACTAAGAGGAAGAATCATACCAATGGTGTTGAGGGCTCGGATGATCACATAGTAAATGCATACCTTGAAACATAGGAGAGTAGATTTACATTAGAACTCAGGAGAATCTTGCAGCAATGACACATCACAAGTTTAGAGCTCCACGTACCTGAATTATTGTCAAAATTTAGAGCATCGATGCATCCTGTCTAAATGGTTGATAAAATGCCAAACTGAGCTCGCGAAAACCAAGTTTAAACGTGCTTAATAGTCAGATTGCTTGCTTCCCTTTCAAATTTCCACACCATCAGTAAAAGCAGAGCTTATCGAAACAGAATGATCTTAACTAGACAGACGCATTTATGTTCCCATGCTACTTCACATTCTAGAATCGATAGTTAACCATCCCCACCACAACACCACCCCCGCCCCCTCTATCTCCCTCCCTCCCTCTCGTATATACGTATGATCATTTTGCACCGTATTTTGGATTAAATCAAGATCCTTCATTTGATATCTTGTTCATTATCTTGTACTAGTACTTGTTCGTGCCTACGGCACTACGCACCCCGGTAGTGCCATAGGCATGGGCATATTTGTAATATATTTTTCTTTTTTTTATGCCGACGCCAGAAGCCGAGCAGTGGGTAAAAAGAACCGATGACATTTTTGTAATATATTTGTAAGAGTGCAAGTGTTTTCTTAAGAGAGTTGGAGAGCACACATCAACCTTTAGATCAAATAAATCTCAGCTTTTTTTTCAACTTGTATTTGTGTGGTTCCCATACCATTGTGTTTTATTATATAAATTAATAGAGCTTTTTCCTTTTAACTGAGAGATTCTCGAAACAGAATTTGTCCTCTTAAATATATTAATTTGATTGTTCCCCCTATTATATGTAAGACTATGTCTTGGTTGCATTTCTATTCTATTTCTGAATTCTAAATTGATTTCTTCAGGTATGTATGATCATTTTCCTTTCTTTTATCTTGTCGATCTTGTTAAAGTTTAGGATGGTAATTTTTTCTCCATGATATCAATTATCATAAATTCTTCTTATTTTTCCAGAGTAATTTTCTAAATAAACTCCTTTTCCTATTACAATTCCTATTTCAGGGTCAGTTTCTCATAATAAATATTCGTAGACTATTTTTCTTCTCATTATATCTATCAGTATATTTAATCTATTAATTAAATCAATTTTTTCTCGTATTCCTAGTTAACTGTGGACCTAAAAAGGAAAATTTTTCTAGAAACTCTTCACAAAATTATTTTCTTTTAACTCGGTACACGCTAATGTATTACTAATAGTTTTGATAAATTTTTAAGATTAATAATTGTATTATAGTTTGTTTACAATTCTGCGGTGGGACCGAAGGAATGAGCCATGGGAGCGGTTCCAATGACGTAAAGGGGCGGTGATGTAAAATCTTCATACTTTGTCGAGGTGTTAGGTGGTTGACATTCCACCTAAGGTGCGTATTTCCCTCTCTTGTAGTCAATTTTTAATTGTCTTCGTGCTATGAGGACAATGCACAATTTAAGTTGGGATGAGGGACATATATTGCATATATGTAGTTAAAAATTTGAAAATACGAAAAGAAAAAAATTCTTGCCTTTACCTTTGTAAAGTAATGTGAGTTCTCAGTTCACTGTGCTAACTTTCATTTTAGGGTATTTCATGAATATAATTAAGGCTCAATAAATCATGCACTGCACAATAGCCACGTTAGTGTGATTTAAGTTGAAGAGTGAGTACGTATGGTCAACAAATCCGAAAGAAAAATTAGTGGAGACTTGTAACCCATGTGAGATTAGAGCCATTCGTTCTTGGAGGGTTATACAAAGCTAATTAACTCATATTTCTTTGGATTGCTACATCATTTGTTGTTGAGTCTCGTTATTCTTTGATTTTGGTCACATGCTGGAGAAATAACATCTTATTGCCACATTCGAAATCTTTTTAATTCGTGGAAGCTAAAGATCAATCATGTGAATCCTAGGAAATGATTATAGGCCATCTTTGGAGTGATTTTTTCACCTTCCAAATTTTATTCATTGTGTTAGTTCCCCTCGTTTGCCCATTTTGAGCCTCAATTTCCATTTTCCGTTTCCCTGTGAGAAGAGTAGTGGAAATGTTCATAATTGAAGAAATAGGTCTTGCATTGTGTAAATATCTCCTAAAAAAAAAATCAGAGCTTCCTACCTAAAAAAAAGAATAATACCAAAAAAAATAAAATGAAAAGCTCAAGAAAAAGGAGACTAGTTCATATAAAAGGCCCGGTATCCCATTTGTTTCACTACTCTTAAGTCATTATCCTTTGCTCAACATGTACATTAACACTATACCCTAATAAAAGTCCTATTTTGATCCCAGGTGTATCATGCTTTAGCCGCAAATTTAAAATAATAATAATAATAATAAAAGAGATGATAATGTGGTGACTTTCAATAAATCTTCAGCAGTGGCATCTGTTCATGAGACTCTTATTTTTCTTGATTCAACGTTTTTTTTTTTGAAAGACATGTGAGCCATTTTGCCTTTGTTACATAAACTCTTGCTCACATATACTTGAGGGAATTGAGCCAACATTCTGCGTGATTTCTCATTTTCTGAGCGTAATCCTTGTGAGACTTGAGTCAAAGCGTGTTTTAGAAGGATGGATGGGCCGTACACTACTTATAGACTGGCATTGTGCTAATTGGCTATCTTTTCACACACTCTTGAGTTTTATTACTAATGAGAGATATGGTCCCGTTTTAGGTATGGCTGCTTGCGGTCCGGTTCGGTTCGGATTTTTAGGAATTCGAGAACTGAACCGCTAGTCACGGTTTTTACAAAATGAAATCTGTGTCCGGACCAAAAGTCCTACGGTCCAGTTCCAATCCAATCCGTGACTCGCGGATGGGTTACGGTTTTGTCCACGGATTTTAGCAAAACTAAGCTCAAGCAAATATCCCACACTAAATGAAAGAATGTTACACTCAGAATTTAGTTTAAAACCACCGAAAAGTATTTGTTACATAAACTATCAAATGCCTACTTTAGAAATCAAATTCAAAAGAATCTAAACACTAGTAGATTGCATCATTATAGTACATAACATAAAACCAAACCAAAAAAAAAAAAACATGAAAGGGGGACAACTATAACACCAAAGAGGAAATTGTATCTTCATCCAAATGCAATGCACGGCAACTGGCAACAGTTTAACATTGAAATACTAAAATTGGTGGAAAAAAGTTTTAATATTCCTAACTATTAATTATATAAATACATATATATTTGGATGTATATATATATAATTTCTATAAAATAAATATCTCACAGTCCGGTTCGGTTAATCCACGGTTTCGTAATAAAAATCCGTGGACCGAACCGCGAGTCACGATTTTCTAATTTTTCAATCCGTGTCCGGACCATTAATCCACGGACAAAATCCAAAAGGTACGGATTAGTTCGCTCCGGACCGGTTTCGCGGTTCACCGGATTTTTTGAGCAGCCCTAGTTTTAGGACACCTTCTTAAAAAATAAGTGCTTATTTTATATTTTCAAACTCAAAAATAATGTAATTGGAAAATAATTTTCAATTTTTTTTGGGAAAATTTCACTCAGACCCTTTGAGGTATCTGACAATGACAGAAGGCACCCCTCAGTTTTCAAAAATGATAGAAACCTCCCCTATTTCACAGTTTGGGTTTCATTCCGTTAGTTCCGTTACTGAAATGGACGGAAAACGTACGGAAATATACGGAAAATGAAATCTTCAATTTTATTTAGTTCTGTAGCTATCTTAGGACGCTTATTGAAAGTCCTAGAGCAAAAAATTAATTATGACCCTTTCTGATAAAATGATCAGAAAAATAAAATCTTCGCGCCGATTCAAACGGATTAAAAATTGGAGCACTTAAGTATCTTCTTTTCATTTGGTTCTATGACTCTCTTAGGGCTCTCATTGAAAGTCTTGGGGCCAAAAATTAACTATGACCATTTAGGATGAAATGATAAAAAAATAAAAATATTCGCATCGATTCAAACGAATTAAAAATTGAAGCACTTAAGTACCTGCTCTTCGCTTGGTTCTATGGTTTTCTTAGGACTCTCATTAAAAGTCCTGGAACGAAAAATTAATTATGACTTTTTAGGATAAAATAATCAGAAAAATAAGATTTTCGCACCGATTCAAACGGATTGAAAATTTGAGCACTTATGTATCTCCTCTTTGTTTAGTTTTACGGCTATCTTAGGGCTCTCATTGAAAATCTTAAAATCAAAAATCAATTATTGCACTTTAGGAAAAAATAATCAAAAAAATAAGATCTTCGCACTGATTCAAATGGATTGAAAATTAGAGCACTTGAGTATTTGCTCTTCATTGAAAGCCCTAAAACCAAATGAAGAGCAAAATTTTAAATGCTCCAAATTTTAATCCGTTTGAATCGGTGCGAAAATTTTATTTTTTTAATTATTTTATCCTAAATGATCATAATTAATTTTTGACTTCAGGACTTTCAATGAGAGCCCTAAGATAGCTGTAGAGCTAAATAAAATTGAAGATTTCATTTTCCGTACATTTCCGTACATTTTCCTATTTTCGTACATTTTCCGTCCATTTAACTAACGGAACTAACGGAATAAAATAAGGGAGGTTTCTGTCATTTTTAAAAACTAAGGGGTACCTTCTGTCATTGTCAGATGTCTCAGGGGGTCTGAGTGAAATTTGCCCTTTTTTTTACACCGTATTAAAAATCTCTATGAGATCAATCAAACAAGATTTATATTGATAGGAAAATTATTTGCGTAAGCATATGATTTTTGAGCTTGAAATTGCTTTCTTAAAAAATAAGTTCTTATTTATCGTTCTGGAATGACAGGTAGACTTTTGAACTTTGGTTGATTCTTAAGCTAGCATATCATTTTTTTACAATTCATGTTTTTGAATTCATTGTTAGAACAGATAGGAACTCACTTTACATTCTTAGGAATCGCTAAAGTGTTTGTGGATATTATTGCTAAAAATCCTCACGAGACTTCACTCATCCTACTAGGTTGATTAGGGGTTTAAGGCCCCGTTTGATACTGGGTTTGAGGGTTGGGATTGGAGTAGTAATCCCATGGGACTATTAATACTCTGTTTGGTAACAAAAAAGCTCCGGACTATTAGTCTGTTGGGATGTCCAATCCGGTCTTTAGAGGGTATTAGCAATATCCCATGGGACTTGGTATTCGTAGTCCAATTCCAATCCATTCTCATTACTAATATCTTCTTATTACCAATTTCTCCTATCAATCCAATCTTATTATCTAATCTCATCTCAAACAAACATGATATTAATAATCCCATTATCTAATCTCATCCCAAACAAACATACTCGTTATCAATCTCTTCTCAGTAACAATTCCATCTCATTACCAATCCCAATCTTAATCTCATCTCCTTACGAATCCCATTCATCTATCACTGTTATTAAAGGGGCCTAAAAGGCTTGTTGCATATACTAAATGCAATTGCTTATCTTACAACACAAGATATTAGTTTAATGGGTAAATTTCACTTACCTCCCTTGAGGTTTCTGACAAAGACAGAAACATTCCTTCACGTTTTTAAAATTGCACTTACCTCCCCTCCCCTCCCCTCCCCTCCCCTCCCCTCTGCTTTAGTTCTTAGTTGTAGATTCCCCCATTCCGTTAGGAGAATGTTACCAGTTAACGGAAATTGCTGACATCACCAACTAAACCTATTTCCCTACCCATTTTACCCTTAGAATGATGGTATGACATGAATGCCCTTCCCAACTCAATTTAAAGGACGTTAATGTCCATAATCACAACTTCTTAAAAGAGACATATCCATATATATATATATATATATATATTTGTATGTTAAATAAAACACATATCGACATTTGGTTTTAAGCATGCATGTATAAATATTTTTTTTTTAAAGTTTCAAAAAAATTCTGAATTTTTATTAAGCCACATACATACGACGCATAAACACAAAGAAATTAGAGTCCCTTTACTTTTTTATGATACTTCACATTTTTTTTTGGAAAAGAATAAAAAAATCTCAAATATATAGCTTCATATTAAAATAATATATTTTGCAACCCTATACTGCCTTTTTTTACACCCCAAAAAACATGTTAACATTTTTAGCCATAAATTCCTTTTTGCTCCCATCGAATTTTATTTCTTCAACTTTTGGAATTTCTAAGCCACATATTCATTGAATAATGAAGCTTCAAACACTTTACATTAACAATGATAAAAAAAAACACTTTATTACAAAAATGAACCCAAAAAAACTATGCAAATTTTTTTTTCTTTTGCATATTGGCTAAAAAAAACTATGCTTTATAGATGAATGACTTTAACTATCAAGTTTTTGAAATTACACTTGTCAATTAGGTTATTGTCACGACCCAAATCCAATGGGTAAACTCCCAGGACCGTAAATAAAAAATACAATATTATATTCAGAGCTGTTTAGCGTGCTTACCGATTACAACATTAAAATTACATAATTGTAACTTGCACACACAAACGCTACTCATTAATACATTATTTCCTTATTTAGCCACGACAACTGATATCTTTCACATGTAAGGGATAAGTCCTCTTTAACCATGAATTCCTAAAAAAGTTTTATGAAACACAAAACTAATTAGTAAGTTATGATATACTGGGGTTACATAAGAAAACATGGGATAATTTGAATAAAGCATGCAGAGCATAATCTCAATTACCATAAAATGTGATATCAACACAAATCCTGGCATAATCAAAATAACGCATCACATGGGCATAAAATCAATAATATTTTTTAACAACTTCTAGGCTCGAATTTGTAATGGGCATAATACCGGTGGTAGCAAGGGGAGCGACCCCAGCAAAACAAGGGAAATGATTTCAATTCCAATGGATACTCGGCAGTATCCATCGATAGGCACCAAGAGTAACTCACCGCTCATAATAACTCACTGCCCACATATAACTCGCTGCCCAGATATTGTCACAAAACTTTTCTTTTTCTTTTTAAAATTAATCCCTGTTCCTTTAAAAATTCCTTTTCGCAAAAAGTTGTGCTTAATATGCACCATGTACAAAACGTCTATTTTTAATATATTCGAATATAACATTTTATAAAAACAAACAAACAATCCGAAAGAATTATATAGCCAGAGTATATTTGTAACTCACCTCATTTGAAAAGCATAATTACCATGCGAAAATCTACATAATTATTCCAGAACCTCTTCTTTTAAATTTTATTTTCCTTCTCCTCCTTCCCTAATTTCTCTTTTTTCTCTCTTCTCTTCTCTTCTCTTCTCTCTCTCTCTCTCTCTCTCTCTCTCTTCTATTGGTGGTGGAATGTGGAGGGGAGTGGAGGCTTGCCTATTTATACTAGTAGGAAGAAGATTCTAGATCATATCTAAAGAATCAAATCAAATCTTATATAATCTTATAATATCTAAACACTAGTGTTAACCCGTGCCTACGGCACTACGTATCCCTGTTGGAAGGGGATGGCAGTTGTGTGATTTAGGTGAAAACTATGGCACTTAACCGGAAAATAGGAGGATGCATTATAGCCTTAGAATCAAATGAATCTAAGCCGTTCTAACAACTTGTCCCCACACATTTCTGTTTTATAATAGAGATAATCTTATATAATCTAATCATATCTTCGATAATCTAATAATATCTAACAAAATCTATATAATATCTAACAAAATCCAATCAAATCTTATCCTATTATATCTAATGAAATCCAATCAAAGCTTAGGAAATCTAATAAAATCCAAGTGTATCTATATCAAATCTTAGAGAATCTAATAAAATTCAAGCGTATCTATATATCAAATCTTAGTGAATCCAATAAAATCAACAAGACGCTTAAGGGGTATTTTGGGGAAGAGAGTTAAGAAAATCAGTGTGATTACTCGGTGAATCACAAGACGCTTAAGGAGTATTTATAGAGTAACTCAGTGAACCAACTCAGTTAATGTGTCCAAATAGCCCTGGCCCAACTATTATAATTTCCCAACTAATTCCTACTAGTCATTGAGAAAAATCAAAAAAATCAGATAGGAAAAATATATTTTGAGACAATGGATTAACTTTTGGCCAATTTTAAACCGCACTTTTTATACCCCAACTAGCTCCCCCAATATTTTACCCAAGTATTAACAAGGTTTAAAATATCCGCCGACAACTAATGCATTTGTTAGCAATGTACTATATTTTAGTCCTTGATTGATTAAGTTGTTTGGTCTTTGTTCTCAGAAAGGTATTCAAAATTTATCATAAGCTAAGATATTTATTTTGAGAATGGTTAGGGTGACAAAATTGCAAGAAAAATTTTGGAGGTTTAAATTGGGTTATCACAGTTATGTATATTAGTTCAACATATTTTTTAAAATTCAGGGTGTTTTGGGTTACTTTACGCACATGATAATTAATTTGGGTTACAACACTTTAGTTCAATGTTCAATTAACTTTCTTTGTCTTGAATTAGAAAGGAAAAAATAGAAGTAAAAGCAATTACCAAAAAAAAATTTAACTATTGTTTATCGAGGGAGGTATTTAATATTATTTTAAACCTCAGGGGAGATAAATAAAGAGGTAGAAATGAAAATTCATACTTTCTGTTAACAAAAGTTAGCCGACAAGACTGACAAGGGAGGTAAGTGCAATTTCAGAAACATGAGGAGAGGTGTCTGTCATTGTCAGAAACCTCAGGAGAGATAAGTGAAATTTACCCTAGTTTAATTTGCTTTCTTTTTCTTCTGTTTGCTAGGAACTAGCTAGCAGAGTCTAAATTGAGGGGTGTGATAAACACACAATATTGTATATTATTGTGCTTAATATATCTCATTTTCTATATAATTATGTTTATTGTTAAATATTTTAGATAATATTGCGCGTAACGGCGTAAGGTATGTTTCTCTTGATTTTGGTTAATTTAAGATAAAGTATTATTGTTGACAAAATTTGGCTTGAGCACTTGAGCGCAAAAAGTGATGCCGAATATTCTAATTGTAATCGGACGCTGATCAAACACCATTTGATAATCAGTGGAGAGCATTGCAGAATATTGAGTGAGCACAGAACAGTCAAGTCCGGCCAACCCATTTTGTTACACGTACACCGTGGAAATCAATTCGGTGGATACATCCAGTATGGGTTCGATGATGGAGTTCTTCCCATTTGAAAGCACATTAAAAATTAACTAATGGACAAAATGGTTTCATGGGAAGAACGTTCTTTGGAGTTCTCCATAATGGATTTTTCTTGCACAAGTAAAAAATGGAAAAAAGAAGAGGTTTTTTTTTGAAAACATCCCTCGAACTATTTACCAGATTTTTATTTAGTCCTCAAACTATCAAAATGTTTTATTTAGTCCTCCAACTATTGGCTTGCATTTTATTTAGTCCTTCCGTTAAATTTCAAACGGCCGGGCAACGTTTTGTTTTAAAAAAAAAAGTTTCCAACCACCAATTTGCAATCCTATGGAATAGAAACTTGATTATGAGAGCCTTAGAGACAAAATTTGATTATGTCTCTTTAGAATAATATGATCAGAATAATAAGATCTTCACACCCATTCAAACGGATTAAAATTTGAGCACTTAATTTTTTCGGACGGCAACGTTTTGTTTTTAAAAAAAAGTTTCCAACCACCACTGTGCAATTCTATGGAATAGAAACGTGATTATGAGAGCCTTAGAGACAAAATTTGATTATGTCTCTTTAGAATAATATGATCACAATAATAAGATCTTCACACCCATTCAAACGGATTAAAATTTGAGCACTTAATTTTTTAACTATTTTTTAATATATAAACCGTCTCAAAAAATTAAGTGCTCAAATTTTAATCCGTTTGAATGGGTGTGAATATCTTATTATTGTGATCATATTATTCTAAAGAGATATAATCAAATTTTGTCTCTAAGGCTCTCATAATCACGTTTCTATTGCATAGGATTGCAAATTGGTGGTTGGAAACTTTTTTTTAAAAACAAAACGTTGCCGTCCGAAAAAATTAAGTGCTCAAATTTTAATCCGTTTGAATGGGTGTGAAGATCTTATTATTCTGATCATATTATTCTAAAGAGACATAATCAAATTTTGTTTCTAAGGCTCTCATAATCAAGTTTCTATTCCATAGGATTGCAAATTGGTGGTTGGAAACTTTTTTTTTTTAAACAAAACGTTGCCCAGCCGTTTGAAACTTAACGGAAGGACTAAATAAAATTCAAGCCAATAGTTGGAGGACTAAATAAAACATTTTGATAGTTTGAGGACTACGTAAAAATCTGGTGGATAGTTCGAGGGATGTTTTCAAAAAAAACTCAAAAAAGAAAAGCTCCTGACGTGGAAAAGTCCAAGGAAAATGAGAAAGCTGAATTAGGTAGCATCCTTTTACTACCACACCCGCTTACACACTCATTCACACACCCACACTCACAACAAGGATGGAGCCCGCACACACTACACACCCAGTGTATGTGGGCCCCCACCCGTGTTATGAGTGTGGGCGTGTAAATAGGTGTGATGTTAGAATTATTGAATTAGGTAAGATAGATGATGGCTGCATGCATGGATGGCTTAGGCCACGTTCTGGAAACCTTCTTAAAAAATAAGTACTTATTTTGCCATTTTTCATTCAAAAATAAAAGGGGTCATTCTACAAAACCCAAATAAAAAATTCTTTTCACATTTTCAAACTCAAAAATAATGTAAATGAAAAAAAAATCAATTTTTTTTTGCACCGTATTAAGATCTCAATGAGATCTATCAAATAAGATCCATAGTGATAGGAAAATTATTTGTGTAAACACATGATTTTTTAGCTCGAAGTTGCCTTATACAAAAAATAAGACTGTTGCTATGATAATGGGCGCCGGCGGAGGGAAATCGTACCGGCAGCCGCGCCGGGCCGTCTCTGACCACCAGACGGTCGATCCGAGTCATTCAAAAATTAAAACAAAAACCATGGGGGCCCACGCGAAAATCAACGGCATTCGAGGTATGTAGGGTGCTTGATCCGAGCTCCCTTTTCCGTGTATATATGATCAAGCACCCTACACGGAAAAGGGGTGCTCGAATCAAGCACCCTACACACCTCGGATGCCATTGATTCCCGCGTATGGCCCCCTTGGTTTTTTTTTATAGAATTTTTGGACGGCTCAGATCGGCCGTCTAATGGCCGGAGACGGCCCGACCGGTCGGTACCTATATAAATTCTTCCAAAATAAGTACCAACCTTCTTATTTTTTCGGAACAAACCTTCTTATTATACAAAAAATAAGTTCTTATTGTGTTTCTGGACCGGGGCCTAAATGGTAGTAGCAGACAAGTGAAGGTGGAGAATTTATTACTGCACTGTTTCAGCGGTCACTCAGTGGAAAAATTGGGCTGAGTACTGCCCACGGTCAAGCCTCTTATCACGTTACAACAACGGACGTATCAGGACAAGTGTCAGAAAGCCAAGCCTTCTTCCTCAACCGTTCAGTTCTCTCTCCAGCTCAAATGCACACACTACACCAGATTCGGACTCCCTCTCAGCCTCTTATATAGTAAGGCCCCGTTCCAGAAACGAAATAAGAACTTATTTTTTGTGTAATAAGAAGGCTTATTTCTGAAAAGATTGAACAATTACTTATTTTTTGAGAAGACAATTTCAAGTTCAAAAATCATGTGCTTACGCAAATAATTTTCCTATCAATATGGATCTTATTTGATAGATCTCATTGAGATCTTTAATACGGTGCAAAAAAAAATTAAAAAATTATTTCTCATTTACGTTATTTTTGAGTTCGAAAATATAAAATAAGCTGCTTATTTGGATTTTATGGAACAAACCTTCTTATTTTTTTTTTAAAAGTGCAAAATAAGTATTTATTTTTTAAGAAGATTTCTGGAACGGAGCCTAACGTACATGTGTATCCGGCCAAAAAGGGAGTTGTTGAGAGCAAAATTCTAAAAGCGAAAAGATAGATATTAACCAGATCAAAAAAAAAAAAAAGATAGATATTTATCTCAGAGATATTTCCTTCGGTCTTATTTACTGTTTCAATAGTCAGGTCACAACCTTAAATTGCAGTGGGAAAACAGCCACGCCAGTACGGTGCAATTAATTTGTGGTTCGGCCATGTATCACCAATATGGTCTTGCCACGTGGCGAGGTCATACGGATTACATCCTGGCCCTCAAGGCAATCACTTCCTTATATTATACTCCCTCCGTCCCGGTTTGTTTGTCCAATTTCGACATACGTGCATTTTAAAAAATTGTCTATATCTCATAATCTATAATGTTTTACATAATTTCGAAAACATCATATTTTAGATCTAATTGAGATTTATTAAACAAGATCCATATTGCATATAAAAAACATTATAAATTAAAACATATAGACAATTTTGTAAGAAGTCCCAAATAGTGAAAAGGGACAAACAAACCGGGACGGAGGGAGTATGCAATATGGATCTTATTTGATAGTTCTCAATTAGATCTAAAATATGATGTTTTCAAAATTTTGTAAAACATTAATTATAAGATATAAATAATTTTTTAAAAAATAGGTACGTCGAAATTGGATAAACAAACTGGAACGGACAAAGTATCAAGTAAGAGAAGTTTAGAAGTAGAGAAGCTAAACAGGTTAGATGGATGATGGATGATGGCTGCATGGATGGCTAAATGGTAGTAGCAGACAAGTGAAGGACGAGAATTTATTACTCACCACTGCCCACAGTCCCCGACCTCGTGTGGGATCCATTCCGGGCCCCGCACAAATGATTCGGAATGGATCCCATACGAAATGAACAGTTCAAATGAACACACTACATCGGATTCGGACTCCCTCTCAGCCTCTTAGAGCATCTCCAATAAGCTCGGTACTTCTCCACTTTCACCTCTTCCCCGAGTGAAACCCCTCAAAACCCATGGCCAACAGCCTCGTCAACAGCCTCGTCTCTCCGGTGATTGCTACAGAACCACGCCAGGGCCAGCGAGGTTTTTGAGCCTCGCTTCTCTCTCTCTCTCTCTCTCTCTCTCTCTCTCACACACGCACACGCTGGGTCTGGAAACCATTTGACAGTGAAATTGAACAAAACGGCGAGGTGTATTTCTGTGGTTTTGGGGTTTTCGATGGTGAAATCGAGATCGAACTCGACGGCGACGGTGAAATCGACGATGGGTTTGTTTGTGGGTTTTCGACTGATTTGGGTTTGTGGATTTTTGACTTGATTTGTGGGTTTATGATTCCAGGGTTGATTTGTGGTTTTTGACTTGATTTGTGGGTTTGGGGGTTTATGATTCCAAGGCTGATTTGTGGGTTTTTGACATGATTCAGACGGTGGGTATGGCTGCTGCTGCTGGTGGCGGCAGTGGGACGGTGGCGGTAGTGGGAAGGGATTTTGTGATTTTGATTTTTTTTTTTAGGAGTTTGGGGATTTGAGTAGGCATTTGCTTAGATTGTTGGGAGAGGGGTGTATTTTGTGAGTAGTCAAAGTAGAATTTTGGTGTTTTGAGTAGTCAATTTGCTTAGGATGCAATTGAGGCCGTTGGAGATGCTCTTATATAGTACTCCGTACTGGGAGTGTATGGCAATTCCATTTTTCCATTTTTGCATTCCCATTTTTTTTATTTTGAGTATTTGGCACTCCTTTATGAGAATTCATTCTGGGAGAATGGATTTATAGATTTTCACTTTAGAAGCAAAAACCCAGAATCTGCTCCAGAGGTGCTTTTCACATTTTTGCAATTTCCCATTTTCAGTTCAATTACCAAAATACCCACTTCTCCTCCCTTTATTTATCAATTTTGCCCCCTCCTCTTGTCTACTTATTTCCTCACCTGTTCACACCAGACGGCAAATCCACTTATTTCCCATTTTCTTTTCTTTTTTTTTGCTTCAGTTCATATTGGGCTTGGTTTTTGTGTGTGTGTGTGTGTGTGTTTTTTTTTTTTTTTGCTTCTGGTACTTTAATTTGTTTGCTAATATTAAGGATTTATGTTTGTTTTATTGTTCTTTATACTATGAGGTATGTATGTTGTTAAATTGAAGTGGTGAAATTTCTTATTTCAAATATTACTTGTAACATGGTTTTATTATTTAAATTCTATAATACCAAATATCAAATGTCTTCTTTACACCTCGCATATGAAAATTAAAAAATGAAAAAAATTAAATATATTAAAAAATATTTTAACACAATAATAACGACCAAAGGCAAAAATAAAACAAAATTTGTACACCTTTTAATACAATAATAAAGGCCAAGGGTAACTTGGTAAAAAATCAATCCATAATTCATTTTCATCATTCATCTACCAAACACTACTACTGTTTAAAAATACATTCTGCACATATCTCCCAAACACTCCTTCATTCTTCAAAACACATTTTGACCATAATCCAAAAAGCCAAAAAGCTAAAAATAAAAAACCAAAAAATAGGCCCCTGAACACCCCTTAAGTATATGTGCATCCAGCCAAAAAGGGAGTAGTTGAGGAGAAATTTTTCAGTGCCGAGCGGGTATTGCCGACATGGCACCCGCTCGGCGGACCCGAGCTGTCCGATGCATTTTTGGACGGCTCGGATTAAAACACACACTCTCCTCTCATCCTAATACTTTCTCTCTTCTCTTCTCTTCTCTCTCCATATCTGAGCCGTCCATACACGTAATGGACGGCTCGGATGGCTGAGCGGGCACCACATGGTACCCGCTCGGCACTGAAAAATTTTCCGTAGTTGAGAGTCCGGCCAAAAAGGGAGTTGTTGAGAGCAAAATTCTAAACAGAAAAGCTATGTGCACAGCTTTTCTGTCTATATTCCGGAAGTACCTCTCCTTTTCTCTACTGCTTCCTAGTTGATATTTACTAGTTGTACTTGGGATTTTGAGAGCTTCTCCTGCCTTAAAGTTTTAATATTTGTTGCCTGGAATAAGATTGTAGTTTTATAATTTTCCTTTCGATTTCTTTTCAAGTTGTTTGACTGTTTAGTTCTTAGATTAAATTCTTAAAAAGTAAATATTGAAGTTTGGTTGTGAGTATTCGCAAACTACTCATCTGTTTCTCACACTAAATTTAAATCTAAGGTTAATATATACTAGTGTGAATCCCTTAAAGGTTGAGAACGGAACGCCTTTGGCTTACCTCCGCTGTAAACATCTTTTTCGCGTGCACTAGTATCGATCTTTCATATTCATGTAAATAATAAGTAATTATATTTTTAGTAGCTTTTAACTTTTCCTTGGCAAGTCCTTTGTCAATGGAGGGGTAGTCGTTATAGGCTTGGCCCTAGGGTGAATACCATTCTATGGCCTAAGTAATTCAATAATTCTCACTGTTAAAATTTATTGTATGTGAATGTGTAGTCAAATTTCTCCTTTAATCGATTTGAAATTCAAAAGTGTTAAGCCTTTGTTTATGCGTCGACAGTCAATTCTGGCACGCATAATATTGGATCGCTGTCTTTTTAAGGGTTCGACCAACTCAATAGAGGAATTCAATCGCACTTAGTCCGGTCGAGCACACAAAATACCAGTGGGACTTGATTGTATACATTAGTGAGAATATTGAAATTATTTAGGTTATAGGCGGTGTAAACCTTTGGTTCGAGCCTATCATTTAAATACTTGCAACCATAATTTTAGTTTAATCTAAACCAAACCAAATCGAGCCTTACATCCCAATCACTTGGAGTTGGCTACATGAATCTGTTTTCTCCATTGAGCTCTGTCAAGAGCTACTTGTTCACATAGACCCATTAGACTCGTATCTTTGCAAAACAATAACCAAAAACCAAGGGTTGGCTACCTACAGCTACAAACCACCACTTGGACCAATTAAGCATTTCACTCCGATAAACCGCTCCCTGTGGTTCGATCTCGGTCTTACCGAGTTATTCTGCAACCGACTTGAGAGCCCTACGCTTCGGGCTAGACACCCAGGAATACTATCTTTGGTCACAAGCAACATGTACGTCGAAATTAGACAAACAAATTGAGACGGAGCGAGTATCAAGTAAGAGAAGTTTAGGAGTTTAGAGTGAACACCACCACAAACTCCATACCATCTTAAAATTGGTTGGCACTCCTTTGTCAAAAAATCGATTTCCTACAACAAATATATTTTTTTATAGTGTTGGAGTCAACTCCGTTTTGTCCGTTCGGTCCGGATAGCCATCATCTAGATCTGTCCGACTGACTAGGTCGCTCTGCTTGTTCGGTCCACATAGCCATCATCTCCATGTCTGGCCGGCCCGGCCGCTCCGCCCGTCAACTCCTAAACGATCAGGGTGGTCGCATG
Source organism: Rhododendron simsii (assembly GCA_014282245.1). Taxonomy (NCBI): domain Eukaryota; kingdom Viridiplantae; phylum Streptophyta; class Magnoliopsida; order Ericales; family Ericaceae; genus Rhododendron; species Rhododendron simsii. The sequence goes on from CM024963.1 coordinate 31,508,389, forward strand.
CTAAATGATAAATGTATGGTCCCGGCCACCACGTGGTGTGGTCAGTGGTCCCTTGTCGTACGACAGCTTTATGATCTATTATAGTCGAGAAATTTTTCAGTGCCGGGTGGGCACCACGTGTCCCGTTCCCGGTACCAATCTCGGCCGTCCAATGAAGTTTTGGACGGCCCAGATCTGTTCGGCTGCTGAGGAGTATTTTAGTCATTTCACACTTAAAAACAGCCGAACAAATCTGGGCCGTCCAAAACTTCATTGGACGGCCGAGATGGTACCGGGCACGGGACACGTGGTGCCCACCCGGCACTGAAAAATTTCTCGTTATAGTCAGGCAACAACCATAAGCTACAGTGGGATCAGAGGCACGCTAGTACAGAGCAATTAATTTGTGGTTTGGCCATGTATCACCAATATGGTCTTGCCATGTGGCGCAATCATACGCATTACATCTTGGCCCTCAAGGCAGTCACTCCCCTATATATGCAATATGGGTCTTATTTGATAGTTCTCAATAGGTCTAAAATATGGTGTTTTCAAAATTTTGTAAAACATTATAAATTATGAGATATAAATAATTTTTTGAAAAACATGTATGTTGAAATTGGACAAATAAACTGGGACGGAAAAAGTATCAAGTAAGAGAAATTTAGGAGTTTAGAGTCAGCACCACCGCAAACTCCATACCATTACGACAAGGGATGGAACAAGTATACGTGCATTTTCAACGTGTTACGTGTGTTCATTGCTCTGTCTTTTTATTGGGAAAAAGGAATTTAACAAATTTCGAACGCTGCCACCGAGGCCTAGCTAGCGGAACATTGTACATATACCATTGCATTAGCAGAAATTAATGTAAGTTACGAGGGCCCAGGGGCATGGCTATTTAAATAAGAAAAACACGAGACTATTTTATGCTATCGGGGATACAAGGGGAGAGAGAGAGAGAGAGAGAGAGAGAGAGAGAGAGAGAGTATTGGTTTCCTTAATTTGTTCTGTGCTGGAGATCATGGCTTTACCACTTTGTATGGGTGTCATGCCGTTGGGTTTGCAAGGTTATTGGTTGGGCGGAATGAATGGCTGCAGCCCACTAAGCCAGGGAAAGAGGTGCCTGTTGGGGTATGATGACCCCTTTTTTTTTTATCAATAAGATAAGAGATACTTTATCCGTTCTAATTTGTTTGTTCAATTTTTTTAATTTCCACCACATAATTTTTTTAAATTTTGAAAATTTCCATCATATTATCTTAATTTTCAATTCCCTCCACACTATTTTTTCAAATTTTAATTTTTCCTATACAATACCTCAATAATTTAAACTAAAAATAAAGTTCTCGCTCAAAATTTTCATCTAAGAAATTTACCAAAAAGTAAGTAATATACACAAATTTTCGAATACAGTTACAATTTTCTCTCAAAATATTAGTCTAAATCAAATTCTTTCTCTAAAAAATTTAATTCAAAAAATAAAAATTCCTTTGTGGAAAAATGAGATGTCACTAAAAAAAATAAAAATGGAAAATTGAAATTTTTTTATACGACATGATATGGGTATGAAAACGTCAATTTATGGTATTGTCATAGCAAATTTGGTTATATTACTGAATTTGTGGTATTTTAGATATGTCTTAATATAAAATATTTTAATCAATTTCCTTTGGTATGACACATTATGGTAAGAAAACGTCAATTTATAGTATTGTCATTACAATTGTAGTTTGTTATATAATTTGTGGTATTTACATATGTTTTCTTTTGATACGACACGTTTTGGTACGAAAATGACAATTTTAAGTGTTGTCATAATAATTGTGGTTATTTTATAATATTTTTGGCTTGGGTATAACAATTGTTGATTCTGGTACGACAATTTTTGATTTTGTTACGGAATATCATACGTGTCAAAGAATTTTTGGTACAATTCATTGTGGTAAGATAATGCCAATTTATGGTGTTATAACATTTATGAGTAACATTATTTAATTTTTGATACTGCACGCATATATTTGATTGGGATACAAGTATTATGGATTTTGGTACGAATAAATATAGTTACATAATAACAATATTTTTTAATTATAGATAATCTGCTAATGACATGTTCAACAGGTAAATTTTAAAATATAAGTCATAACTAGCATCATAAATATGCATTAGAAAATCAAAAATGGGCATAATGAAAATCACAAATTGTCATAATTTAGACATACGGTATATACCATGTGTACCATTACTTTCCCTCGACAAGAATCCAATCTACACAACCCCTAAAACTTGAACCCCAAACGCTAATCCAATGCAATGAGAGACAATCTCAGAATCCCACAAGCGCTAATTTGGACCCAAAGTGTTTTCACACGCTCAGGGGTTGTCCTAGTGGTTCGGGCGGATCTCCAGGCTTTAAAAGTACTCCTCAAGATATGAGGTTCGATTCTCCACTGAGTGAGTACCCTGCAATAAGTGGAGGCCGTGACTGCTGTGGCCGCGCTAGTTTCCTCGAAAGTTTAAATTGCACAGTTGGATCCATATGGTGACTTGGCTAGCTGTATGACAGTTCCTCCTTTACAATAAAATAAAATTAAATTAAAGACTCCCCGCATGACGAGTCGACGACGGGAGCCTGACCCGTTACCGACTTACCGTATATTTTTATGGGTCGCGCACTACGTCCGCTTGACCAATTTGTAAATAGAGTAACTGGGCATTCATTTGACCGGTAAGTAACTAGTGGGTTGGTGTTTACTGTACATTTGTGACTCGAGCAGGGGTCCAGTATCAATAGGTCCTCATACGCATCGTGTATATGGGTCACGCGTCAGGGATGAGTTACGTATATATTTTGGTTACTTGTCTTTTTATATATTTTGTGTGGATATGAAATGCACGATTCTATATTTTTCGTTATGGAAATGAGTTTGTGGATTTAAATGTAGAATCCAGCATAATTTGGACAATTGATGTTTAAATATAATCATTGTCGAAAAAAGGAATGAAATGAATTGTGGGCTAGCTTGAACTTGCCTGTTATTGTTCAAGACATACGGCTGTACCAAAGGGATTTCCAATGTGTGTGTGTGTGTTTAGTTTTGTACGACAATCTGGAAATATGGTGGCGCATTGTTTGGTGCGTAAGAGTGTATGTTGCGGGGTGGGAAGTCTCTACTTGGGAGGCTTCTCCTCCCACAGTATTCCAAAATAAACCTCCACAAAGTACAAAAACTAAACAAGCCTTTATTGTTTTGTTGTTCGCCAATGTCTCTTTCATTTTATTTTTTTACTATACTCCTACTGTTAGAATTGGCCCAATGTCTTTAATTATGTGCAGAAAACTTGAGTTAGGGGAAGCCCAAATAAAAACTCGGCAGCCCATGAAGCAAAATTCTGACTCTGTTTACCAGCCAAGGAGGTTTAATTTGAGCTGTAAATCGGTACAAACTACTACAACTGCAGCCGTAGCTGGTTTCCGTATTTTAGATGGAACCGAGAATCCAACTTTTATAAAAGAGAGGGTGGAGAAACTAGTGTCGAACCAGCGCGCTCTGTTGGCAGACGTGGAGCTCAAGAAACAGAGACCACTTGACTTGACATTATTAGATCAATTTCATGGCAATTATATTCCTAAATCAGACCTGTTGAAAGTAGCATATGATCACTGTCGAGAGATATTTGTCAAAGATGAAGAACCACTTTTCTTTGGTACGTACAACTCCTCTCTCTCTCTCTCTCTCTCTCTCTCTCCAAACCCAGATTAGCATAATGTATCCATGGATGCTTTCACTAAATGAAACGATATTTCTAAAGTTGTTGAAGTTAGTTGTGCATATATAATAGTTCTATTTTGAATTGGACATTTGATTATATTTCACTTGTTTCGTTATTTTGGGTGGCTTTGATTGTTGGTATCTTGCCAACTGCTTGATGTAGAATTTTTCGTGGTACTTGGCTTTGCACTTTTCTCATTTCTTCTCTTGTAAGAATTGTTTTCCTTGACGACAAAGACAAACAAAAAGGAAGAAGAGAAGAAGAAGAAATATTTCCGACAAAACAATATCATCAAAGATATTACCATGTTTTTTTTTTTTTGCCAAGCAAAAAAAATTATTAATCTTTATAAAATATTACAAAGATTAAAAGGATCAAAAGCACACCGGTAGAAAGCCACCCAAGACCTAATGGCAGGCAAGACGCAAAATTGGACACCAAAAACCGAAAACAGCCAAAAACCCCGAAAACAAAAAACAACCAAGAACCAAACAAGCTTAAAGCCCCAAAGCAGCCCAAACAAACAGACGACAACCAAAAAACAAAAACACCCGAAACAAATCACTCAACAAATCCGAACACAAGAAGCACACCCCAAACCCTCCAAAAACTCGAAATTAAAAATCTAGAGAAATTAAGTAGGATTCTACTACCTTCTATTTGAAGGAAATTTTCCTAAAGATTGATATGTAAGCACATACGACTCATCTTAGTGGGGTTTTTTTTTTTCAAAATTCTTTATGGGTAGTCCCATTTTTCTAGCTACCTCATGTCCAAATTACAATTTTCAATATTTTGACCATTGATGTTCAAGCATATGTGTGTGAAGCTAACTGCAATTCTCTCTACTTATTTCAGGAACATTACTATTGAAACCAGAGAAGCGAAACGCATTTTGGGCAATTTACGGTACTACATAGATATCTATTTTTTTTAAATTTCTTATATATATATATATATATATATATATATATATAGAGAGAGAGAGAGAGAGAGAGAGAGAGAGAGATATTCTTTGGGCAAATCAATGAATTTCGTTTTGTGACGGAAAGTAATTTTCCTTGATCTATTAATCAAACATTGCTTTTTTTGTTTTAGCGTGGGGAAGAAGGCTTGATGAACTAGTAGACGGCATTAATGGTTCTCACGCAACAAATGATGTTGTTGATCGATGGGAACAAACTACATTAGATGCCTTCCAAGGTCGCCCTTGGACTATATATGATGTCGCTTTATCTGATACTGTCTCCAAATTCCCACTTGAAATTCAGGTACGGGCACCTACTGTTTAATTGCAAGGGATTTTTGGATAAGAAATAGGCAAAAATAGTGCTGAAGAAAAATCATCAACTTAATTTCCACCAAATTAGATTCTGTAAGAAAATGAGGAATTCTATCTTTCATGCAAAACTGTTTGTCGAGAGAACGCATATAATAAAATAAAGAGATTTCGGTTTTATTTACCTCGCATCGGAAAAACACCTTCACACGATCATTCTCAACACTGAACGGACCCTTAAAAGAATAATATTACCGATGACAAATTACGTATGCCGTATCCAACTTTTGGCATTCAATACAAACGCTACTGCTACAAATTAAGTTGCCTTGCTTTCTGGTAAACTATAGTTTCGAAACCAACATGGTCAATTTGGAGTCCGTGTGGACTGTATCCGTTATGGTCTGCGGATTTCAGTGCTTGGTTCTTCTTGGATTTGCTTATTTTTAGATTTTACAGTATTTTGATTGTATATTAATTCTCTGCTCTATCTAAATGGTTAGTGTTTTGACGTACGTACAGTTGTTCAAGGATATAATAGAAGGAGTAAGATCAGACATGACAAAGAAGAGATTTCAAAACTTCAATGAGCTTTACCTCTACAACTACCATATTAGCTCGGCATTTTTCCTGCTGGTCGCTCAAGCGATGGGGATTTCAGCGGAATCAAAGGCCTCGTTAGAGAATGTGTACCATGGTATGATAACCATCGGGGTTGGTTTCTCTTTGATGGACCAGCTTCGAGATGTTGGACCAGAGTAAGATTCTTGTAATCCTATGTATCGATAAGAGTGACAAATGAACCAAGTTATATATTCTAGTTCGAAATCGTATTTGACTTGTTAAAAAAAAAAAAAAGAGCATATTTTGAGATCGACTTGTGAACGTAGTTGTAACGCCCCAAGTTTCGGATATGTTAATTAAAAGTTTTTTCATAATAATTTATTTAATTAACGCAATTTTGTTAAATACCTAGTTGGGATGATATCCTTGGATAGTGATGTCGTTATCAAAAATAAAAAACTGCCAAAGTAAATTTGGTTCGTCAATATCAATTTCTGTCAGGTACTACTTTCGAACTTTTTTAGGCATATAGTACCTGTGCTAGCATCACGTAATTTTTCTAACGAGTCATATATTCTTTCTTTCTTTTTTTCCTTCAAGTTTTTGGTAACCTACACTTCGGATTTCTTTCTTGATAGCGCAAGGATGGGGAGAATATATCTTCCACAAGATGAGCTCTTAGCTGCTGGGTTGTCCGACGATGATGTATTTAGGGGAAAAGTAACCGACAAGTGGAGGAAATTCATGAAAGGCCAAATAGAACGAGCAAGGATGTTATTAGATGAGGGTTCGTCGTTGGTGATTCAGGAGATGAACGCAGACGTGAGATGGGCTTTTTGGGCACTTACAATAATAGCTAAGGAAATTTTGTATGTCATTGAGGCCAATGACTACGAAACTTTCACGAGGAAAACTCATGTGGGAAAACCAAAAATCCTTCTCAATCTGCTTCTGGCTTATGCCAAATCACTTGGCTTGTTCTAAATTAATTTCCCTAGCCTCCTTTAAAATAAGAGCTTGTTTCAATTTGCTTTTCCCCTTTAATGTGGACTTTCTGGAACAATTTTCTTTCTTTTGTTTTTCTTTCTCGTAACCAGTTATTGTGTCCCTTCTTTGTGGCCTGTAATTTGATCTTTCTCTCGATGTACCTTTTATCTTAAACAATCTCGCCTGATTCATGCATGAGAGCAAAGTCCCACTTGATATCTAGGTACGTACTGTTTGCAAAAGATTATCTGGAATGGGCTTTTTACTACTAGGTACAAGAAATTGTACCATAATTCTCATTAAGGTATAACACTCTTTTTAATTCTTACTAAATGTAAGCATGTGCTGAGAACGTTAGAGAATAAATTAGGAATATTTAAATATCCATCCTCTTTATCCATGTCTTGTAAAAATTTATCCCGCCCTTTTTTCATGCTTATGTTTTCATCCTCTTAGTGTGTGAATTACCTTTTTTACCCCTTTCACTATGATATACATATATTATGTTATATTGCTTTCCTAATTTAATGGGATTGGATTGGATTGTTTTTCCAATTTAATGGGATTGAATTGGATTATTTTCCTAATTTATTGGGATTTGGTAATTTTAAATATTATTGATTACTTTTTTTTTAATCATGGAATGCATTTTTGAAATTGATTTTTTTTAGGAATATAACATGATAAGTTGACCACATTTTTGCATGTTTTCTTCAATATTCGAGTTGGTTAACCAGATAACAAAAAGTCATATTTTTCATTAATCTTATTACACGGAACATGGCTAAATTACCATAAAAAAAGAAATAACATGACATACTCATACCGTTACATGATTAAATGGTTAAATTACCATGACATTACATGGTTAAATTACCATGACGATTACAATGTGGACACGATAAATGACATACTCAAACCGTTACATGATTACATGGTTAAATTGCTATGACAATTACACTGTGGACACGATAAATGACATACTCAAACCGTTACATGATTACATGGTTAAATTACCATGACGATTACAATGTGGACACGATAAATATCCCATGACGATTACAACGTGAACACAAAAAATATCCCATGATTCGAACAAATATTTCATGGTAAACGGTTCAAAAAATTTATCAAATGAAATACTAGAAAACATATTTTATGGTAAATGAAACAAATAATTTACCATGAAAACTAAAACCAATATAACCATGAAATATATTTTTTTTGCGATACCGAAACAATCCGCTAACAAAAAAATATATATCAAAACCATCACCACCTTCTTCTTGGAAGCCAAAACCGAGAGATTAGCAACGCCTGTGAGCGATTCCGCATGGTGCAACCCCTTCGTGACTTGGAAAACAACTGGACCGTCGATCTCGCTAAGAACCTCAAAGACTACCTCTTGAAGATTTGCTCCGGCGAAATCGACGGTAACCACGCCCACTTCTCCGTTAAACTTCATCGACGACAGAAGATGGTTGATTGGCGAAAGGGAGGAGGGAATCGGTGGACAGCGACGGTACTGGAGGGAGATTTCTGTCGGCTTCATTGATGACGACGGAGGAGGGAATCGACAGCGGTGGCGGGGATGTGTGAGATCATGGACGATTTTTCTGTCTCCGTTGCGGCGATTGAGTTCAAACAGATGACTGCGGATGAAATGGTTTTCGGAAAAATGGAGAGCCCAAAGTTCAAATGGAATGGTTTCAAATTTTGTAGAGATTTCCAAGATTAAAAGGCGAAATCAATGGGATATTGATGGCCGGAATAATCGCGGGGACGGGAGGACTTAAGTTCTCATCCCTAATTTCTCTACTATATATATATATATATATACACACACACACACACACACACAAGGGTACTTTTGGGATTAAAAAAGATAGAGGATGAAATCATAAGTGTTCAAAATGAGTAGGATGAAAACATAAGTCAATTAGGTTCTGAGGATGAATATTTAAGTCTCCCAATAAATTATCACTAAGTTTAGGCGTGTGCTGAGGATATTCTCAGTGTTGAGAATGTCTGAGAATGTTGTCAAAATTGAGAACGTCTGAAAATGAATTACCTCTAAGTCTAGGCGTGTGCTAAACATGTCCTTAGTGTTGAGAATGTTCTCAGTGCTGAGAACGTATGAAAATGTTCTCAAAACCGAGAACGTCTAAGAATAAATTACCATTAAGTCTAGAATATTTAGAGCTGATGAGAATAGTCATCAATAGTGGTGGAAGAGTATTTTTTGTATAAAATTTTGACTTACCTTATGGGTGTATTTAATAATTTGGGCTTGAGCCTGTGGAAATTACTTTGGATGTTCAATACCTACACGTGAATGGCCCGTTACCAAAATAGTGGTGAAGAAAATCAATTTTCCTCCAAATTAGATCCTACAAAAAAAAAAAAAAAAAAGGGAATTCTAGCTTTCTTGCAAAATTGTTTGTCGGGAGAACACACAGTAAAATAAATTTCAATTTTATTTACCTCACTCCACGCTTTTGAAAAAACACTTTCACGCATCATTCTCAAAACTGAACGAACCCTTAAAAGAACATTATTGACAAATTACATATATCGTATCTAACTTTTGGCATTCAATACACAAAGTAGCCTTTCTCTAGAAAGTCAAGTTTGCAACGTTTTGTATGTTAACATCAAAAGTGCTTCTCACTCTGCTTCTGGCTCATGCCAAATCACTTGGCTTGTTCTAAATTTATTTTCCCCCTTTATATTAAGAGCTTGTTTCAATTTGCTTTCCCCCTTTAATGTGGACTTTCCGGGATTAAAAAAAAATCGATATTTATGGATGTCGATGTAAGAAAAAAGTAGGAGTAGTATTATTACATGAGTCCATTTTATTATGCATTCAGAGTTGGTCGATCATTTCGGGGTTTTAAGTTGAAGCCTTCTCCGGAATTTTATTTCATTCATCCATTTTTTCTAGGAAACCAAATGTCTTCTTTCAGAATTCAAGGATATCAGGATATCAACATGCGTCAACATGCTTATTTTAACTAGTGTTTTCCCTTGCGTACGAATATCGTTTTTCAAGATGAAAAAAAAATCCTTTAATTGGTTCGAGCCATGCAGGTGGTCCTTCTAAATCACACGGAATTCCACGTGTCCCACGCTACTCGGGATAGAGAAATTGGTGATGCTTATGACTACTGGACATTCGCCATCTAGAGTGTAGTATTTGATGGATACGCTTAGCAACGGGGCGCTTGTTTTGCTCTCCCACAAAACAAGACATTATGTTCGGTCACGTGTGCTCGAAGTCAAGTTTGAGGTCGAGCGGGTCCCCGCTTTCTCTTTTAAGTGGGACCAAAAGTTACTCAAAGATCTCTACCACTTCAATAAGGCATGAATAAGAGCAAAGTCCACTTTGACCCCCTGTGGTTATTGCCATGTGCGGATACTCCCCTCATGGTTCAAAATCGATCACATAACCTACCGGTGGTTTTGAAAATGTGCGAAGAGACCCATTGCCGTCATATTTTCCATTCATATTAACGGAGGTGTATCTCGCACGCCTCTAGAATGTAATCTGAGTCGTTTATAATGTATTAAATAAAGAATAGAGTATCTCTACAAAAAATCATCTCGATCAGGCATCAATAACCCAGTAATCTAATTTTTAGTAAATTCAAATTTAAAATTTTAATTTCATAACAAAATAGATTCGGCCATGGCTTTTCATTTTTTGATTGACTTGAATTTTGGCATAGATGTAGTTTTCGTTAAAATTTACAATATCAACAGTTTGGATTTAATTTTTGATATAACGGATGGTGTGATTAGATTTTAAAAAAGAAAGAATCAATGGACATAATGAGCGTATATCGGTCTTTCAATGCTGTGTCCGGTAATATGGATGGAAAACATAACGGTAGGGGGTCTATCCGCATATTTTCAAAACCACAGGTAGGTTATATGGTCGGTTTTGAATTATGAGAGGGGTATCCGCACATAACAATAACCACAGGGGTCAAAACTTTAAACAGAATTTGTATTTCCAAGAACTACTAAAAGAAGCAAAATTAACCATGTGATCAACTCGTCAACAATCGATTGTTAAAGGTTCCCATTGAAAGGTGACTTCCCCCCATTCATTATTATGCAGTGAAAGCAGCCTCTTAAGGTGTGGTGTGCAAGACTGGCACCAGAAAAATGCTTTTAATGCCCAACCTGTTAGTATTTGGCATGCATTTGATGAGGCAAAACTGACAACCCAGTTATAACCTTACACGGTATATCTTCTTGCAAAATAGGATCTTGTTTCTTGAATATTTCGCATTATTTGTATTGATGGTCGTTTAAAATGCTTATGAGAAAAGATACTTGCGAGAGCTGGCTCTCCATCTAAAGGTTAAAAGTTGGTTTCATGTTTCAGTCTGGCCAGGACAAAGGAACCATTAAATAGCCAAAAGAATATATGTTTTTGCATCCATGGAAAGAGTGCTGGAGGTTAATTAAAATACGTAGGCTTGGAAAAATAAGAGTCTTTAGTCCCAAGAATCAATAGAAATGACAACTAGGAGTGGAAAAAGCAGAAAATTTGAATAAAGTAGCAAGAGTGCAAAAAGCACTCACATGAAAAATGCCAGCCGCGATTGTAGATATATGTTTTTTTTTCTTCTTATAAGCAAAGAAATGTTATCAGAATAGGTACTTTAACCTCTGTAGGTATGCCCATATCATCCTCTACAAAAATATACCAAGAAACAGATAAGATCACTTGAAACATGTCAAAACAAAACTATGATCTACTATTAAAATGGAAGCAACATTGAATAGAAACTTCAAGTATGGAATAGCAGTACTACATAAATGGATTCAAAATGGACCCAAAAACATTGTGCACTGGATTCATTAATACATAGGCGTCAAATGAAATTGAACCCGAAAGTGTGATAGTATGTGGTTACTGTTATGGCATGAAAGAGTCATATGAAGCGGCCAAGTGCAATTTTAAGCGGTCAAGAGCAATTTTAAGCTGCCAATTGTAGTTTTAAGCGGCCAAGAGCAGTTTTCAGTGGTCAAGTGCAATTTTCAGCGGCCAAGTGTAATTTTAAGCGGCCAAGAGCGAAGCAGTTGCATAGTAAGAGTGTGTCATGAGATCAGCCTTGTAAGGGGAACGGTGGCAAAAGAATGGTAAAACTACGAGGAAGGATCATACCAATGGTGTTGAGGGCTCGGGTGATCAAATAGTAAATGCATACGTGGAAAAAAAGGAGAGTAGATTTACATTAGAACTCAGGAGAATCTTGCAGCAATGACACATCACAAGTTTAGAGCTCCACGTACCGACACTTATTGTCAAAATTCAGAGAGCATCGATGCATCCTGTCTAAATGGTTGATAAAATGCCAAACTGAGCTCGCGAAAACCAAGTTTAAACGTGCTCAATTGTCAGATTGCTTGGTTCCCTTTCAAATTTCCACACCATCAGTAAAAGCAGAGCTTATCCAAACAGAATGATCTTAACTAGACAGACGCATTTATGTGCCGATGCTACTTCACATTCTAGAATCGATAGTTAACCTCTCTCTCTCTCTCTCTCTCTCTCTCTCTCTCTCTCTCTCTCTCTCTCTCTCGTGTATATACGTATAATCATTTTGTACGGTATTAAATCAAGATCCTTTATTTGATATCTTGAATGGTTGGTTCATTATCTTGTATTAATAGAGCTTTTCCCTTTTAATTGAGAGATTCTCGAAACAGAATTTGTTCTCTTAAATATATTAATTTGATTGTTCCCCCTATTATATGTAAGACTATATCTTGGTTGCATTTCTATTCTATTTCTGAATTCTAAATTGATTTCTTCAGGTATGTATGATCGTTTTCCTTTCTTATATCTTGTCTTGTTAAAGTTTAGGATGGTAATTTTTTCTCCATGATACCAATTATCATAAATTCTTCTTATTTTTCCAGAGTAATTTTCTAAATAAACTCTTTTTCCTATTACAATTCCTATTTCAGGGTCAGTTTCTCTTAATAAATATTCGTAGACTATTTTTCTTCTTATATCTATCGGTATATTTAATCTATTAACACTACAAGAAAATGCACCAAGCGCAACCAAATTGCCGACACAATATATTTTTTGTCGGCAAAAGTAAGCTTTTTACCGATGAAAAAGTAGTGTGTGTCGGTGAATGTAAGCTTTTTGGCGATAAAAATAAATGCATCGGCAAAAGTAAGGCTAGCGGGAAATTTTTTCCCGGGAAATATTCGCCAACGGAACTTTCTTTTTAGCGATGAATTGTGCATAGGCAAAAGTTGAATATTTCGGCGACGACATTTTTGCATTGGCAATAGTCTTGCGGGGAACCTTCGGCGACACAACATGCATCGGCAAAAGTCAAATCTTTCGGTGACGAAATCTTGTGTCGGCAATAGTTCGTATTCACATATAACATATATGTATGTATACGGTATAGATCTTATGTATAATTACATGTACCTTTTATATATGTGTATATAAGAGAGTGTAAAGAGACACATGAAAATACACCATCTTAGTCACTCATTTCAATGGCTGAGATAGTCTGTTTGTATGTGTAGGTTTTGTGTCGCGTGATACCATATTCCTATATAGTATAACGTATGATATGTATATATTGCATAAAGTACATCTATAGATATAGATATAATATATATGTTATACTCTCTCCTGTCCCACAATTTGTCCATAACCAAGGGTAATTCGCTATATATAGTGTAACTTGCAAAAAAAAAAAGTTTGAATTTTTTTAAAAAATTGCATTCTTTTAAGTTCTAGGTTTTGCAGACAGGTAAAATTTTGTGGAACGGGAAAGAGTATTATACACACACACGTATGCAGTTAGCTTCTTCTAAGACGCCCTTATTTTAGTTAAGGACATCCCCTTTTCCGACCAAACTTTAATGATCCGAACCGTTCAGTGTGTTCAGAATATAATTTAAAGGGTACTTCCGGTATTTTTTTTTTTTTTGTCAATTTCTTGTGGGTACCCTTAAAATCACGTTCTAAACACATTGAGCGGCTTGGAACATTGAAATTCAATAAAAAAGGAAACGTCATTAACTTAACAAGTTAAAGATGCCCTTATAAAAAATTTTGTGTTCATATATATATATATGTGTGTGTGTGTGTGTGTGTTATACATATGTAGTATATAATATAGGATGTACATATATGATATATGTAATATAGTAGACACGTAGTATAGAAGGTATAATATAATAGTATATATACTACCTATAGAGCTTATATATTAAATCTGGTAACATTATCTAAGAAAGAGTAAGGTGGTCTAGTGGGTAGGTGTGTAGTGTGGAAGCAGGGGTCCCAAGTTCGAAACACGGGCTGCGCGGAGCAGCAACAGTAGTAGAATTAGTTTTTTTTTAGATTAACTTTTGCCGATGTAAAAATCTCATCGCCAAAAGTGTTACATTTTCTAATTTTAGAAGCCCCATTTGCCGACGCATTACCATTTGCCGACAAGTTTTGCCGATGCAAACTTGTGTCGCTGAAACTATACTTTTGCCGACGAATGACAATTCACATTGGCGAAACCCTTTCCCGATATACCAACGCCGACAACTTGCCGACGCACAATTTTTCATCGGCGAAAACCTTTGCCGACCCATATATACTTTTGCCAATGTACTTTGTTGTATCGCTAAATCCGCATTTTCTTGTAGTGTAATTAAATCAACTTTTTCTCGTATTTCTAGTTCACTGTGGACCTGAAAAGGGAAAATTTTTCAGAAACTTTTCACAAAATTATTTTCTTTAAACTCGGTACACGCCAGTGTATTACTAATAGTTTTGATAAATTTTTAAGATTAATAATTGTATTATAATCTGTTTACAATTCTGTGGTAAAGGTAGTCGATTTATTAAATTAATCCTATTATGTAATGGTTGACAGTGTAAGTAATATCTTCTAATTATTAAATCGATTTTATTTCCTTCAAAAATTTTATCTTTCAAATCCTTATATTGCTCAGGTATGGGATTACACCAGTTTTCCCTTGGTTTCCCTATTTTTGAAACGTTACAGGCTCTGATACCATATATTAAGGGGGCTTTGAAACAAAGTAATATTTTTGGGTTCTTATAAAAGATTGTGATAATATCTTGAGGGCTTTTAGTGTTATTATCAAAAGCTACAGGTGGAGTTCAAGAATGTTCCACTAACATCTCCGATCCAACAATCTCTATTCCTCCATTTTGGAGGATCAAGATATAATTTTATATTAAAAAAGGGATTTTGAAGGATTTTACTATTTCTATTAACTCCAATCCACACATCTCTATTCCTCCCTTCTTTCAACTGGAAAAAAAAAAAAGCAAAAATAAAAAAAGAGGAGAGATTTTGAGTTGAGGACCAAACTCCAATATACTTCATTTTTGTCTCTATCCCTCCATTCCTCCATAAATTTTTGACCCTCCAAATATGAAATATCGAAACCAATCCTCCAAAATAGAGACAAATATAGAGGATGGGTTGGATTAATTAATTCGTCCAAAATGGAGGAATGGAGAGAGATTTGGCAGTTATTTGTCTCACCATCGCCATGGGGGCGGCGCACATTTTCCATCCACCCTCCTCTGCCGCTGCCCCCATCACCACCAATATCACCAACACCACCATCACCATGGCTCCACCGAAACTCACCACCACCCCGTTTTGGTTTGCGATTGAGAAATACCGATGGTCGTACCTTACCATCGTTATTGTTGTGTATGTTGTCGGGGAAGCTTCGATAATGGCCACTGTCCACGCCTACGGTAACGGCATCTCTACATTTGTTATTGTAGTGGATGCAGACCATGGAATCCATCTGGAGATGCTGACAGGGTTTGTGATGTATGCGTTCCACAATCTCAGCAGCGGCGGCGGGATGACGTTGCTGCTTGTATCCACATCCATTATCTGTGTCATTTTCTGCCTCTGCGCTCTGTTTTGTCCGTCGAAAATTACTTCACGTGTGGCGGTCCAACGATGATTACAGATGCCTTATTCGTAAAAAACCTTCAGGTGGCACACTGCTGAGTGCCCACGATATATAGCTATCGCTTACACCATTATCACTCTCACTCTTGTGATAGAGCGTCCACCTCGGCTAGTACTTGTTTCTACTCCCCCGGAGAAGGGGGTGAGCTTATACAAATTCGTTAATCAAACGGTGTAAAGGAGTCGCCTAGTTCAATTAGTTGCTAAGGGTTTAAAGGAGTCACCTAGTTAGGAAGGTAATTGTACTCTTGTCTTTGGATCTGTCAAGATGTGAAATGAAAACCTATATTAATGAAGGATTTTTCTATATGTTTTTCTAAGGAATTTTAATTCTAGGGCTTGGCAGTGTTTTTGGTTTGTTTCTCTTGCCAGTTTTTGGTTTTCTTTGGGCTTTAGTTTGTTTGGGTGTATGTTGTGGAGTATGGCTGTGGCTAAGCGCTAAACTTAGTTTCATATTGAAGAAACTCATGCACTTTCTAACTTCTTGTCAGTATGACTACATTGAGAATGATTTATTGGGTTCACTCCAGTTTGGTATACACAATATAGCTTCGTACTAGTTGAAAGGCATTGAGAAGGCAGCCGAACTTTCTGTTTGTCGGAACCCTAAAGTCGAAAACACTGAGAAATGTCCTACTCTAGATTATTCGCCAAATGGTATGTCGTGTTGACTTTGTTTTCTTCTACTTGGATGTTTCATTATTGATTAGAGGTGTGGAAAGTTGGGAATTCCCTATGCAGTTGGGAGGTGTTACACTAGCTACATTTCTAATTGGTGGTCTGCGAAAACATTGTGTTATGTCATGGTGAGGGTTAAGGTAGTGTGGTTCATCAGACCACTTCTAAATGGTTGACATTTGTCATGGTTCTTTCACTGACACCGTTGGTCCAGTTAAACCTTATTCATCAACTTGACAAGTTTAGTTGTTCATGCAAAAAATTCCTTTCTATTGTAGGTTAAAGATCACTTTGTATGTATTTATCTAGCTTCTATTTACTCGTTATGAAGTTTGGAGGAAGGTGTGGGCACTGGGCCTACCTCCTAAATTTCAATTGTTTAATGAAAGTTTTGCATTGTATCCTTGCGGTTAAGGATGCCTTGTTGAGAAGGAAAATGAATGTCGGCCCAGATTGCCCCGTGTGTGGGCCAGGAAGCATTGGAAACCTTGGAGTGCTCTTTTCTAAATTGTTAGAACATGTGGCTCACGTATGAGAGGTACCGAGAAGTTACAATAATGGTCAGTTGCAAGCATACAGAAGAACCTGTTCCGGTAGGGGAATGGCTAGCTCATTGGTTCTCTAATGGTCCAAGCTGAGAGTTTTTTGCATAATGATGGTTTTTTCAAGGGTTGTAAGTGTAAAGTGGATGATGCTCTATCTCGATTTGTAGGTATTAGAAGTTCTTTCAACTCATGTTTCAAGTTGTTGCTTGTCAACAGAAATGATAGAGACCTACACACAAGCCAAGTCGAGTTAAGCCGAGCTTTGTAGTGTTTGAGCTCGGCTCATTTTCTAAATGAACTTAAAATCAAGCTCGGCTCTATTAGAAACAAGCCGAGCTTGACTAATTTACTCAATGAGCATCTTAAACAAGACGAGCTTTTTCGAGCTAAACCGAACTTTGAAGTGTTGAACTCGGTTCATTTAGTAAACAAGTTAAAAACTCAAACTTAAGTTTGGTTCAATACTAAATGAGCCAAGCCGAGCCGTAACGAGCGACTAGCAATTCAATTCGTTTGCGGACCTAGGCCTCACCAGCTTTTGCCAAATGTAGCCAATCATCTTTCTTTCCAAGTTCCAACAAGCTCCTCGTACACGGTGTACCCACACACCCACACGCGGCTAAGGTAACCGGAAGTTACCACGTTTCGAAGTTTCGAATCCCCACGCGTCGAACCCCTGCCAACAGCATCAAAGATCCATCATATATCTACACCAACCTCCTTCAATTATGTTTTGGTTTTTGTTCCAGACTATTGGGAGCCTCTGATTGATCTAGCCATTGACTTTCTCTCTCCCTCTCTCTCTCTCTGGCTCGCTCGTACGCATACCCTTGTCTTCTTTTTTGTTATTTCGTTGCCACAACCCCCTTGAGCTGCTAATCCTAGCTCTGGTCACCTCAATTACTCAAAGGTACGTCGGTTCTGTATTGTAATCTTTGTGGGTTTCAGTTGGTTTAGCTGCCAATTTGTTGCGATTGTCTTTTCCTTTGCAATTGTACCCAAATAACCCGCGATCTGTTTTAGGGCGCTGCTGCTGATTATTATTGTCATCTTTTCGAGATTCTAAGAATTTGTCTTCCTAATTATTCACTTTATTCACCTGCCATTAAAGGTGCCAATTTTCCTCATTTTTCTATCACCTCTATTAGATCGATTTATTTCTCATTATTTTCTGGAAATTGGGTATCTTGTAATAAGCATTGTTTTCTTTTTTTTGGTTATAATTGGGTATCTTATACTAATAAGTATAGTGTAAAACAAAGAATACATGGGAGATTAATTTATGCATCTGATTCCACAGTAACAGATGTGGGAACAGTAGTTTGAGTTCTTGTTCTGTCTGTGGATACAAAATTGATTTGTATGTCGCATTACTGGTCTCTCGTTTTTCATTTAATTGATTTATTGTTTCTGTTACCTGCACTTGTAGACAAAACTATGGTGAAGGACAGTGAGTACTATGACATATTGGGCGTCAGTGTGGATGCATCTGCAGCTGAGATTAAGAAGGCTTACTACATCAAGGTACGACCTTTTACCATTCTGTATAATGAGGTTGGTTATACCGAGGTTTCAGTAAAATGTTCGTGTTTTCAAAAACTTTTAGGCAATAGCTTGCAAGTATGGCAGGAGAGAAATTCTTTGTCATCATGCAAGCGTGCGGTGTGTTGGAGCCCCCACCCATATGAGCGTGGAGGGGCCGGAGGTTTTTAGGAGTGACCTATTGAATTGCCTGTTAATAACCCAGGGCCTTCAGCATGATTCCCCGACTTCGTAAAATTTCTGAGATCTTTGGGGTACCTCGGGCGATAAGCTAAGATCTTTGGGGTGCCTCGGACAATAATCTAAGTGGCCCAATTGTTATGCCAGCATGCAAGAAAACAAGACTTAACACAAATATGGGGCACACACATCCTTGTTCTTTCACTCCGCATACATGCATGTGGAGTTAGGATCATCCTCTTTTTTGGTCACTTAAGAAAATGGGGATCTTAATTATGTGCATTGTGCAATCTACCACTTAGCCAACAAAGCTAGTCGCATGAGGCCAATTAATTGGTTCTGGAAACAACCGAGCCATCATTGTGATAACTTCGGGAGTCACAGTGACTGTAATCCAGAGCAAAAGGAGCTCTTTTGAGATTGTTTCCTTCTGTGGATTCTTTGGCCTTCATCGTTATAATTTAATAATCTGGCAGACATATACTCCATCAACATTCTTGTCGGCATTTCTAGTAACTAGTAAGTTATAATTTAATGTCTGGATTCTGGTGTTTTAGGCAAGGTCAGTTCATCCCGATAAAAATCCAGGAGATCCAAAGGCTGCCCACAATTTCCAGGTAACGATTTGATGTTCAATTATTTTACTTGTTCTAGTTGCAACCTTTGTATCTTACACACAACTACTTATGTGGATATGCTTCATGTGTTCAGGTCCTTGGGGAGGCTTATCAAGTTCTAAGTGATGCAGGAAAGCGTGAAGCATATGACAAATATGGAAAGGCTGGAGTACAACAGTAAGTGTTGAAAGTGGAGAGAAGCTTCTTTGTCATTTGCTTCATAATGTTTGGCGCAAGAATCATGCTCCAATTTCTTCAAGCACCCCTTTTTTGTTCATTAAATCTTTTTGGTTCTGGCCTAATGGAAAAACAGATGCGGAGAAGGATAATTGCATTTGGTTTTGATTTTCTTTTGCTAGGGACTCAATGCTGGACCCAGCAGCGGTATTTGGAATGCTTTTCGGGAGTGAATTCTTTGACGACTATGTTGGCCAACTTGCACTGGCTTCCATGGCAACTGTGGAGACTGACGAAGACCCACAACTTCCTCCTGAAGTACGGAAGCAAAAAGTTCATGACAAGTTGAAGGTATACTTCCTGTACTGGTATTCTGGATAATACTGTTTGAACTTGATGTACTTGGGGTAAAATCTTTGCCTGCTTCCAATGTACAGGCATCACAAAAAGAAAGAGAAGAAAAACTGACAACTTTTTTAAAAAAACGCCTCGAACCATTTGTTGAAGGTAAAACAAAGGAGTTCGTGGATTGGGCGCAATCAGAAGCTCGACGTCTTTCGCAAGCTGGTAAGTGAAACCTTTGCCCTTATTACTCTCGAGTCTTTATATATCTATACATGTTTCACTTGTTGAAAAAGTGCATAAATAGGAATTCCTAATTGTTAAACTCTTTATTCATTAGCATCATTAAAAAAAAGTTTGTATGTGATGTGCAAGATTTTAAGTAAGGCAGGAGTAGGACTAGATGTGAATGTCTCTTGTTCATGCATAAACGTATGCGACTATATCAAGTGTTGTACACTCCAATCATTTGCGGACTATTCTGATATGAGCTATAGAGTGACCGAATCTTCTTTTATTTGTCAAATTCAAGAAATATCTTACTCTGAGTAGTGGTTATCACTCAAGCATTCTATTGCATCTTGATAAGCTAGGGGACTTGTAGTTTGTAATTTTTGTTAATAAAGTCATTGGTTATCAAAATATTATGTTTTTGATGTTACCTATTGCTTTAGATTCTTGATATTTTCATGGGTGGAAAACTGCCCTGGGAAATCATATAGAAGCTCCTGGACCCTATATTAGGTGGAAATGCAGATGCCGAGGGGATGGCCAGCCAAAAGCATCACTAGCTTACGCTCTGTCCAATGAGAATGTTGTGGCTTCACACTTGGCAAAACAATGCTATGTCCAGAAACACGGGTTCCTTCGTGTTGCTTTTCACCTCATATGGTATTACTTGAACTTGTTTTTTCACGTTAAATGCAGCTTTTGGTGAGGCTATGCTGCACACTATCGGGTACATTTACACAAGGCAAGCAGCAAGAGAACTAGGGAAGGACAAACGGTATATGAAGGTCCCATTTATTGCAGAATGGGTAAGAGATAAAGGACACATGATAAAATCACAGGTTATGGCAGCCTCAGGTATGATATTACTATTACTGCAAACAAAAGGTTTAATCTTAGTAACGGTTTCATATAAAAGTAGTTATTCTCCCTGATTTGCTATGTGTAGGTGCTGTATCATTAATGCGGATGCAGGAGGAGTTTAAGGAGGCTAACCAAGGAGAAATCAAAGAGGAAAACTTAATGAAAGCCATTGAAGATAAGAAAGATGCAGTGCTTCAGTCCCTTTGGCAGATCAACGTGGTTGATATTGAGATGACTCTAACACCCGTTTGCCAAGCAGTAAGTTCCTACTTTGAATTTTCATTGTTCTTTACCCATAAATAGTGAGTATTGTGTGTTCTTACAACAACATATGAAACAAACTTGTGGATTCATGCCATACACCTTGATGGTCCATTAACAGTGAACACTCTTATCTTCTCCCATTTAATTTAAGTTTCTACTGTTAATTTTTTTTTCGTACGTTTAACGTAATCATGCGAAACAAAAACAACGATAAGAAACAAAATTGTATACTACTCTGGTTGCTTGAAGCTAGGGGAGTTCAAAATTTTGGTAACTGGCTTTGTAGCATTTTATTTGGTAAATAGTTTCACATGGTTTGGCATATGGAGAGTGGACAAACAGCGAACAGTTGGCATCTTGCTTAGGGATAACCTGAAATGTCCTCAGCCTTTATTAGGTTTAGTTTAGGCAAGACATGTAGTTAGAATTGACCAACAATTAAAGATTTACTGATTTCTAATTCCGTTTCAGGTTCTAAAAGACCCTAGTGTTACAAAGGAAGTTCTCAAGCTCCGGGCGAAAGCAATGAAAAAGCTTGGCACTATTTTCCAAGTAAGCGTATGTCTGCTTTACATCTTTATACAGTATGTAATTAGCTTTTAGTACTACATCTGAAACAATCTTGCTCCGACACTTCATGTCTTAGATGTAATTAGTGCTACATCTGAAACAATCTTGCTTCGAAACTCCATGTCTTCATATGAACAACATTTGGCGATTTTGTGCATGGAAACATGAAGTTGAATTTACATTTGTCTTTTAGTATTTGATGATACTATTTTTAAGACAAAACAATGTAAAAGATCAAAAGGATGTCAATGGGACCATCAATTGTGTGGTAAGAAAACTGAAAAAGGGTAACAGAAATACAGGGCAGAGTTGGGAAGAAATTCTCACTGGAAACAAAAGATGAATTGCTATTTTAAGGTAAGAGTAAGGACGCATGTCCTAGTCAGGAATTTCGACGCTATCTACATAGATAATTAACGGATAACAAGTTATTTGAACAAGTAAAATGTTGTAAGCTCTAGAATCTCTCTGTCCTGTTAGCACGCAGAAGTTAACTTTCTGTTGTAGTCGCCAATCGGCGTAAGGTTGCATCTGTATCCCCATAAAACCCAAAATGGTTTAGTTCATTGTAAGCTTATACATGAAGTTTCTCGATTGCTTTTCAGGGTGCAAATGCTATTTCATAGCAGAGAGAACAGTTTACGCCATGAATCAAGCCAGCTTTGGTACATGCCGATACATCATCCAAGTAATGCTGGTTTTCCGACCTTCAATCAGTATCCTGATTGTTTTTCGGTTAGTACGCCGTGTATGTATCGGTACTGGTTGGTATGACTTGTCTAAATCCTGTTCTGGATTATGGTAAATTCATTTCAAGCTCGAGTTTTGGTAACGATGCTAGCCAGCTTTCGACGACTATTGATATCTGTCGCTCAATACATATGCACTGATTGTTGTATAGTATTTCTAGAACTCAACCCGAATCTCACAAATAAAAACAAAGACAACAGTGCCGAGCAAAAAAAAAAAAAACAAAGACAACAGTGAAGATTTTTACTTTTTCTTCTCTTTTTTCAATCAATTTACTGTTTGATTATTTCGTGTAAAAAATTTGACACAATTTTTTATTAGTTTTGGGTCAAATTTGTTTGAATTATTGGTTTTTCCACTGAAATCTAAATCTAGAAGTAAAAAATTTTGAAAAAATATTAAAGAAGTGAACCATAGACAAAACATGTTTAATAAAACAATTTAAAATTTCTGCCTCTGGTGGCATGAGCGAGAGATGGTGGCACATTATTAGTAGACAAATTGAAGAAAGAAAAGCCAGGGTGACCCATGGCATGAAAGAATGGAAAGAAAAAAAATCCGTTTTCCCCTATTTATTTTCAAGATCCATTACGTCTCCAAGGCCTTTTATCCCTACTCATGCGATGGATGTGGGGGCATCAACTTGGCATAGAATTTGTATTTGTCCCGTGAACACCCGAGCAATCTTGAGATGGGGTTGCCCCCTTTCTCTTTGTTCTCAAGTGGACCATTTTTTGCATCCATAAACATACTCGAGCCTGAGTACACTTTACATATTCAGTCATTTCCAAAGGGCAGCTCGATGGACGGACAAACAAGTTAATAATCTACAAAAATTGACTCAATATTATCACAAAAACAATTACAAGATTGAAGATTTTACAAAGAATAACTCGTTAATAAAGTTAGGCCAAACTATTTATTCTCATGTACGCACTGAACACTTCTTCCTTTGAGGCAGCAAAAGAGGTGCAGGATCCCATATCTCATTAGAATTGGGCACCAGTACAGTACAGTACAATAGGGCTTGAGATATGGATGAAGCACCAAAGAGTGACAAAACTACCCAACCATTTACTTCTTTGTCAAATGTTGGAAGAAGTACTTGCGCTAATCTATATCCAGAGGGCAAGAGAAAGGTGAAGTGGGGTGCGTGTAAACCACCACAACACTATTTCGTCTAACGCAAGGGTCGAACGCCAGACCTCCCAGTTGGAAAGTCAAGGAAATGTCATCTGGGCTTTAGCTTGACAACTACCCAAACATTCGCAAGAAGGAAGCATTTACCTAAATTATGGACGGGGGGACGTGTCCCAACCCTAACTTTATTTGGAAAAGAGAACAAATGGGCATTTAAATTAAACCTCCATAGTGCTTCTCTAGCTTTATTCTCCACCAGAGTCCTATCAATGGCGTTTGGTGGGTAGTCCTTGTCTTTATCGATAATTGAAAGCACTAGTCATCCACAAAAGCTATTTTATGCCTCCCTAATCAGCTACCAAAGATTATAGTAGTAGGACAACCACGAAAACCCTACTCACTAAGCATTGTTTCCAACTCTCCACTGTAAATTGTTAACCCTTTGAGCTGACAGTTGAAAGCACTAAATCCAATTCTAGCATCAGTAGAGATCTTTGTTAACATGAGTTTGATAACTCAGGGTGTTCGAGCTAGTTGTTTACGCTCATCTCAACTAAGATTTGAGGAAACCGGTCTACTCTTGGGGGATCGTTATGAAATCGAAGCAAATTAAAGTTCCATGTGGACTAGACCCACAAGAGTTTGTAATACTTAGGAGGTTTCGAACCTAAAACTTAAACATCATACTTAGGAGGTTTCGAACCTGGAACTTAAGTATCTCCAATGGACTCAATTAAGTCACTCATTAAGGTGGGTGGCTATATCTTTAACTAGTGGGTGTGAAAAAAACTGTTCGAATGGATTAGCTAATTGAGTCCGCAACTTTGTTGATTAATAAGTGATCACTGAATAAGTTTGGTCATTCAATTATGGAGGGAGAGAGAGTAGAGGAGGGGGTCCTAACTCCTATCACATTATTAGATTTATTTTAATTTTATTTAATCACTAATCAATTCTTTTTAGCCATTCTATTAGGGCAGACATTAACTCTTTAAATTAACCATTACCTATCACTTGATAAACGGTTCACTTTTTAGATTTTAAGCCATTCTATTGGGGCAGACATTAACTCTTTAAATTAACCATTACCTATCACTTGATAAACGGTCCACTTTAATCAAAAAGTAGACCAGCCATTTTGGCCTCTCTATTGGAGATGTTCTTAGAAAGTAGAAAATTCCTAAGTTCCAAAGTCTTGACCATGTGACTAACTCTTTTGAGGTTAACACTATAGCTACTGCTCAAATGTCTAAAAAATGACTAAACTACCCGCAATGGGTACCACAAATTTCTCAACTAATTTTTTTTATTGGCAAAAGAAAATTCTATATCATGATCGAAGAAAAAAACATGAAGACAAATTCACAACCGTTATATGTGGATGGATGACACTTCGTCCAAGTTTCCAACCTATTGTAGGAAATATTGTTGCCTTCCACGTAGCATCTTAATTATGACATGGTCCGCAGAGTCCTGTAAAAGCGCCCTGTAAAAGTATGAGATAATGTTTTAATTTAGTGCTGTTAAGGAAAAGTGACTTCAAAGTCAAGAATAAATTAAATAGTTTGCAAAGAATTTCAAATTTACATTGCAAGTAAGATATCAGCATGGAGGCCATAACGTATATAGGTTTTAGTTGAGGGGCGGTATGATAATTTTGATTAATATTAGGGTTAAGGTATACTCCCTTTGTCCAAATTTGTTTGTCTAATATTGGGAATTCAACTTATTTTGGGAATATCATGATTACACCTAAAAGTAGTTTATTTTCTAATATTTAACTTTTTTGAAAAGTTACTTTATTTCAAAAAGTAAGGGCAAAAAATGAATTTTATTTATTTAAAAGTCAAATGAAGAAATAAATTGGGACAATGCAAAATTAAAAAGTGGACAAATAAATTGGGACGGATGGAGTATATGGTCTTTACTTTAAAGTTGATTAGATATATTAATCCACTAACTTCTTAGACTTGTAGTGCCCCAACAACAGCAAAGTGGTCTGCCTCACCTTTTTTCTCTTTCGAATTTAAAACGAAAAAGTATTAAGATGACATTCTTTGCAATAATTAAACTGTCAAATCTCATGATTTTATCTCTAAGACTCCCACTTTAAGTGAATTTAATGTCATCCGCAAATATAATTCACAAAGGAAGCATCATTTGTTCCATTCTCTGCAGAGAGAGAGAGAGAGAGAGAGAGAGAGAGGCAACTCAATTGAGAAGATATCGAAGTTGATGAACACATGGGTATGATGATGGTGATCAAGAAGATTAGTCTCCTCTTCCTCATCGTTTCTGTATCACTTCTGCCAACCTCATTTGCAGGTGTTTGTCTTTTAATGGTAGCTGCAGCTTTAGTTAACGAGGGAGAGAGAGAGAGAGAGAGAGAGAGAGAGAGAGAGAGAGAGAAAGAGAGATAGAGAGAGAGAGAGAGAGAGAGAGAGAGAGAGAGCTGGATTTGAGTTGTTCTGAGTTACACTGTGTGCAAAACTATAGTATATGAAAAAGAGTTACTGGACGCTCGACCATAAACCTACCCATACAAAAATTCTCTTTTGCTTTAAGTTAGATTTTAAGGGTTTTATTCACTTTCCTTGTACTTATGTCTGAGTTTTTTTCGTTCAAAACAATTCTGATCTCGTTACCTTATGTTTTGCTAGTACATGGCATGTGGTCTGGTTCCTATAATTAATTTTCAAGTCATTCTTTTTTACTTATACAAAGCTCGCTAACTAATTTCGCAGGCCGACGATTGGTTGACAACATGGCCGATGAAGTAGATATGCAACTCATGAGGCACGGCATCTCTCTCTCTTGCTACGTCATGTATTCGGGCTAGTTTACGCATACTCTTTGCTAATGCCTCATTTGTGTCACTAATCTGTTTCTTATGCATATGTGTATAAAGGAAGTCAGTGGAATTCACGTGGAAAGGCTGCTGAAAATGAACACAAAGGACTACGGGAAATATGATCCAGCACCAACTTTCGTCAAGCCTCCTTTCAAACTCATTCCCAACTGATCAAATATACCTATATATGCATAAGGGTTAATTCAGCAATTTACCCTTACCCCCATGCATATATATGTATGCATGCATCAAGCTTCAAGAACAAGGTTCGCGGCCCGTTTACTATGATCAACGATCAAATTAACTCCAAATAAAAATTGATGTCCAACCTATGTACTATATGTAAAATCCAGTAAGCGTTACTAGATGTATTACGCGCTATATACGTACGCTTTTATGCTAAGTTTTGGAGATGTTATTAGATACTAAAGACTAGAATAAATATGTGCTCGTCCTCCCGAATAAAAACCGGAACTATGTGTTGTATGGGTTTATCGGAAGAAGCTGTTTGTGTAATATTGTGGCATGTTTTTTTTAGTGAAAATCGTATTATGTCAACAGTGTTACGTAAGTATGTAGTAGTTATTAGTTCACCAAAAATAAAAAAGTATGTTGCTATTATAGTTGTGTATTTGTGTATGTGTATTCTCATGGAAATTTATCGATGCTATGTGGGATTGGTAACCATTTGAAAACGAGGATGCTGCCGAGCATCTCGGTTCGAATTGAATTTGAGCGCAAATAAAATGAAATTGTGCCATATATGGTAAGAAAGGGCAAGCAAGGGCGACTATAAAATGCATGCGGTAACGCAACAAAAATGGAAATTTCTTCGTGAAAAAGGAGAACTAAAAAGTAGCTTCAGTGATGTTTTCTATCATGTGACTTTCGTACAACATAAATTGAGGGAGACCCTCCACGGTAAAATTGAACAAATCCTAGCTTTCAATTTTATAGGTCTCAATACGTTGATCATCAATCTTGTGGGGAAAAAAAAAATCGAATTGATCAAACATCAAAATTTACATGAATGAAAGATAATTGTCATAAGAGAAATAGACGGCCATTGTCTCAACGTATGTTTCTCTTATAGCTAATACAATTAGATCAAGCTTTTTTTACTGATGACCGAAGTAGGTTTATGTTAAAATTAATTGAGCATCACATTAGATGATCCCGATACTTTCGCAATCTATTGCAATCTATTTCGATCCTTCGGACAGGGATAAATTGGTACTTACTACACCACCATTGGGAGGGTGTCCAGCATTTTGGCACGTACCCAAAGTTTTTTGTTTTCTCGTTTGACGGTCAGCGATATCCGGACCAATTTATGCGCACTTTAACTAATCCCTTACCCGGTCAGTTCAAAGGCAGACTATGCACTCCAAGACTGGAAGATTCACAAGCAATTACATACTTTCTTGTAGCCTACCCAAGGAATCGAACCATGACTTATTGTCTAGGAAGTAAATCCACCAACCAACCGGACTAATCCTTAAGGCTACATATCCAAAGTTAATGCCACAACCATTTCACCCTACAAAAGCTACTATAGTAATTTTCCTCGATTTTATCATGGAAAATGATTTTGCCACTCCCTTTTTTATTAACGTCACTCCCATGCAAGTGTGGTGAAAAAATACACTTGCAGGGGAATGGCGTTAACAAAAAAAGGAGTGGCAAAATCAGCAGCCTTTTATCACAGAGTATCCTGGTTCCAATCCAAATCAGACAAATACAATTGGACTGAGATAGAGCCCAGCCCAGTATTAGTGGGCCGGATGAGCATGAATCTCAATGTGATTGATAAGACAAACATAATATACAGCAAATACAACTGGACTGAGATCGAGCCGAGCCCAGTATTAGTGGGCCGGGTGAGCCTGAAACTCAACGTGATTGATACTGTACAAACTAGTGCAGTAGTTGTTTTGGGCCAAATAAAGTGGAAAAAGTTTGGCTTTTATGAATACATGGTTAGGGATTTCTGAATAGCTTTTGTTTGTTAAACGTAATGCTTAATTCACATGTGAAATTTTCATATTATATTATTGGTTTGTGTTATCTAAGTGTATGGACCCTGGCTAGAGAAAGAAATATGTCATGTTAAGAGGTTACCGGGGCACATATGATGCCCCCGAGATCTCGCTGAATAAGCATTACACACAATTTATTTACGAGTTGATCTTATCTAATGATATCATGTACATCTATTTTTTGGAATTAATTTTTCTTTTTGAACAGCAAAAAAGGAAATTTATTGCTAGTAATACTGAAAATATGTACGGTAAGTTGGACTGCAATTATATCCGCTTAAAAAAGCGGGCTCGGACAACTATAAATGTTTCAGCACTAGAAATTATACGTTAATACAGTTGGTCTAATTAATGCTTTTGGATCTATAATAAGCTTTAATTTAGTCTAATCACACAGGCTCTTAGCTTCTAGAACTATAAATTGATGATTTTGCATCCCTACATGTCTACTCAAAGTTCTTGGAGGAAAGTCTGACAGGAAATCAGGAGCATCATATATCTTTATTCTTTCTTTAAGGAATGGTGGGATCGGAACGCAATTAACCCAGATAGATGAATTGGATAGATGATTATTCAGTGCCCCTCGACTATTAATTTGTTCTAGGTAGGCTCTACACAAGGATGGAACCAGGAGGGTCTAGTGGCGGCGACCGCCACGACAAGAATTTTAAAAAAAATGCAATTATTATATGTAAAAAAAAATTATGCCCAACTTATATAGTCTCGCCACCGCTAGTTTTTTTTTTTATACATTTCGTCACTGTAAGGATAAAATTCTGATTCCGTCCTTGGCTCTACATCAATGTGTCGAATTAGTAGTGAGATAACACTTATAGATCATTGCTCCAAAAGCACTGGATAATTGCGGAATGAATATAGTGAATTGAACGCGTCTCACTCTACTAATTCAATCTTTTTATCTTGTAGATTTCTGTACGTAGATTGTTCATTGGTAGAAAACAAAGTCAGTTCGACTTCAAAATAGATAAGTATGACTTTTAAACTTAAGTATGTTGAAAACTTGAAATCACATGGATACGATTACAAGAAAAAAAAATATTTTTGTATTCCAAAAATCGATCTGGCATATACAAATTAAGCATAGAAAATTAACATGTCATATCAATAAATAAATAAATAAATAAAAAACCCTTTCTCGAAAATATTAACCGGAGAGTTGTTTCTCTTCGTGTATAATCTTAGACAATGCTACTATCGCATATATACGCAATGTCTTGACACGTGCTATATACGATCCTTGAATCATTTTCAAATTTATAAAAGGAGAAAATCACCGCAACAATTGGACTTTGGTTTATAGGCTTTTTAAATTTAATATTGTCTTTCTTTCAGTCAGCTGTTATAGTAGTACTGTAGTATTTATTTTTATGGCGTTTTGGTTTAGTAATTTTTGCGTTTAATTGAAAAACAAATATAAAAACCAGTAGTATGAAAAAATGCAGAAGTAAAAAGAAAGAAAGTACAAGTGGTAAATAAGTTTGTCCAAACGAAGTCTATTAGGGCTTTGTTTTGTCCTTCACTTTAAGTAATCAAATAGTGATCACCTGACTAACCACTGATTTTGACAGTTTAATTACTCAATTAAAGATGACTTGCGTCTGTTACTCGCAACACGGCAACGATTTTATGGCACTCACCAGAGTGGACCCTTTCTGAAGGTGAAATGACATTTGCATCCTCCACTTCCACTTGTCTTTGGAGGCTAGAATAATTATTCTGTGCTTATGCCACCACCACACATCAACTAGGGTTCAAGACAAGTGTACGAGTTCAACAAAAAAATATTGTAGTGTTAGAGGAATCTAGAATACCACGTAATAGTATCCCAAAGCAATGATTTACACGTCAAATCAGGACAGGTAGGAGGGTATATTTGGATAATTTATTTAGTGTCCTCAAAGTACTGTCACGTGATACTCCAGATTCCTTCTCCAACAAACATTAATATGGCTTCAATATTAAGGATATAAACCTAACATCAATGTGGTAAGGGAGGAATTTGAGGCACCAATGGCGGAGCCTTGTAGAGGTTGGGTGGAGCCCGACTAACCCATGTAGCGTTCAAGACAAAGATAAGAGTACTTCAACGGAAAAATGTAGTGTCGGAGGAATATAGAATACCACATAACAGTATTTCAGAGCATTGAATAATTACTTGTCAAACATTATACTTATTGGGACAAGTAGGAGGGTACATTGGGAAGATTAATTCAATGTTTTCGGAGCACGGTCACGTAGTACTCCCGACATCTTCTCAATAAAACGTAAACGTGGCTCCAATATTAAGTGCATAAACCTAATTAACATCAACGTGTGATGCAGGAGGAATTCGAAGCATCAAATGGTGATGCCCCGGGCACGATAATGTTGCTCATATTTGGCCACGTGGTACTCGGGCAGTGAATAATGTTTCTCATATTTGGCATCATTGTGACTCATACCGTATATCACCTTCGTTTGACCGCCAAGATCAAAGATCACGGTGTACGTGTGTACTTATTTTATTCAACCATTTGACATTTACGTGCAAAATTCAATTTCCCATTGATCATGTTTTCCTTTGGCTTCGTGTGGTCTCTGTGATATTGCCACCTGCTGCGTACGTAGTGGGAACTTGACGTCTGGGCTGAGAATGAATTCTAAATTAGGGGCAGATCGAATAATTGAAACACGGAATGATTGAAGCTAGACGGAAAGACTTTTTAACACTATCATGAGCTACTATATATAGCTGAGCGAGGATTCAGTTTGGAAAGTGGCGAAAATTGAATATTGATGATTACTCGTAATAATATAACATGTTATTTTATACTAATATTTAAACATTCAAGTACGCGCGGTGTTATAATGATAATCACCCATGATGTTTCTAAAATACTTCACACGCTAGTCGTCGATCAACCTATGTCAAAAATAGTTTACCGATCTATTATAAAATTAAACTTTTTTTGAGTTCTTTCAGTGCGATTTTTTTTTTATTGAATTTTGGGCCTTTTGTCTCTCGGTGGTTTAAGGTACAGAGAAGAAACAATATGAGAGAAAGAATATAGAAACAAATTAGGGTTGATACAAGTAGTCAATTACTAAAAAAAAATCATAACGGGAGGTGGCCCATGCCAAAGAGTCGTTTATATTGATTCAAGAAAGTAAGCAAGTAGTGTGAGAGATGCTAGAGGCACATCATCTTAACGGCATAACCATACTTCAATCACACCTCGGGGTGGTTGAGGTGACGTGCCTCTTGCATTTTTGAATGTTATAATTAAGGTCTGACCAGAGGCTTTTCCATTAATTTTCCGTTGGGTTGATGTGGAAGAAGAAACCCGTACCAATAAAAAGGCAAATTTTGAGTAGGAATTAGTTTTCGCACATCTTTTTAATTATTATTATTTTATTCTCAATCTTTTATTTTTATTCCTGCGAATTTACTAGATTAGCTCGAGTGGATCCTTTGTTGTTGGACTTGGGATTTATTATGGATTCGACCTGATGGAATAGTGTAAGTCATCGCATGAAAAAAAAAATTCACATGCATTGAGGCAAAAAAATAAATTCAGATCCATACAAAAAAAATAAAAAAAGGTGAGAGAGTAAACTTCATTTTCCGTTATTATTGTCACACAAATAGAGCAATTAAAAGTTTAAAACATTGTTCATTACCAAAAAAAAAAAAAAAGTTTAAAACATTGTTAGGGGTTTGCTCAAGTTTAAAACAATATTGTTCATGAGATCACATGTTTTATTCTCACATAAATCAACTATTTCAAATCTTGGGGCCACTGGGGATTTTGCTCGGTCGTTATCTTCAGGATTTCGAAATTAGTTGAGGTGCGCGTAAACTGGCTCAGACATCTATTTATCAAAATAAAAACTATGGATTACTTTAATTTGGGTGGATAATTATGGATAAAAAAATCTATGAAACTGCATGTTTTTTTCTTCTTAAAATACATAAATTATGGGGTGTTTGGGAGCCAACTTTTTGGCTTTTCATTTTCCACTTTTGGCCTTTTTGACTTTTGGGATTATTATTTCAATTATTGTTTGCTATTACTTTTCCATCAAAAATGTTTTTGAATTATAAATTAAATTAATAATGAAGTTTAAATCAAAGTAATGGGAAAACCAAACAATACAAGAAGCGATGAAATTTATAATCTAAAGATTAAAAAATTACAACACAAAATATTACTTAAATCCGGATTAAACCAAATTACAAAAATTGTACAAACATACTAGAAAATACATGACAACACCAAATATTACAGAAAATCAGATTAAAAAAAATTACTCCAATTGAACAAACATACTACAACACCGAAGAACTCATCTAACAGATACGGTTAGTGACAATCCAATCCCAAATTGAAACCCTTACATTTTCCATGTCTTGATCATCGCCAACGAACACGTTTCCATGTTTTCAAATGGGCTTATACGTAAAAGATAGATCCACTAGATTTCAAACCCATACAGGCATAATGTAAACACAAGTTGAATGGTGGAAACACTAAAACACAGATGGATTTGGAGCACCTACTTTTGTTATCATTAGAAGGAAAATAGTTACTCCAAAAAAAAAAACTGTCAGTTCCAACTATAAAATATGCATTGTCAATTTCAAGTTTTCTGTTAGAGCTCAGTTTCCCCAAACCAAGTGCTTCCAGACCTAAACGAGTGCAAATTGGAGATTATTCCAAAAGGGGAGGTAAGGTAGACTTTTTGGCAAGCCAGGATTTCAAAACGGGAAAATGACAATTGAAAAAGCTCCTCTCACCTCATTCTCCGTTTCATTTTAGAAACCTGAAAACCAAAAACCCATTTTCCTTCTTCCTATCAAACACCCAAAACCCAAAAATTAAAATTGGAAAATGTGAAAATGGCCCATCCAAACACCCAGCAAGACATGCAAGGGTCTTAATTTAAGGTTTGGTCGGTACAATATCTATAAATTAAATTACTAGTAAGTACTAATGATGTTTCAGGAGAAGTGGGACAGTTCTTCATTTTACCTAGTATTTTGGTTGTCTACCTAGTAGTCTACTACAGTGTTCCTCGGATCGTCTCTACCAACCGAATGATCGTAATTACGACCTTGGGAATAAATCCAGTCCGTTGATTCGTGGAACGGTCAAGCGTGGTGGCTTTGATCGACGGCTGCAACTTCGGAAAAGAACTTTTGGTGGGGCCGGTAAGTCTTTGTCCCCCATTTATCGTAGTCGTGATACACGTGAGAACACGTTGCAGAGTCGCAGACTGCAGAGGTGGGGAATGGCGGGTCTATTCAGTCAGCTATTTCGCTGTCAATGGTTTGGATGTGTTTGTTAACTCTTATCGATAAGAGTTACGAGTAATTTTGATCGATAAAAATGTTCCAACCAACCGAAACAACCGATTGCAAAAACGAACGGTGTATGTGCTGACTGCATGGTGCACTATAGGATCCCGAATCCGCAGGGGTCGGAGCATACTGATTTCTGAAAAATGATTTTTAACTCCTTTTCCTCTTATGTAGAAGCCTCATTTTTAACTCCTTTTCCTCTTATGTGAAATTACAGTGGTATATCTGATTTATTTATTCAGAATATGCTTTTTAATGGAGTAGAGATGAAGAGGTGATTTAGTGAATTTTCGGGAATAAAGTTTAAGTTAACTTTTTATAAGCGAGACGTGTAAAAAAAAACCCATTTATTTTCTCAACAAATGACAATAACAATTGTTTTTACAAATTACGCAACCACGACTTGATTAAAGGGATAAATGAGTTTTAGCCGGTCAAAACGAACAATACTATTAAGCGAGAGTAAAGCCGTGCGTCATATAGTGATACACCATATCATAATCAAGCCCATTTTAAATGTGGAGTTCATAAGGGCAAACTCGTGAGGCCAGTTGTTGGGTTGGGTAAAACAAACAATAATTTCAAATATGGATTAGATTGTGCGTCTTATGTGTTTGTATTTTTCTTTTCTTTTTTTCTATCCAAAAATTTGTGGCTGAAAATTAAAAATGCAAGATGATCGTTTTGGGATTACTTTGTGGGATCTAAGCTTCTTAGATTAGTTTGCGGGGTTTGTGTCTTATGGCTCCAAAATATCTTATTATTTGGAGATGCTATTCCACCTTATTTGCAACACACGGCTACAAACCAAAACATAATTATGGATTGTTTGGTGCCAAGGGTCTCTTGACCTAACTTTTAGAAATACTTTGGCATCGGTCTTTGGGATTATTTCCGCTTTAATCTTTACGAGATGCGGGACAAATTTTTACTTTATAGTTATCGTCTAGATGAGAAAAAAGTATTTTTCAAGTCGACTTACATGATTTTTTTAAAAAAATTGTCTATACCTTTATACTTTTTAGATTATTCTCGTCAAGACGAAAAACATGATGTATATGACCCGAATTCTGTAAAAACTAAGAGAACATGATTAAATGTTATGCCGAAGAAACATTGTTAATTTTAACAATCTCTAAATGAAAAATCAAAATTTAATGTGACAAATTTTATTTATTTACTTTTGATTATTACACTGTGGATGCTCTAAATACTTGTTTTTGGAGACCACTCAATGTCAATAATAAAATACTGTATTACTACTAATGCAAAGGAATCAGGTTTTATTTGGATAATGCTCCCAAAACCAAGCAGAAAAGCACATATAGGAATCTTCCTCCAAATTAAATTCCTTGATACTTTCGTGTCGACAAGAAAAGCAGGGCATGCGTACTACGCACTCCGCTTACTGCAGAAGGCATAAGTAGTAGCCCTTGCATTTTTTAGGTTTTCATTTCTGCCCTTCTCGTTTACGCCAAAGGCCAGGCCGCCAAGACGAGCCCATGCCACAATTTTGGGCAATAGTCAACTTTTTTCTGTTTTTTTTTCAACGGAAGAAGTATACCCATTTTCCAAAATCATATGGCATCTACAGATTATCACCAAAATACAGATCAGGCCATACAACATTTACAGATTTCCATCCGAATGCAGAGATACAGAGACATAGCCAAGCCTAAAGCCAATTCGTTTATCTAAAACATTCTAACGTGATTTTCCGGAAACAACTGACTTTTAGCACTTTTACCCAATTCAGTCCTCTAGAAACCTTTTAACACTTTTAAGAAATATATAAATAATAGGTTCGTTATCGGGCTCCTATATGATTCAACAAAAACACAGATTATAAGCCTTGGTGGGTGGATTAAAATTTTTAATAGTATATTAGATTGATTGTACATCAATAATTCATTGTTATAGAACATTAATTCGAAAAATTGATGATTAATTCTATCATTGACTATTTTTATGAAATAGTAAATAAAATCTTGATATTTAATTATTTTCATTTCACATGTGTGATATATCGAAGAAGTAGGTGGTTCAATTCATAAAATTGAGATTTGTCAGGCCTGCCCCTGAGAATTTAATCCTTCATTATGAGCTGAGAATTTTAAATTGGACCCTTATTTAATGTTGTAATAATGCTTAATTGAGGATCACACGAAACTTGTTTGAAGTACAAAATCCTGTTTGGTGTTCACTTTTCTGAGTACAATGTACTGCAAAAAGTTATTAATGTCTTTTAAATATAAAATTTGTTTAAATGATCTACTCATTAATCTCTCTCTACAAGATGAGCCGTGCATGGATAAAAATTTCGACTAAGGATGCAACTCATTCTAGTATAATTATGTTGCGCTCGACGAGGCCCGAATGTGTAAAAAGATTGCAGTGGGGTTCACAATTGCAAGTTATACTTTGTACGTCATGCCCGAATAATTATTATATTTAGTAGTCTTGTCACACCGTCACGTATATTTAGTAGCCTTGTCACACCGTCACGTAATATGAATATTGTGCTCGTAATAAATTTTCCCGATATTGTAGTATACTCCATTTTGGAATTTTGTGAAATATAAAAGTGAGTCATCAACTCCGTCAATAACTAACGGTTGCCGTGTTGATACAGAGACACACCAACAGACACCGACGACGGAGTGATTCGAACCGTCTAAAACGACCCCTCTCTCTCTCTCTCTCTCTCTCTCTCTCACCCACACACAAGTTTCAAGCAGTAGGAAGAAGAAGAAGAAGAAGAATCAGACCTTCTCTCTCTAGATATCTCTCTCTCCACAAAGACTTTACTCTCTTTCTGGTTCTCTCTCTCTCTCTATCTTCTTCATCGGTCTTCGCGGTTTAAAAAAGGTACTGTTCGATCACGTCAGTGTCGGTCTCATTTGTTGTCTCTATAGCAACGGTGCATCTGCGCCATGACGATGTACATCTAACTCAGGGTTCAGTTAGTTCCAGGAAAATATGGAAATCATGTGGTTTCCCTTTTTGTTTTTGTTCAATTAATGGCTCTTTCTTCGCCTCCAATTCCGGATCTCTCTGGCTTCTTCTTATTTTTACAATTTTGGCTCACTCTAGTTTCCCTTGCAACGTAGCAGAAAATCGACTTGAAGGTTGTGTAATTTTCGTCATTGTTATTTCATTGATTTTTCTTTTTCTGTTCAATGTTTTGTGTGCTGTTTGGCGGCTGAAAATACAGAACTCTTTTCAGATTCAGATATGCTAACCTAAATACAGATATGCTAACCTAAATAAGATAGGGATAATTATTGCTGGAGATCGATATGTTTTTAAAGTATCAAATTATTTGGGTAGGCTTTTGTTGAACAGTAGGTTGTTGAATTGGACTTGACTGTCATTATTGTTCTTGTCTTACATATGATCCATTTCTAATTATTGTGTTATGTCTCTAGATTATTTGGTTTCTGGTGAAGTTGGAAGCAGTAAATTCCATCTTTCTTATGAAACTGATGCAGATGGAGATTCTAGAAAAATATTACTCCATATTTTGTATTTTTTTTTTATAATAACTATTTTGTTAGGAATCATGCAATTCTAGGAATAGGCTGATTTGTTAGAAGCGCATTCCTTTGTTAGCAGAGGTGAGATTTATTTGTTACGGTTTGGCCCTTTTACTTTGCGTTTTCTTGTTTCATTTTGATGCTTAGATGGGTGTGATCTTCTTAATATTGTAGATTGTATCCATAGAAGTCTCAGCAACTCACTTTGTCTAGTTAAGAAGGTTACATTATAAAGTCTTGCGAAATCTTCAGAAAGAATGACAAAATGAGGCGTTGAAACTATTTCTGTAGTCTCTTCATTGTATTTCTTTCTGGCTGAAATGACTAGAGGGTGGGCGATATTGAATATGTGGAGAATCATGTTTCAATGAAGATTTATTTACTGGGAAAGCAAAAAATGTTTCAATGAAGATTCTTTTTTGTTTTAACAAATCTTGGGGTTTATTTTCTCAGATTTTCATCAAACGTTTGGTGTTTGTGCTGTCACTTGTCATCTTTATCATAGTCCATGTATGGTTTTGTCTCTATACTTTAGTGTGTAATTGATCTTCATACTAATGGTTGACTAATTCTATTTTATGCTATTTTTCAAACAACTAGGTAGGTTTTCGAAGGTCCTGACATAGCAATTCTTCTGAAGTATCAGTGCAAGTGATAGTTTCTGTTTGAGTTGATTTTTCTGGTGCATATGAGTGATTATTATGGGGTCTGCTTGTTGCGTGGCTTCTAGAGAGACAACTATAGTGGCTGCTAGGGAGACAACTATAACAAATGGACCGACCAGTGAAGTTGTACAAAGGAATGTTAGGTATTCACCATCATGGAGTTTCCGGCGGGATAACAGAAGGCGAGTGGCAGGGGAAGAGACTGTGAATTGGCTTTCTGATGGAGTGAGCAGGAGTGGAGGATTGGGAGTTAAATCTGGAACAACAGTAGAAACTGCTTATGCATCAGAAGAAGGAAGCCCATTGGATAGCTCTCAGACACTGACAGGGCCGAGGTCTCCAATCTCGGAGAGAAATTCAGGAATTTCGAGGCTTCCTTCATCAGGTAAATCTCCATCTGCTGAGCACTGGTGTGCGCTAAAAGATTCCAAAATCCATCCCCTCCCCTCAAATGTTGATACCTTGGGAGGTCTATTGCAGGCTCATTAACCTTTTGAGCTAACATGGCAGAAATGGAACTAGTTATAAAATTTGGAGTAGTTAAGATTATTGCTGCATGACGTAATATATGACTGTATAATTGATGTATGTGAAAGGATGAGAAGATAGATGGGTGGTTCAGATGAAGCCAAAAATACCGAAGGCATGCCTATCTTAAAAGCGAACAAATGAAGGGTTGTACTATATTTTAAGTTTTATGTTATTAGGTTTTTATTCCTTGGCAACTTGGCATATTGTTGCTTTAGCCTTGAAAAGTAATTCGAGAATCTACATCTATTAAGTCTTGATTAACATCTATTGAAAATCAACATTTATGTTAAATTAATGTATTAGGTTTTTTTATGCTTGAAGATGACCTAGATGGGAAAAAAATTACGATTTCCTGTGTGTGAGCACGTGCTGGAGTACTTTTTGGATTATATTGAACAAGGGAGACATGCAGCTTTGTTCGCTCCACTCAACAACCCTCGTATTCTCAACCTATGTCTATGGATGCTGAGATTCTGTAGTAACAACATTCTGTAATTCTGAAACAATTCCTGGAGGACAGGCCTTAGGATCATGAATTTGTGTAGAGGTGTAGGTAAAGATAAAAGGATTTAATGGCGCATAATTGATCTTTTTCCTTAGTTATCCCTTGCCAAATCCCTATCCAAATCCATGATCCAAACACTAAAGGTTGGGCTATTGATAAAATCGCAGTGATGAGAGTGACATGTTGATGCAAGTTATGACTTTGATGATAGTGATAAGCGATGACATAGATAGTGACCATGATACTGAACTGGAAGAATGTGCTAACTACTAACTGTGAATATGATGTCGGAAATAGACCTGTTTTATATCACCGTTCGATAAGGAGTACCAAAAACGATATCTTTGCATAATATGGAATCCAAACATTCATTCACACTTCATTAATGATCGTAATGTGCAATGAAATTGAAACACATGTAACAATTTTATGAGATCCTCTTGTTTTACATATGAAGTTCGTATTGGCAGACATGAACCTTTGGCTTGCATTAGGTTTGCTGATGTTATACCTTTTAAGGTGAAGCTGTTTTCTCACTCTGGAGATGCAATAGTGCCTATGTTACATGGATCCTTCATTTTGGCTCAAGTACCCGTGTTGATATGTTGGACACCCGTATCCGTTTGGACACTTGGATCCTTTAATTGTTATGATATACTTACAGAAAGTAATATCAAATTAGCTAGAAAAGCGATATTACAAGTATTTCACATGGACAGGAAATAGCAAAAACATATTTTTCTTAACCCCTTCTTGTTTAAATAAATTTCTAAATATAATTCACGATACAAAATCAGAATAATTATGCAATAATACTACGAATAAGTGTTCAGGAAGATTCTTGGTACCCATACCCAATCTGGGGACACATATCCTAGTATCCTAAGATTTAAGTTTAGGAAGGTCCGATGCTTGGATTTGCACTCGCACCCGAGTCCATGTGACATAGGTGCCGATAGATAATTACAATTCTGGGATGGGACTTGGAATGTTGATATATTTTATGTATATATTATCTTTGAGAGCTGGAAAAAAATATAACGATGGCTCCATTGTTAACACACTGTTGCTTGCAATCCATTTGCTGCTATCTTCAATAACTTGATGCCCCTGCTTATTTTTCTATCTACTGCCCTATTTATTTGCTTTTTTTATCTGTGTGATGCCTTCTGAAATTTATAGTGCCTCTCATCTTTGTCTTATGAGAATCTTGCCTGCTTCTTTCATGAATATTCCCCAGTTTTGAATAGTATGAGAGCTGACTCTCGGTAAGAAATGTGGCCTGGGATGTTTTGTGTAGGGCCATAACAGTGGCCTGACGTGGGTCTTTTACTTTTTGGCACTATATTTGATTATTTTCCAATGCATTTGCATTATCGTTTGTTGTGTTGTATTGATATGTTCTCTGCTTGTGTACAGCGGATCAATCACATTTTAAAAGTGTTCCGTTAGAGGTATGTGCTGTACAATGATGGACTTCAGTGCACTCCACTATATTTGCAAATATCATTTTGTTGGGCTCACATAGTACTTTTATGCATATTAGGTGAAGGAGCCAACAGAATCTCCAGCAGTTTCAGATCCGTCTCCCATGAAACTGCCACCTTCAGTGCATTCGATATCATCATTATCTCCATCCCCTTTGTCCTCCAAAAACCACCTACTTCCTGTGAGCCCAAATCCATCACGGTGGTTCCATAGTTCCCCAGGACACCACCTACGACAAGGGTCTGATAGCCGGATTCCAGGACGTAAGTCGCCAAATTTCTCAATCTCCGAAGAACCATCTTTTCGATGGAGCAATGAGTCAACCGGGGCTTCTAACCATGGATCCTCAGATGGTTGGTCCTTGCCTCCCTTCTCTGAGCTCATGGCAAATTCTCACAGAGAAAGGTGGTCTTTTGACAGTGAGTCATTGGGGTTCAATTTTGATAAGGTAACCAGGTCTGGTAGCCGACTTTCATCTTCTGTGTCCATCGATATGCGAACCTGTGGTGTTTGCTCCAAGCTGTTGACTGAGAAATCTTCATGGGGTAGCCAGAAAATTATTGCTACTAATGAGTTAGCCGTGGTTGCTATTCTAGTTTGCGGACACGTTTACCATGCTGAATGCTTGGAGAATATGACGCCTGAAATCAACAAGTATGACCCTGCTTGCCCGGTTTGTACTTTTGGGGAGAAGCAGGTTTTGAAATTGTCTGAGAAGGCTTTGAGAGCAGAAATGGATTTAAAGGCTAGAAACAAGAGATGGAGGAATCAGATTGTGAGTAGTGATCTTAGCAGTCATTCTGGTGTGCTTGAGGGTCGGAAAAGTGGTGGAATTGAAGAGAAAGGTCTCAAGATGGTCTCGAGTTCCAGCATGAAGAGCTCATTCGGGAAGCCTTTCTTGACGCGACACTTCTCGTTTGGGTCAAAAGGGACTAGATCCTTCTCGGAGAATCACTCTACTCGAAAGAAGGCATTCTTCTGGTCAAAATCTAGCAAGTAGTGAGCTGCATTAAGGCCTTTGAGAGGTGAGCATTTTCCTCTTTCCCAGATAACAGTTTTATCTTATACCTATTGAGAGAAATTTGATTTTTGCTTTGCATAATTCAGCATTTGTTTTGTGTTCTGCATTTCCACTCTTGTGCCATAACTGTCCATTCCCCAAACATTGAAATTTGATGAACTATTAGCGTTTACAGACTTTCTTGCAAATTTTCTCAGCTAGGTGTTATACATGCTTTTGCAGCTTTGCTCCTGAAGTTGGAATCCTGAATCCATCTTTTTTTATAATAGTTCTATAATCTAGTACTTAATATTCAAGTGCTCAAGTATTAATTTAAATTGTTGGTTTTATGCATACAGATTCCATGATTGATCTTCGTGTGTAAATCTGGTCGGTCAGGGAGCTACGAAGGACGCAGGACGTTGGTCATCTGGATGTTTATGAACTTCTCCATTCATATAGTCTGAATTTCGAGCAGGAATAGCTTTAGTTTCTGAAGTTACACTGTAAAGAAGGGGGAAATAATACAAAAAAAGAAATGATCGTTTGGATATATACAAGGAAAAAAATAGAAGGGAAATGGACGATTGATTGCTCGTCAGTCTTCTATTTTGTGCATTTTAATTTGTTCTGTTGCATGGATTAGTTCATGAAAACATCCAGAAGAAAATTTGTATGACTTTAGATAACCTGGTTCTTCCTGAAAAGTGAAGTTTGCAAATCCCTTCTTTGTTTTTGGTTTTTGGTTTTTGTTTTTTGTTTTTTGTTTTTAATTTTATTTATTTATATTGAGAGTGCCCTCGTCCAGACACTTTAATGTGGACATCCTTTGGGAAGAAATCTGAAATACTAGCAGCATTACTTTGTTATGTAATGGGAGGAGATATTATCATTGTCCAATCACGACAATACACGATACATATTGCGCATGCAAATACAATCGGTTTTGGTACATACTTGATGTGTCTCCTCATGTGGTCCAATCATGGTCTATTTTAGGGTTCATTTCATAAGGTGATTAAGGGTATGTTTGGCACTTCATGTTACTATCAATCCAATCAAGAAAACAAATAAGCAAGTGTAGCCAAACAAACAATTTTCCTTGTGAATTTTGCTAATGGCTATATATGCGATAATGATACCAAGATGAACACAATAGCATTGCTCTTCAAATGCCCTGGTGATGAGTACAAGACCGATTGACGATGGCTACTCTATCTGGGCGATGACCACCCGCCTATTCAGCCATGGGTAGGCCTAGGATGAGAGCAACAAGGAAAAGAGGTAGTTCTATTTGCCCACTGCCCTAAGGGGCTCTAGCATGATTTAAGGCTCATCTGAACTGTCATCTTCTCCACTGGAACGACTCTACATGTCCGAGACATAATCTTAATGCGATTCAACCCCTAATACTATCATTTTCTCTCATTTTTTATGTATGATTGATACACTTAATATTCAAGCTCCTAAGCTTTTTACCTTCTTCTAAATATAACTTGGACTGAATTAGGCATCCAAGGAGTGTTGGTTGATTGTCGTCCTTTGTGTTCCTGGACGATGGGACGACGGAGATTGGACAAGCTCAAAACTGCTCCATCATGATTCATGCCCCCACACCCACGTATTCTTATTAATACTTAGTTTGGAAACATAAAGGAATGTGCCAGATATGAATTCCATGACCACAGATAGAAACTTAACTACTTATGGTGGGGAATGACATGCACCTCCTGTGATGCAAGAAAGTATTAGCGCGCGGTCGTGACTCTCTCTTCGTCTCTCCCAATTGGTTATCTGAATGCTTAATCCTGGGGCAAAAGTTGCGGATAAAAAAAATCCTGGGGCAAAAGTTCCACCATCTCATGTCCCACAGCTTTTGGAAAAGTTTTCCTTTTTTCCACGAAACAAAGCGGAACATGTGAGAATCCATATCTTCCTCAACTGTCTTCGTATCAGTTTTTTTTTTTGGTAAATGGAGAGTATCCCGGACTAGCTTACGCGTATCGCGAACGAATTCCTACAGCCTCACATGCAGTCCTTTCTACGCTTACATGTGAGGTGAGGGTGACCCTAAGAGTTACTAGTATTGAGAATCGAACCTAATAATCATAGAATGAGGCAAACCCCTAAGTCCTAACAATATTTTGCTTGTGTTGTTGGCTTTAATTTGTTGACAGAACGAAGTTAGGATTAATGTGGGTGGGAAGTTTGTTTTCCCATTTGGTGAATCTTAAGAACAATGAGTACTGTATAGTACAAAGAAATAACCCTCAATTTGGCCCTGTTTATGGGACCAAATAAATTCATACCCAAGGACTGTGAGAAAGGGCATACATTTTTTATGGGGTGAATCAAACTACAAAGACTACTCACCAGGGCAGGAAAACTACCTTATTTTGATGGGCTAGTGTATTTTGATTGGAAGAAATACACTATTTTCATCTCGACACAGGTAAATACTTTGGACATAAAATTAGCGTTTTGATCCTAATATACTGCATTGGTTAAGCATAAAGGTGACTTTGTGCATGTGTGCGTGTATATATAAACAAATCAAACGAGGGTCTTGATACTAAATTAATGTAATTTACCAAAATTAAGATTTAAGGTGCTATATTAGTGGCGATTAAAAGTGATGTCAAATGATAGCTACAAGAAATCTACTTTTTTTTTTAAAAAAAAAAATTCTAATTTTTCTTTATGCTAACTTGATTTCTCTCATTTGTCGACAATATTAGTGATGCAGATGATGATGATGAAAGATATCAACGACAATTATTAATTCTAAATGCAAAATTAATTTTTACATGAAATTTTTTTCATTCTCTAAATACAGACGTGATGAAGTGTAAAAAAACAAAAATAGAGGAGGGTCACGTGACCTAACCAAACCCCA
The DNA here is from genome assembly GCA_014282245.1 of Rhododendron simsii. Lineage (NCBI taxonomy): Eukaryota > Viridiplantae > Streptophyta > Magnoliopsida > Ericales > Ericaceae > Rhododendron > Rhododendron simsii. The sequence goes on from CM024963.1 coordinate 31,552,756, forward strand.
CCGTGACCGCCAAAAAGCCGTGCCTGTGACTAGGGGTGTAAACGAACCGAGCCGAGCTGAGCTCCGGCGAGCTCGAGCTCTGCTCGTTTCCTTAACGAGCCCAAAACTCGAGCTCGAGCTCGGCTCGAGCCTTAACGAGTTGAGCCCTTAACGAGCCGAGCTCAGCCATTTACTAAACGACCCTCTCTTAATCGAGCCGAGCCTTCCTCAACCAGCCGAGCTCTTGTCGAACGAGTCGAGCTCTACTCGGCTCGTTTAGTAAATGAGCCGAATACTCAAGCTCGAGCTCAGCTCGTTTAGCAAACGAGCCGAGCCGAGCCGAGCTCGCGTGTAGCTCGGCTCACTTACAGCCCTACCTGTGACCAGAGACGCCCCGCTTCGTCTTCTCAGTTTAGAACCGTGCAAATACAGTCAACCTCTCTCTCTCTCTCTCTCTCTCTCTCTCCACTTCCACCAGAACTCTCTCTCTCCTCTTTCCCGCCTATTTAATCCTGCAATGCTCTCTCAATCCCACTTCCTCTCTCTCTCCTCGAACCCCTCCCGCTCTCTCCTCACCCGCCAATTCCCGTCCCCTCCCTCAACCCTAACTCTCCCGATCCCTCTCCGCTCCAAATTCACTCCAACAACAATAATGATCTCAAGCTCAAAGTTAGCTGATCACACGGAACCAATCCATCACTCCGACCTCGACCGATTCGCCGGGGTCGGCAACGAGCTCGCCGACGCCGCCGGAGAAGTTATTCGCAAGTACTTCCGCAAGAGCTTTGACATTCTCGATAAAGACGATTTGAGTAAGTCTTTTTAGAGAAATTGGAATCTTTATTAGTGTTTGTGTGTTTGTTTGATGTGAGTGTGGTGAATTTTTTGATTAGGTCCTGTGACGATTGCTGATCGAGCGGCTGAGGAATCGATGGTGTCGATTATAGAAGAGAATTTCCCTTCTCACGCAATGTAAATGAAATTTTCAGGTGTTTTTGGATGCTTTAATTTTTTATTTCATTTTGAATCTTTGATCTCCTGCATATTGAAGCAAGGACATACCGAGGGGCGATAAGCCCGGGCGACAGCCGTACTCACGTTTCAAATTTTATTTTTATTAGCGTTGTAGTAGTTTTTTCTCAAGAATTTTGAATTTGTATTATTTCACCTGCCCAACCTCGCTTTGAACAATCAAACACCCAACACCCGCCCAATGAAGATATCAGTACTCTTATTTTCCTATACTATTTCACTTTTTAATATGAATAAGAATGCACCATATTGCAATGCAGCTATATCGCAGATGAAGATATCTTAGTAATTGTGCATGGTGATCGAGAATGAACATGATAATCTTTCTTAAAGTATTTGTAAATTTTTTGAGGCAAACTAAATATAGTTTTCTAAATTTTTTTTAATGTTTGCCCAACCAAAATTCCTGCATCCATCGACTCCATCCATGTATTGGAGGCAATCCTAGTGGGGATGTTTTTGGAATTTCGGAGCATTATGTTTTCATCAGTTTTGTCCAGGATTAGAAATGAAATAAAATTGGCATTATCTGATCAGCTAAACTAATTAAGTTGAAAATTATTGTGTTATGCAATTCCTTCCCATCGAAAAGGGTCTTAATTTACAGTATCATTATCAAATATGATGTATCTTTCAATATCAAATGAATAGAGCTGATAGGAAAAAAAATTTGTGCTTCATGCTTATCTTTTAGGGAAAAGAGGGATTGAAAATGTTTTATTTAGTACAACTATGTAATCAGGCTCAGTAATGTGGGTGTGCTTATGTTCTTGATATGATTTATGTATGTATTTTCCTTTACTCCCTTCACTTATGAATGTGGAGCAGAGGGAATCAGGAGCTTACATGAGACACTTGTATCTGAACTTTGTAGTTTCATTGTTTTTACTGAAGAGTATTTGATTATTCAAATTGCAGTTTCGGAGAAGAGAATGGTTGGAGATGTAAGGAGAAATTCGCAGAATATGTTTGGGTTTTAGATCCGATAGATGGAACTAAAAGTTTTATTACTGGTATTTCTTCTTAACTTTTGGGTTGAGGTTGAACTTATTGAGTATGAACCTAAACTATCCGCGAAATTGATTCCTTCTTGGGCCATATTCCAGGAAAACCCTTGTTTGGCACTCTCATTGCTTTGCTACACAGAGGTAAACCGGTATGCATCATGAGCCATCTCATTTTCATTTTCTGCAGAAAATGGGGACTAATTTAGAAATTAAGATGTAATCTGAGCATTGGAATGGGTACAAGGTTATCAATTAAGATGCTTGGGATGTCATTATGCGCCTATTCTGCTGATTAAGTATAGTTACAGATATGCAGAGCACCATAACTACGTTTGATGGGGTGATTCCCCCTGAGACCTCTACTGTTTGTCGTGTATCAATACGGTGTGACTGTTATGAAGCAGGTAGTATTTTGAAAAGAACAAAGTGTTTTCCTTGATCTGTTTACATCCTAAAGTGGTCAAACTATTTCTCATGACAAATGCCTAGATTTTTACCTTTTCTTAGTGTCACATGGCTTGAGCCTTTCAACTGGTATTAGTTCATGAAGGATGGGTGATTCCAATTTTAGAGTTATCGTACTAAGGTTTTAAAACCAACTTCTCCTGGCATCGCTTTTTCCCTTTCTTCAGACAAGTAAGAAAGGTAAAATTCTGAATTGAACTCTCGCTAGTTATGTGTATAACGGATCAATGAAAACTTCTTGTTTTTGCATTGTGATTCAACAAGGACTTGTATATTGTGTTACGGAGTGATCCTGTTGATTGTAGGTTGGAAAGTGCTCTCCTTTGTAATCTTTGCTTTTAATTTGGAGTGTTTCCGTAAGTTGGACTGTGCCAAATTATACTAGATAGGTGAATACAGAATATTTCTCTATGCTTTAAGTGATGTTACCATCATTTTATGTGTGGGTCATTGATTGGTTAAGTTTCTTTTATCCTGGACTTAACATTCAGCAGTTTGGATGGACTACATCGGTGGAAATCTCCGTCCTTGTATCCTGTCTTTTAATTATGCTAAACAAAGAGATTGCTGATTGATTCTAAGTGATTGCTAGTTACATTGTTCATGGCGCTTCACTATCTTTACATAAGATCATAATTTCTTCCTCATTTCGTTTTCCTCCAGATTCTTGGCATAATTGATCAACCTGTTTTAAGAGAAAGATGGATTGGGTTAAATGGAAGGAAAACTACACTGAATGGGGAAGAAGTATCCACACGCAATTGTGCAAAGCTTTCACAATCGTATCTGTATGTTCTTCCATTGCTAATAGATTGCTTTTCTGGAAAAAAAAAATATGGATTAACAAGGAAGAATTTTGTTGCAGGAAGCAAACCCATAATCTGTGTTTTAAAAGCCTGCACTTTTGTGCGAAGTCTTTATCATTGTGCCTTTCAAGTTTGAGGTGTGGTAGATTTGTAGTTTTTCTCTTTTTTCTCACATTTACTCTTTTCTGATTTAGGTACACAACTAGTCCTCATCTTTTCAGTGGAGATGCTGAAGTGGCATTTACTCGAGTTAGGAGTCAGGTATGCCCAACTTTTATATCATTTAGGGAAGAGAAATTATAATCTCACTTGGCATAGAGAAGCATGTTTCCTTCAGTGCTGGTGAATGATGATTCGGTGCCATGTCCCAAGAAACACCTATTCATTCCATATCTCAGATCATACTGTTGTAAATTATGACCATATATATGCAATTACATTCGATGCCATTTTCTCTTGTGAAGCTTCTGCTGTCATTATAGCTAATTGTTCAACCTTTGAGATCTAGAGATGTCTGAGGATCTTTGGATGGGGCGCTTCATATTTGTCATGGGCATGATACTAGTTTGAGAAATGCAAGTCTTCCCCCTTTTTTTTCCAATTCTATAGATCTGTCCTTTAATTTTCTTCTGAAACCAAGTGGAGCTTGATTTGTTTGGTCTGTGGTCATTTCATGATTTCTTTTCTGATATCTATTTTCTTTAGATAATTATATTGATGGTTCAGAGTAAATGAGGTTCAAAGCTATTGCTTTAGGCATTTTCTAGTTTAGAGAAAAACTGAAAGCAAAATCCAATCAAATGTGTTTAGTTTATTTGACCTCGCTGGCCAATTTGGAAAGATATTTAGAACTAATATGGGAACATATGAAGTTTTTACTAGTGATTAACAAGTTCATGTAATTGAACTTTTGCAAGTTAGCTCATGAAACCTTTTTTTTGGTAAGAAACCTTCACACCAGTGACAATACTTTATGATTTGGGGATCTCATTATGTATCTTATTGTTCTAACATTCAGGTATTATAGCTTCTCTTTGAAACTTGGGTATCCTATTTTGCTTTCAATGTAGAATACAACTTTCAGCTTATTCAACATGTGATTTTCCCCTTATCTTTGCCTTTTATGGTTACAGGTAAAAGTGCCTCTGTATGGCTGCGACTGTTACGCTTATGCTCTTCTCGCCTCAGGTTTTGTGGATCTTGTGATTGAGTCTGGTCTTAAGGTGAGTTGTAACCTTTCAGCTCTTTGCACTTTGTCCCATTTTGTGAAACCTTTGGTTATGTGTTCTACCAGAATTTCGCTCTCACTTTTATTATATTGCATTCCTTTACAGCCATATGATTTCCTTTCGCTAATACCCGTGATAGAAGGCGCTGGAGGAGTTATAACCGATTGGGGAGGGCATCAACTTCAGTGGGAAGCTTCTATAGATTCACATCCAAAAAGTACACTATTTATGTGGCTTACTTTCTGTATCTTACATGTGAAACCTGTTTTAGTTCACTCACAGCCAGTCCATACTTTGTTTCATTTCCAGGTTTCAATGTATTAGCAGCCGGAGGCAAAGAGCTTCACCAACAAGCTCTAGAGTCATTGGAATGGCAATGAAAATTCAACCGAAGCAATTTAAGATGGTAACATTTTTCAGCTCTATTAATGGTTCACCTACTTGTGCTTAGATCAGTTGTGGGCTCTGGAGACAGACACAGAATGACTTGAGGTGAACCGTGGAAGTAGAGATTAAACAAGTGGAACAGCGATTTGTTTTTCTGATTATGTCTTTTGATCAAGTATTTAAGCAGTCAATTGTGAGGCAACCTGTCAAATGTAAGACCTATGATAATCTATTTCCAATAAAAATAGGTTTAAAATAAGACTTGATTGGTCTTACCATGTCCATCGAAGTGTGACTGAATTGAACTTGTAGTGAATTAGTGGTAGGGGGTGAAAAGGGAGGGGGTCTTTCTGTGCAAATTGGATCTTGTTCAATTTTAATGTCGAATAGACTCGAATCAATTTCAATATGCTGATAGTGAGGAACGCCACCATATGCCGTTGTTTGCTTAATTGTGATCTGCGGAAGCCCCCTCCGCCTCTGGCACACCGCATCATAATCCTGTTTTCGGCCAGAAAATAGAATAACACTTAAAAAGTTCACTAAGCCGTTGTTCTAGATGCTACTCTTAATTTGACCATTTCAAAAGAGTCCTCTTGCAATCATTGGTGTCTGTTATTTCTGTTGCAGAATGCTAATAATAGATGCCAAAACTAACAGAAGGTCAAAAATGGCCGGAAATCTTAGGAAATCCAAAATGTAATGTGGCTGCCACGTTCTTCCTCCATTTCCAACCAAGAAAAACGCAGAAACAGAAAAGCAAAAAATAAACAAACCAGAAATAGAAAACCAGTCCCCTTTTTTCCTCCCAATCATCCCTTAGTGGGTCTCTTTTGAATTCATCTCCCGCACACAGGAGGGCTGGAGATGGAAAAGAAGCCAATGGCAACCCTCCTGTTTCTTTTCTGCATCTTCACCGCCGCCTCCACTGCCACCTCCTCTGCTGTCACCTTCACCCCAAAAGACAATTTCTTAATCGACTGTGGCTCCGGCGCCCAAACCACCCATTCCGACGGCAGACTCTTCTTATCTGACCTAAACTCTGGCCAATATTTAGCCTCACAGGGCCGTGATATTTTGGCCTCAGTCCCATCAGGAAATGTGTCTTCCCCTATATACCTCTCAGCCCGAATCTTCATTGATGAAGCCACTTACACCTTCCGAATGGCCCGACCTGGATGGCACTGGATCCGTCTCCATTTCTACCCATTTAAAACCAACGAATATGATCTCCAAAATGCGAGGTTCACGGTCACGACAGACAGTCTGGTCCTCCTCCATGATTTCGGTGTCGAAAACAACAACAATACCGATCAGTGGTTTTTCAACGAGTACCTCGTCAATGTCACATCAGAGCGTTTTTCTATCAAATTCACACCCCTAAAAGGCGACCCTGCTTTTATCAATGCCATCGAGGTGGTCTCTGCCCCTGACATTTTGATCACCGACTCTGTTTCCGCTCTGTTTCCTGTTGCCCAAATCGATGGGTTTTCAATGCAATCGTACCAAACAGTTTACAGACTCAACGTGGGTGGCCCGGAAGTCACATCGAAAAACGATACATTGGGCCGAACTTGGGCAACCGATGGGAATTTTCTGGCACACAAGGAGTTGGGCAAGCAAGTTTCAGTTTCACCGACGGTGATCAAGTATCCGGAAGCCGGGTCCCCGTTGATTGCGCCCCAATCGGTCTATGCATCGGCCGTGGAGATGGGCGATGCGAATGTCGCGGCCGCAAACTTCAACGTCACATGGAATTTGGACATCGACTTGTCGTACCAGTACTTGGTACGTCTCCATTTCTGCGATATTATTAGTAAATCGATGGATGATTTGTACTTCAATGTGTTTGTCAATGGGAAGAAGGCAATTTCCGGGATAGACTTGTCGACTTTGACAGGGGGATTGGCGACAGCTTATTACAAAGATTTCATCATCAATTCTTCCATGGTTTCTTCCCCGCTTAGCATTCAGATTGGCCCGTGGACAGAGGGGACAGGAGCGATAGACGCCCTTTTAAACGGTCTTGAGGTTTTCAAAGTGAACAATTCGGTTGGGAGCTTGGATGGGGAGTTTGGTGTCGACGGAAACACGGCCAATGGTGTTCACAAAGGCACGGTGGCTGCGGTTGGGTTCTGTATGATGTTTGGTGCCTTTGTTGGGTTAGGCGCGGTAGCGTTCAGGTGGCAGAAAAGGCCTCAGGATTGGCAGAAGAGGAATAGCTTCTCTTCCTGGTTGCTCCCGCTTCACGCTGGAGACGCTAGCTTCATGAATAGCAAGAGTTCGATGGGCTCTCGAAAAAGCCAATTCTTTTCGTCCACAACGGGCTTAGGCCGGTACTTTTCGTTTAACGAACTGACTGACGCCACCAAGAACTGGGACTCAAAAGCAGTGATTGGCGTTGGTGGTTTCGGGAACGTGTATTACGGAGAGCTTGATGATGGGACGGTAGTCGCTGTCAAGCGTGGAAACCCACAATCCGAGCAGGGGATCAACGAGTTTCAGACGGAAATCCAGATGCTATCGAAACTCAGGCACCGTCACTTGGTGTCTCTTATCGGGTATTGTGACGAAAACACCGAAATGATCCTGGTGTACGAATTCATGTTGAACGGGCCGCTCAGGGACCATCTCTATGGCAAGGATCTGAGCCCGTTGACGTGGAAACAAAGGTTGGAAATATGCATAGGGGCAGCCCGTGGACTCCACTACCTCCACACGGGGGCGGCCCAGGGCATAATCCACCGAGACGTGAAGACCACAAACATTCTGCTCGACGACAACTTCATTGCCAAGATGGCCGATTTTGGGCTCTCCAAGGACGCTCCCTCATCAGACGGCCAAAACTATGTAAGCACCGCGGTCAAGGGAAGCTTCGGGTATCTGGACCCGGAGTACTTCCGAAAACAACAACTGACAGACAAATCCGATGTTTACTCATTCGGGGTGGTTTTACTAGAGGTATTGTGCGCCCGACCGGCGCTTGATCCTGGTCTACCGAGGGAACAGGTGAATCTGGCCGAGTGGGCAATGCAGTGGAAGCGGAAGGGGTTGCTGGAGAAGATCATGGACCCGGTTTTAATCGGGTCGATCAACCTGGAATCGATGAAGAAGTATGCTGAGGCAGCGGAGAAGTGCTTGGCGGAGTACGGCGTCGATAGGCCTACAATGGGAGATGTGCTGTGGAATTTGGAGTATGCTTTGCAGCTGCAGGAGGCTTCGGCACAGGGGAAGGCTGATGATGAGAACAAGGAACTGGCCGCCGCATCTCCTCCTTCCGCGGCGGTTGCCCCTGCTGCAGCCGCAACAGCCGATAACCGTCCGATTTCTCCGCCTGAACAGAGTAGGAACCCGGCAGAAGTTCCGGTGATCGATGAGCACTCAGGGACTGCGATGTTCGCTCAATTTGCAGCCATCAATGGCAGATGAATGAAATCTTTAGTTGTTATTCCCAAATAGATGAACCAACATGCTGTGTTTTGTTTTGTGCTCTCTTCTTTTCCGGTTTATCTACGTTGGGTTTCTTGTTGTACTGAAACTACAGGATGGATGTAAAGCACATTCCTTGAAATCTTATACACTATTTATATACGTCGGTGTGTAGATATACTCTTGTAGTTTTTTTTTACTGGAGCCTGGAGGAGTGTGATTTTTTCCAGTTTTGTAATGATAAGTTGAATGAAGACTGCAAAAAAATTGTATCTGTGAGTGCATTTTGTATGAATAACACCAGAAGATGGAAAGACTCATTATAAGATTACAGTGCACATAAACAAACAAACAAACAAAAACCGAAAGCAGAAACTGCATAAAAGTTGAGGAGATCCTTCTGCAAACTCCAATATGTTGCAACCCCAGAGAGAGAGAGAGAGAGAGAGAGAGAGAGAGAGAGCATTAGTCTGGTGTGAAAAGGAGAGAGAGAGAGAGAGAGAGAGAGAGAGAGAGAGCATTAGTCTGGTGTGAAAAGGAATGCTAGCACAAAAAACAGAACTAGCCTAGATAAGCTGCTCCAGCAAACTCAACGCCCTAGATCAACCGTTCAGTTTCCGTTTGAGCTTGTAGAGAAAATTGAAGTTTGTGTTACCGAAAGGCATGTTTTAAAGAGGAATGTTATTGGTACCAAAAAACTATACTGAAAATTTACTTCATATACTCACAATAAGTGTGGGTCCCATCTCGGATGTTTATGGGAAAAGAAGACCTATTATAAGTACAAAATAGCCTTTTCGCTATAATTTTTGGGTACCGAATAGTATTGTTGGGTGTTTGTTTGACATTGTAGGTTGATTCTCAAAATATCATGGTAGAGGGCCAAACCCATGCGCTACAGATATTGTTGTCAAACAAACCGAGCTACTCAAACTCACTTAATGATCGGCTCATTAACAAATCATTTGAGTTCGACTTTGTACATAAACGACTTGAGATTAAACACTTTCTTTGAGTTTTGTTAATTGGTTGGCAAAACTTGAAACAACCAATATTCAGCTCCATATATAATTTTATTATCATTTAAAAGAACCAAATTACATGAGCTCCATATAATAATGGTGGTGGTCTTGGGACACCACCACCATTATCCACTGCACATTGTTGGAGTCCAGTATTAAGTGTATGGATCCCACAAAAATGTGTGATTGATAAGGGTCAAAAATACCCAAACCAACCACATGCACGGTTGTAGTCACCTTTCTTGTCAACCACCGGTGAGAACAAAATTAAGGCCACATTGAGAGGAGAGAGATGCCTCCTAATGGTATAAAAGGGTTATTGAATGGACAAGAGCAAGTTTAGCTACCGTTGTGGCCACTTGCCTTGCATTCATCCGAATTCCAATCAGAACCATGCATGGCAACAGAAACCAACCATTGTTCATTGTCCATATAACCAAAGATCCTTTTTTTTGTTTTGAACCCCTCTCTCTCTCTCTCTCTCAAAATATGGAGAAAGAAACTGAACGTAACATGAGGAGTTTTGACATGGATATGCAGAAGACTGATCTTACACAGAAGTAAGAAAAAAAACTTGCTACTTTTACATGCATTTCAGTAATCAACCCATGCTTCATTCAAAGTGACAACGAATCGAATTTTCCTTCCCTTTTTTTTTGTACAGCTGGAGAGGACTGTCGAGGTATTATTCAGGTAAAGCACGCTCATTTGTGTGCATGGCTGAGGTTCGGTGCGTGGAAGATCTCAAGAAACAAGAACACCCCCAGTCCCAGAAGAGGAAGAAGCATTCTGAGAGGCTGGTTCCTCCCCTCCCGTGTCGGAGGGTGTCAAGTAGTGCCCAATTCGCTTCGCTCATTCTTGGAATGTAAATTTTGTAATTATCACGACTCAAACCAATAGGTACATGTAATTTTGCGTATCAAAGCCACAAAAAAAATTTGCACAAATATGAAATGCATAGAAACAGTTTCCTCTTATCTGCATCTAGTGTATGAAAAGGGATAGAGAAGGCAATGATTCAGAATAATTAGAAGCAGAGACATAAACCTGTCATCAATCGGCTATCCTCGTTTCCCAAAATCTAAAGCTGATAATTACAGGTTTCAGCCTCAACAAATCTGAAAGGGGTCTACTGACGATGTAGATGTCCTGAAAACCAGAGAGGTCTAGAGTTTGAGAAGCTCGCAGCCAATACCACCAGCACCAACCATGAGCACTTTTGCGCCCTAAACAGTGCAAAATACGCTGTTATTCATCACTTCAATCGGGTGCAAAAAAGAGATTAAAGTGGGAATTGTTTCTCCACAAAAAGTGTCAAAACCAAATTGGCTAGAGTAGCGCGGGCGTCCCAGGGCAGGATTGCTGCCCAAATTTGTATCAAGGCCTAGAAGCCTCAATCTGATTTCTAATCAAACGAAAGTGCACGGCCTAAGGGTAAAACCATGAGGAGGTTCGTGGTTTGCCTTTGCAGGATAACGACTTAGTATTTTCTAATCGTATGATAAATGGAAAGAAAAGTAGAATAAGGCCTAAAACAGAATTAAAAGGACTTTATTAATGGTTTAACAAAGTTTGGTTACAAGGAAATGAAATAAAATCTAGGCTTAGCTATATTGAACGGAAAAGTAACGATAATTGAAAGATAAATTGGATAAGCCGTGAGCTTGATGGTCGTGGACCTTTACCAAGACCTTCAACTCGGGTATTTATAAGCAATACTTCTAGGCCTTGAGCTGCTTCCACAGGCCTTCATGTACGGCTGCCAAGTGTCCCCCTGGTAAAGGCTTAGGCTTGAGTTGCTTCTAAATGCTCCAATGAGTGTTTGCCACCTGTCCAAGTCTTACTCCTCACTCCAAGAAATTAGCTGAGGCCTGAAAGGCTTGAAAAAACTCTCCTTTCCTGCGTAAAAACTTGTAAAAGGGCAAAAAGAATTTTGACTATGCAGAATCACGAAGGCCTTTTGAGCTGCTTGAATGTCTGAATAGAAGATCTTGGGCCCACCAAGGTCAAAGGAAAAAAATTTTACCAGGCCTTTCAGCCATTTCATTGGCTCTTAAGCCCCTTTTGAGGGCCCACTTGTTATTTTTAGGTATTTCCATATATATGCATATATATAAATATACATTTATATATGAAATAGAGAGATTTCGTGGGACTTGTGCCCTACCACTTGCTTTCTTTAAGCATTCATACAGCAGGCTTGGTTGAGCTGCTTGTGGACTGTTAGAGAGAAACTTCTAAGCCTTTGAGCTGCTTGTAAACTGATTAGGATGTCTCCATGCATAACTGTCATGTGTCACAAGCCTTGCTTCATGCTAAAGGTAGTAGAGACTCAGGCCTTGAGCTGCTTGTAAGCAGCTTACCTAGACCTGTTAAGTAAGAACATTCTAGGCCTTTGAGCTGCTTGTAAGCAGCTTAAGGCCTTTTCCTGCCAATTGAAGGCCATATGCGATATTTTAAGAAGCAGGCCCATTTGTTACTTGGGCCTGAGCTTGAGGTGAATCATAGGCCTCCATCCTTTGTAAGCCTTGTGAGCCCAAGCCTGGAGAAAAACTCAGGCTTTAACTGATTTTGACCTACTAGAAGGCTAAGTGCTGTGTTCTCTTCCCTTTTCAAAAAGAATTTTTCAAAAAATTTTCTCTAGATTCCTCCTACTTCCATTATTTCTCTCTCTACATTTCTCCACTTATTATCCGTACTATTTTTCAAAAAAAATTTCAAATACCAAACCAAACACAACATTAATGTTTCTAAAACTGGCCTAGGCCTGGATAAAATGCTCAGACCTAGTGGGTCGACCCAAGACTTTGGCCAGTCCTGGGCCCGAATTTATGAAAGTGATATTTTGGACATTAATTTGTCCCAAGTCTTTGCAAATTCAATTGGCCCTTTTGCATTTAAACTGGCCCAATTTGTCTATTCTTTTTCTAATTTTGGCCAAAAATTGGTGTAAACAGGAATACAGAACACGAATGGTGAGAAGTCCGTTGCTACAGCTTGATTGCGGATAACTGTTGCTCAGGAGCCAGTGAGGAGAGGGGGGGTCAAAGAGTGACGATTTATTCAATAGTGGGTGAATACGAAGAGGTTTAGAGAGAGAGAGAGTGAGTGAGTGAGTGAGAGTGAAGGGAGGGAGGGTTTTTTCTTTTCTTTTTTCTTTTTTTTCTTTTTTTTTTGGTTGTGGGGGGGGGGGGGGGGCAAGAATCGAAGGTGAGTGTGGGGAAAAGGAAAGGTGGGGAATCCTGGTGTGCTCTTCTCTTCTGCCCTATTGCTTCGAGGAAAAGGCGCCAAAAAGGATAATCCGACCTAATTTCTGATTTTGAAATGGACGGAGAGAATTTCGAAATAAACGGAGAGAGTTCTACCGCCATCGGAGACAGTTCTATCACCATTCAGACTACTCCAAATCGCCACAATTCAGACTACTCCAGCTCTAGTCACAATTCAGACTACTCCAGCTCCAGCTCCAGCCACAACTCCGAGAGTGAAGGGGTGTTCGTCGGCAAGTTTCTTTTGGTTCTCCCTGTGCCACGCTCTACCGCTCATCTGCGTCATCATCACACTATATTGCTGCGATTGTGTAGATCCAAATAATCCAGTGGCGTTACCAAAGCCGTTCAATTTCATGACGGTGGCGCCAGAACCGGCCAATCCATCGATGCTACCGACGCCGTTCAATTTCACGGCGGCGACTATGGAGTTATCGCATGAGGCTGCAAACGCAACTGAGATGTGCTACAATGATAGTTATTAAAAACTTACAATATGCGATACGTATCTTACGATTTGTCTCGTCTCCTTTGGAGAAGGATAGGTATCTCATTATGTATCTTTTTGTATAAAAATCCTACTATACAACTGCGTATCCTACAATTTATACGCGTATTCTAATTCTGTACGTAGTCTATGATTACTTATTTGAAAAAAGTCAGACCTTACTTTAAGAAGTGAAACCCTAAATACATTAATTTAAACTGTTTGATCTAATTATGGCGTCTTTCAAATCCTTTGATAGAAATACATAAACCGTTTGATCTAATTATGGTATCTTTCAAATTCTTTGGTAGAAATTCAACCTCAATATAGGTTTTGTATATAAGAAAGAACAATGCTTCAATTTAATTTTATCTTACTTTTATTTTCCTAACAAAGGTAACATAAAGCCTTTAATGTAATAAGCTTCAATTGAGAGACTTGAAATTTTGCATCTTAAAATTTTTTTAAATGTAAGCATAGTTTGTTGGTATAATTAGGTGTATCTACTTCTTAATTATATTTTAATTGTGATTAACGTTGTTGAAACATAAAATAAATTTAGAATTTTGACGAAACTCCAATTGACAAAATCCAAATGTGATAGATATTTTCGAAAAAGATATAAATATTTAGTTCATAGAAACTCTAAAATATTTAGTGCTCTATAATATTCTTGTGAAATATCTAGAGTTTTTTTTGTGAAATATCTTTATACTAGAGTCTTCCATTAAGTAGTATAAATAGAGGTGGGTTCCAACCATTTTATACCAAGCCAAAAAAAAAGTTTGCAAGTGAAAAAACGATACATGATACGTATTTTGATTTGAAAACATTGGCTACAATACGATGGCCAAAAATCTCACTCGCGCCTTATACCAAGCCCAAAAAAAAGTTTGCAAGTGAAAAAACGATACACGATACGTATTCCGATTTGAAAACATTGGCTACAATACGACAGCCAAAAATCTCACTTGCGCTCCTACTGCTGATATATTTTTCAAGGTAAATCATAGGACACCTTCCCGAAGCCTTCGGCACCTTCGACAGACAAGCCGAAGCCGCCGAAGAACAAGCCACAGAGCATCCCGCACCTCCGCCGTCGGGTGAATCTCCACTATCATAGGAGTCTCCGCCGTCGCCTAAATCTCCGCCGTCTAAACTTCTGCCATCGTCTTCGGTCGGTGAACCTCCCTCGACTCCTTCCAACACTATTGTGATTTTGTATCACTGGAGGATCGGAAAATAAAGTAATTTTGATTGCTCCCGTGTGGACTCCAGGATTCTCAATTCGGACAATGGATTTGCTCGTAAAGTTTGGCGATTCAATTCATGATTATCTCCACGACCTTCACTAAGCTCACGGAGTGGGAGTTTTCATTCGTGTTTGAGTTAACTCTAGTTATCATGTCTTCTCCGTGGCCTGAAAATCAACTTCTCACGTTCATCATGATGATAATACTTGTGACAATTATCGCATTCACGTGTCTATTTCAGAGACAGAGAACTGGTTCGTAGGGTGCTCATGGACTGGGAGTTTTTATTCGTGCTTGAGTTAACTCTAGTTATCCTGTCTTCTCTGTGGCGTAAAAATGTAAAAATAAACTTCTCACACGCATAACGATGATAATACTTGTGACAATTATCGCATTCACGTGTAATTGCATCGCCTTTCTCTCTGCGGGACTGTTGGAGTTAGCATATCGCATAGCTTTGGCAATTTTTTCTCTTCTGTCCGTTGTTTACAGTTTGCTCACCCTAGCCTTGCCTGTGGAGTGTGAAGTGTGGGGCCCAGAGGGATGATGGCCCCCCTCTACCAAAGGCTGTGAGTTACTCACAGAAGACTTCTTTTGTAAATAAAAATTGTAACCCAAAGTGATTTTGTGATTTGTAAAGAACTTTGTAAGGGTTACTCACAGAAGACTTCTTTTGTAAATAAAATTGTAACAATTGAAAGTATTTCTACGTTGAGTGTAGTTTTACGTATCAAAGGGGATAATTGATGTTATATCCCTTCGACTTTAAGCAAAAATTCAATTTAGTCATTCACCTTTTAATTTGGACAAATAAATACTTTCATTTTCGATTTCATTCCAATGTCATCCCATTACTTGGATGGCGTTATTTTTTGGACGGAAAATTCCCCTTTTTCCTAGCACGTGAGCTAATGGGAGGGGTATATTTGCCCATTCCCTCTTCCCTTCAAGGTAAAAGAAAAAAAAACACTGCTGAAAAAATTGAAAACAGATCTGGAAAGAGAAGAGAGAGAAAGGCCATGGGCCCCAAAATCGGGGGAGCAGCACGCTGCTGTCCCCTTGGGGACAGCAGCCCCCCTGAGTCCCAAAGCGACTCAGGGGGGCTGCTCTCCCCCTTGGGGAGAGCAGCGTGCTACTATCCCGTTTTTCGGGCCCATCCCGGTCTCGCTCCGATAATCCGAATCGTTCACTTTGTAGAGCTCGTCGAGTAGAACAACTATGCAAAAAATCAGCTTAATTGGATATCATTAAGTGCTTGATCGGAGCCTTTTTACTTTGAAAAGAATGGATCCGAAACACTGAATCAAATCCATTATACCCATGGACCAAGAGTTATATAGGCTCCGATCAGGCACTTAATGATATCCAATTAAGCTGATTTTTTGCATAGTTGTTCTACTCGACGAGCTCTACAAAGTGAACGATTCGGATCATCGGAGCGAGACCGGGGTGGGCCCCAAAATCGGGGGAGCAGCACGCTGCTGTCCCCTTGGGGACAGCAGCCCCCCTGAGTCCGAGGAGAAAGAGAGAGGAGGAGGATGGTGATTGGCAACCGCCGCCGTCTCCGCCACTAGCAACGCCACCAAGGAAGGGAAGCTTCGACTCCGGCCATCTCCTCCAATGCCAACAAGCTCTACTCCAACTGGGTTTGACAGATCTCATTGCCTCCGACTTTTCCCTAGCTCCACCGAAGGCCGATTTGTCCCTCCTCCTACAGAGTTCAAGCAGCATTCTACTGGTCCACCACCTCACAACAGCCCTTCTCCATCTCTGATTTATACCACCCAACTCCATCTTCTCCCTCAATTTTTTGGCCTATCAATTTGTCAAACCCTTGCAATTTGGGTATTGATCGATAATTGGGGGCAATACTTACAAAATTAGGAATTTGGGATTTTGAGAGTTCTCATAATTTTTTCTTGTCATGCAATTAGAACCAATGTCCACGTTTTTCTTTTTCAAAATCTAATTTCTTTTACACCATCTGACCCATCCACTTGAGTTTGGAATTGAGTTTGGTAACATTAGGTCATATACACAGTTTCTTCTCCAGTCTTTGCGGTTAATTTATTAGAAATAGGATTAAAAAAAGTTAAAGATCAAGTTTGCCATGGTAGAACCATTTGCTCGACTGGGTCGGTAGTGGGTATAAGTTTTTAGCCGTGGACGATCGGAAGTGAGTGATTTCGTGCGTAGGTATAGATTTTTGGCCACCGGCGATCGGAGAGGGTGGTTGCAGCAGTGGGCGCAAATCCTCCTTCGGCGAAACCAACATAAATAAAACAATGATGTCGAACAACTCTTCGCAAGAACAAACAATACTGGACAATGGAATTTGGTGGTGTGGAGGACAATACTGGTATGGGTATTGGTGGTAATGCAAAATCGGTTGAAAGGTTGGAGCTTTTGCGGAAGAGGTGGGTGGCCAAATATGAACGGAGGAGAGGGACACCAAGGAGGGGAGGAAAGAGACTTGGGTTTTGAGGAGGTATGGAATGACAAATTTACCCTTGAAAATGGTCACGTGCTGGGCACATGACGATTTTCCGTCCAAAAAACTAACGCCATCCAAGTATGGGATGACATTGGAAAGAAATCGAAAATAGAAGTATTTATCTGTCCAAATTAAAAGGTGAAGAACCAAAATAAATTTTTGCTAAAAGTCGAAGGGATATAAAAGAAATTTTCCCGTATCAAAGCCACAAAAATTTGCACAAATATGAAATGAATAGAAACAGTTTCCTTTGATCTGCATCAGTGTATGAAAAAGGATAGAGAAGGCAATGATTCAGAATAATTAGAAGCAGAGACATAAACCTGTCATTAATCGGCTATCCTCGTTTCCCAAAATCTAAAGCTGATAATTACAAGTTTCAGCCTCAACAAATCTGTTAAGTTAGGACAGATACAAATTGTACCTACAGTTTGAATTACAAAAGTAAAAGGGGGCAAAAAATTACATGTATCTACTCAAGCGAAAAGGTTTAGACCTAACCATGAAGATCCTGAAGTTGCAAAAAGAATCACCATTCCCCTCTAACAATGGTACAAAATGAAAATGTGACAAGCCCATATCAAAGTTAGAACCAGCAACACTATTGCAACCTCTTCTTCTTGCTGCCATCTGAATCGCCATCATCAAGCATGAACAGATCATCGCCATCGTCATCATCATCAATTTCGTGCAGTTCGTTTTTAGAAGAATCAGGAATGGTAGCATCAGACATTTCAGGCAACTTTCGTTTCTTCCCAGTAGTAACGCTTTCAATTCCTGTCGGAACAATTTCTATATCACTATCTTCTTTGGTCTCCAGAGAAACTGCCTCAGATGCATTTGATGTGCTCGCACCATTTTCAGTAGAAGTGGTCTTATCCTTTTCTTTTGTCCATCCAGAGAGAACCATCCCATCAGGTTCTTTCTCCTCATCGAAGTCCTCTCTATGACATGACATGTAAACAACACTTCTCAAGTAGCAGCTCGAATGTGATATTATAGATAGAGACACCCCATGAATAGATATCGAAGTCAATCACCAAATGCATTACACAAAATTTAAGGGCTATAATAACAACCAACTATTTTAACCTATATAAAGATGTGTCTCTCCAGTAACGAAGCAACTAAATATTCTACCCTCCGGTCTTTTTGGGCTCTCAGAAAGTTAAAAACAGCTGCCATCCTTCTCCCAAGGGTTTCTCAGTTCTCGCATCTGGCACTTGACAGCCAACTCCAGCCACCTCACCATCACTATCACAACCATTAAAATGAATTGTATAATCACATTGTAGAGAGTCGTCCATGAGGTAGCTGGAGTAGTGTCCTCAGGGAAGATTGTACAAACTATGAAGGGAAGGGACTAGCGAGGGTTGGGTAGGTGAGAATAGAGGCTTCCTAAGTGAGATCTACAATTGTGAAGGAGTGCTTTTCGGCTTTTTGAAGGTGGTCTATGGGAGTCAACCAAGCCATAAAGAATATCTAGCATCTAGCAACAAGTGGTTCCACAACTTCTAAATAAGTTCGACTTTTGGATTCCTATTTGATTTTGACCCACTAATACTACCAATAAATAAGCAAATACCTAATGATGACAAGTTCCAAACTACAAGATGTGCATGTAATCACCACCCCAACAGAAAGAAAGAAAAAGAGAGCTGATAGTTATGGCGTCCCAAAAAACATAGCAAAAAAATTAAACAAACCTGTGCTTAATATTGATATTGCAGGACAGTTCTTGCTGAAGGTCCTCAACTGTGAGAATGGTCCCACCAGAGACTGGAGAAGGCAACTGAGACAGAACCTGAGGGGGGAAGGGAAGAGTGAAGAATAATGTAAGGCACGATGCAACTCATCGCCAAACCACATCAACCCCGAAAATGCAGAACGACGACATGAGCCATGGATACCTTTTCTAGGTTTGCTTCATAGTTGGCAACCATGTCTTCTTCAAGATCATCACCAACCTCATAAAGAAGGGCTGACCCATGCATAACCAAAGGAAAACTCATGCCAAGCTTCGCTTTGACAATCTTTTCAATGAAATCGCTCAACTTTGAACGGGAAGTGTTAACCTCAAGCAACAGGGGTGTCTGCTCACAAACATACAGCCTGAGGTTAGCAGGAAGTAGCGAACCCAGATTTGGACTACCAACAAAAAAAAACACCCACAAGAACAAAGAGAACATAAATGCACCTCAGAACAAACATAGCAGGATTTGTTTGGCTCAAACGGCTCAACTGGCATAAGAAGCATCTTCCTTGAGGGATGTTCAAGGCAATACGTCATCCTGCACAGACTTTTGAATCATCAGCATACTTTATGGAAACTTATAATTCATGTAAAAAGTACATTCCTGATTGCCTCTACTTCTGCAGACAACAAGACGCAAAACGTAAAATAAAGAACATAGACAATTTAGATCACCTACCCACATTTTTTCCCAACAAAGGGCATTCGTGAACAGAGTCAATGCATTTTCACAGACTTGCTCTTTGTGAAACACCAAAAAATCCAGCGTATAAATTCTCATTTTCAATACTGCAACAGATGCTGGAATTTTAGGTACTTAGTGAGAGTGGAGTTCTCCTTTAACTCAAGCACTGATCTACTTTTTATATGGCTTCACAACAGGCACAATTGAGTATTATAAGAAACTACGCATCAAACAAAGCGGCCACCCAGAAACAGCAGATACATCTAACAGTGGAACAAACCCAACAAAGATGAAGTTACACGGAACTCCATGGAAAAGAGGTCTAGAAATGCAATACTTCAAACAAAGACACACTTAGATAAACACCAAAAGAATGGTGCCCCACCTGTAATTGTTTGCATCATCCTGCAGCACCTTAATTGCCTCGATCACAATCAATCCAGCAATGATAGCATTTGTTGTTGCAACAGCATGAACAATATTTCCAGCAATACCTTTAGCTTCGAAAAGGCTATGCAAAGGAATACCAAAGGAAGCAGCCCGGATGTTTGCAGCAGCTGTAACAAATTCTACAGCCAACTGATCATCTTTATCGAAACTCAAGTTACCAATTTCCTGTGTCCATGAGATAAAAGAGAGAAGATAGGGCAAGTGAAGAAAAACAAAAAAGATCAGTTTCATGCTGAAAACAAGCCCAAATTAAAAGGCAAGGTAGCAAACCGAACCTTCTCTCTTTTCACAAAAAACAATCTTAGCGCCTCAAAGAATACTCTTGAATTTTCCCTCAGGCTCCATATATCTTGCGGATTCTTCAGCCCTAGAGATGCCATAGCAGACACAGATGATGAATCATCAGCCACAAAAGATTTATCCGCATTCCCATTCTGTTGAATAAGTTCGATAGGCAGGACATCTCTAATGTATAAAGGCTTAGGCCTGGCACGGTTTTTCCATGTCTCTTCGTTAGATAAAGCTACTTCAATGTTGTAACCGAAAACATGATCATATATTTTCCTCCCGTACTGCTCAATGACTTCATCCTTTTTACGTTCAAAAACATCTTCTGCATGCTCTGATGAGCTAGTAGCATCACTGGAACGCACATTGAGATCATTATCCTGGTTTTTGTCCCCAAAGAGCTTCGCAAAAAGTAGATCCTTTGCCCATACAATACAGTGAACAAACTGCAACATTGCCAAAATGACATCAAAGCTTACAGTTAAGAGAGCTAAATATCATCTACAAAAAGGGGCACAGATTGAGCTGTAAATTCTAATTACAAGCCCAGTAAAAGCTTACAATTCTGATATCAATAGTCTCAGAATCAAAAGACACAGAAAAATGACAGAACCACAAATGTCTTCTGGAAATTTTTAGACCATACAAAAACACAAACTAACGAAAATACTGTTACAGAATTTCTAAGAGCGCGTATTATGCTTATGTGACCAAGGTATTCGAGGCTTTGCCCCGACTAATCACACTGGTATTATTTTCCCATCCCAGGTAATTTCCAGGGCCAAGTCTTTAAGGTAGCAATCTCAAAGGGCGCGAGAGGTGGAATCAACCATGGGTCCATCGCTTGAGATTCAAAGCTAAGATCGCTTGAAGAGAAGTTCAAGCTCCTCGCCACTTGGCTAACCCCCTTAGTTTTCTGAGTACACATTTTGAGCTCATACCATCCAGTATTAACTGACTTAGACGCAAAACTTCACATATGACAAACAATACAAAAACGAGAGAAATAGGAGTGAATACCTTTGATGGAGTACTTGTGATAGTACAAACGGGATAACTTTTGGGAGCAGGTTTAGGCTGGCATTCATAGCATTCTGTTTTGCCTTTGATATGTACAGTGACCTGCTTCCCAGAAAAAAAAAAAAAGAGAAAAGGATTAGGCAAGAAAACAAGAATATTGTAGTTATGGAAAAAAAACTGCATAGTAATAATTTGTAGGACAAAATACGGAAAGAAAAAAAAATCACGAGTTTGAAAATCGTAAAATTTCAGAGCATATGTCAGGGTTCAAATCATAACTCCTATTATCTTCCACAAAAAGGGTGTGGGGGGGGTGGTGTGGTTTGTGCGCTGTGGTTGGAGGAAAGACAACCATTACAGATAATTCATGTGTGGCATGAGCTCTGCCAACGACACTGGTAAAACGTCCTTAAAAAGCAGGGATAGCGGGATATGTTGGACAGAGAGGAAGTATATATATATAATGTAGTTGTTCGTGTAAACTTTCAAACAATGGGTCTCGAACCTAAATTTGAAGAAAAAGGTTTTCTAATCCAAGAAAAGCAACTCAAGCCATAGGATATCCAGCTATTAGCACCGGCTGAGACCAATGCCGGCTTTGTCACTAGTTAAGCAAAGGTTGCAATATTGGCTTTTCAATCAAGCATGGATTTGTAGTTTTTTCGAAGTGTTCCTTTAGTCCATATTGGATAGAGCATAATTATTGCATCTCTTTCCAATTTATGCAGAGGCCCTTAACAATAGACTCCCTCAGGAATGGCATATCTGAACAATTAAGTTAAACACAAAACCCATGAACAAGCATATAAGCAAGCCTGATTTGGAAATAAACTCATGCTGTTGTATGTGTCAAAGAATTTGGATAACATAAAATCACCTGCCCAAGAAACCCGGTAGTCCCGCTCTCAATCAATGGAACGCCACCTGCCAAGCAGAGGCGGTTCACATGTCGCCTTGCGTCTAAGTTGTCAAGTCCATTCAAAACAACGTTGAATTGCTTAAAAAAGTCAACATTGAAGTCTGAATCTTTAACATTTGCATGGTATGGGGTAATGCTTATGTGAGGCCTAAATCTTAACACAGCATCCCGAGCAACCTGGTTGGTGAATTATCAAAGCATACATAAACCAACAAACAAATAAAAGATAGTAGTGTCATAGTATGTGGCAGAAAACAAGATGAAGGGCTGAATAACCTCACTTACTTTAGCCTTAGATAGCCCAACATGAGATTTTCGGAACAAGAATTGTCTGTTTAAGTTACTCACTTCTATTGTGTCCATGTCAATCTGAAAACAAATAGAAAGAATTGAGAAACAACAAACAACCCCACCCCCTCCCAACAATGAGGGAGGAAGAATAAAACAAGAAGATACAGAGCACTTTTAGGAAATATTCTTCATCAACACAAATTGAGGCGTATTCAAATTTTTTGAAGAAGGAACCACATCCATCAAGTTAGGGTTGATAAATAAACCGACCGACCAGAACAGATGATTGTTCAAATTTTTTGAAGAAGGAACCACATCCATCAAGTTAGGGCTGATAAATAAACCAACCGACCAGAACAGATGATTGTTCAAGCTTGGTTGTAAACTTAATGAGCTTAAAAATATGTTCAAGCTTCGCTTATTTATGAGGCAAACTGACCACGATCACTCGTTACGTCCAACGAGCTGAGCATGAACTTGTTCAAGCTTTGTTTGAAAGCTATAGTTAACGAGCTTCAAAAAAACATTTGAACCAGGTTTATTTTTGAGACAAACCAATCTCAAACGAGCTTTTAACAAGCGAACACAAGCTCGAACTCGAGCAGTTCGGTTCATTTATAAGCCCTAGATAAAGTAGTCCATTAGGCCATAATACTTCAATAGCAACACCCCACCCCCACCCCACCCCACCGGGCCCACCCCATCCACACAAACACAGGTGTCATTAGGAAAACTGGAAATAGTGAAAACTTAAAAACTCAAAACTTTCAAACATAAACCCTCTGCCAACGAACTTTGGTTATTTATGAGACAAACCAACTTCAAACGAGTGGGCTTGGAAACAAGCTTGAACTCGAGCGGTTTGGTTCGTTCATGAGCCCTACATAAAAGAACAGTAGTTGTATAAAAAAATAACTTTCGACCCTCAGCCGACAAACTTCGGGTGAGGGGCTATAGGAAAAGCCAGAAGTCCAAAGAGAGAAAGAGGGATACCCACCACAAAACCAATGAGAAACCCTAAACCCTAAATCTTACAACGCTAAAAAAAATCCACTAATTACAACAATTGTGGAAAAATAAAATGGGGAAAACTAGTTGAGAGGGGTCTACTGACGATGTGGATGTCCTGAAAGCCAGAGAGGGCTAGAGTTTTGAGAAGCTCGCAGCCAATACCACCAGCACCAACCATGAGCACTTTTGCGCCCTAAACAGTGCAAAACACGCTGTTATCTATCACTTCAATCGGGTGTAAATAAGAGATTAAAGTGGGAATACAGAACATGAATAGCGAGAAGTACGTGGGTATACCTTGATTGCGGATAACTGTTGCTCGGAAGCCATTGAGGAGAGAGGAGGGGGGGTGGGAAAGTCAAAGAGTGACGATTTATTAAAGAGTGGGTGTATACGAAGAGGTTTAGAGAGAGAGTGAAGGGAGTTTTTTTCTTTCTTTCTTTTTTTTTTTGGGGGGTGGGTGTGAAGAATCGAAGGCGGGTGTGGGGAAAAGGAAAGGTGGGGAATCCTGGTGTGGTCTTCTCTTCTGCCCTATTGCTTCGAGGAAAGGGCGCCAAAAGGAAAATCCTCTCTCTCTCTCTCTCTCTCTCTCTGTAAGATCTCTCTCTCTCTCTCTCTCTCTCTCTCGGAAGAAGCGATGCAGTAAGGTCGTGTTTGGGAGTGGGCTAAGGGCTAAACTAAAGACTAATTTCGGAAGGAGCTGCTATCCAGTGTTTTTTCTTTGTCCAGGGTCCAGTTTTAGGCCTTCATGGGCTTAAGGCGGGCCAACAACAATTGATCAAAATCGTTCATTTTGTGGAGCCTATAGAGCTCTTCGAGTATGTTATTCACGTAAACAAATAGTTTGGTTGAGCATCGATCAAAACAGATTTGTAAAAGGAAAAGAAGGGGGTCACAACAATTGATCTGAATCGTTTATTTTATAGAGCTAATTAAGTATGTCATTCTTGGTTCCAAAAAAAAGAGTATGTCATTCGCGTAAACAAAGGTATATTGAACATCAATAAGTAAATGAACGAAAACAAATTTGTACAATGACAAGAGGGGCCCACAACCGGACTAGACAAATAAAAAAATTGGACAGGAGCTTCCTGCGTTTCATCTTATAAATTTTAAAAGGTTAAAAACTTGAAATATTTTTGGAAGATACTTTCACATTTTAGCTCTTGTTTTCTGTCACGTTATTTTTTGTTTTTTTTCCCTCCACACGGTATAGTTAGCGAGGTGTGTTAGGTTAGCACATGGGGTGCATGGACTATCCATAACCCTGACTCCAAACTGCCTACGGAGTGGCTCGAACCTCCGTCTCCTTAAGGAGGGAAATGGTAGGCAACCAACTACACTAGGCAAAGGTTCCTTCTGTTATGTTTACGCGAGCGTGTTATGTAACTCAGGTCGTACTTTTATGGAGTACAATTTTCTAGTACTATAAATTGACTTTGGTCGCTGGTGTAGACTTGTAGTTTACCCAAATATGGTCATTTGCATTGTTCAGGAAGTTTCGTTCAGAAGGACCAAATATACGGATCGAAAATAAAAGGATCGAAATTAGATTTACCACAAAAAAATAGGTTGGGAGAAAATTCATACTTGAGAAATTAAATTTGTTCGTGTCAAAACAACTGGAAAACTGTTGCGAAGATGAGTGAAGAAATAATTTGAGGTGCATTACCTTAAGGTCACTCCTAAAACTAAAAGAGTCCCTTTGTTCCAAAATATTTGTCCGGTCTGCAAAACGTAAACATAAAACTAATATCGTACAATTTTAGTCCCCACATCCAGCAAATGAAACAGCAGAATTGGTTAGTCTCCACATCTAGCCCTGCTTTTACTGCCGCAGAATCCTTTCACCTTCCTCGATTTATATCAAGCACGCACTTATCTTCCACTGAATCTAATCTTTTTTTGGCCACAGTAGTACTAAACATGTCAATGGTATCGACAACCTTGATCGCCATTTGCGTGGTGTTAGCAACATTCTGATTTTGCCCACCAGTTTCTTCGCCCTCAAACAAAGAAACTGATGCTAACGACATATAGCTATAGAGTTTATCCGCCGAATTATGCTGGAAGGAAAGAAAACAAAAACGGGATTCAAACAAGTTTATTAGTAACAGTGCAGTGTTATGTATTTTGGACCTATATATACTAGGTGGTCATAAAGAATATTAACATACAAAGTAACACCGCTCTCTACATTGTCTTAGATAGACTTCACAGGATATTTTAAACTAGTGTGGGTGCAACCTTGATCTCAGTTAGGGTATGCGCATCTCATGAAATCGCGAGGAAAAAGTTTTGCATTTTTTAACCAAAACAACAAACCGAACATGTTTTTCTTAGCGTGTTTATAAGATTTTACAACCGGTTTGCCAAACAACACCTAATATCCCACTTCTTTCTATCGGTAGAAATCTCTCACAATTAAATAAACAGCATTGGTTTGTCCTAACACTCAGACACTACACTTGGAACATCGATCATAAACTAACATGTACATTGCAAGTAAACCAATATCTGCACATAGATCAATGAATCTTTGGCCCAGTGCTAAGTGGTTTACAAGCAAAGGATTGGAAACTAAATCCCTAATGGGTCGCAATCGAAATTGTAGTAGTTGAAAGGCAACGGTCCAAGGAAGAAAGGAAAAAGATCAAAGAAAAAGGAAGCAGAATCAAAAGTGCAGCAGTTTTAGAGGTGTACCCATCAATGGGTATCCGGCTGGGCAGGGAGTAGGGACAAGACTATGGCAAGGAAAAAGGGTGAACATCACAAGACTAGATTTATGCAGCTTTACTATGAGAGAGGTAAACGAATTAATTCAAGCACAAAAAAGGAGAATAACAGCAACCACATTAGATAGAGCCATAATCCACCTTGCCAAAACCAAAGAATCCATGCTAGATGCTACCACCGCCATGAATTGAAATACGGAGGCCATAGATACCAACGACAGAGAAACAACAAGGAACCAATTTCCTCCGACTATTAGGCGGGCCCACACATGAATCCACGCACAAATACAAAACGCAACATGAGTTCTGTTTTGTTGACCTAAAGCTTTGAAATTTCCTCTCTGGGGAGGAGACGTGTGATATCCGTAATTGCAGCACAGAGGATACCAGAAACGGTATAAATAAACCTGCGAATCCCCTGAGAAATAGGGAAAGGATGGGTAAAACCTAAGATTGCGGGAGACCGTGAGGCTAGATCATCGAGACTAGAGAACAGTAATATGAGAAACGTCACAAGGAAACAATATGATGTTAAAAGTTGCCAATCTGCGGCATCCATACTTCCTCGATCGGAAACTCTTTGATAACTGAACTGGGGTTTGGAATCCATGAAGCACGTTGTACAGAACTAACTGTCTCAATTGAAAGGGGCTTTATTTCGTTTGAGTCTGCCTGGGTGGTTCTTCCGTACCCTGGAGTACTTATAGGCTCTCTCAGTTGGTTCCCTTTCCTAAGTAGGATTCAAGAGTCTCACGCTGATACAAACTCTTTTCACCGCACATTTACGTGGGTTCTGTGTAGTTGGTGATAAAAGCCACACATAGAAAATTAGCATAGTCGGGGCATTTTAAAAAATCATAAGATCCTACTACATTAAGACATGCATTATTAACGATAAAAAGTTTATAGTGCATACTTTAATTTTAAAAAAGGATCCAAAAATGGGCACAAGATCTTAGTCGAAACTTTTATATATGTTTTACATTCGTATCGACGGGTTTTTACAACGATCATTATGGTCTTATTATGACTTTCTTTTAAAATATCTACGTACCAGGGCCGGCCGCTCTTGAGCTAAGGCCTATAAGGCTATCGTCTTTATCTTATACCGCCCAGAAAAGTGCATATACCAGGGTCTTCAACTATTACCGAGCATATGGGACCATAAAGAATATTTTAGCATGCATTATAAAAGCTGAAAAATGGGAAATTAGGATCCCTCCTTAAAATCGCTTTAGGCTTCTGAAAAATCAGGGTTGGTAACTTACTAGAAAAATTATCAGGGTGGCCCTGCACATAATAAATGATTTTCAATACAACGAAGCTAGCATGGCAATTTACATGGAGGGTGGGTAACAAAAATATACATATATAAAATAATGTACTATATTATGTATCAAGTTGCTTTTGAGGTGCTCGTAGGGTAGTGACTTTTGGGAGGGTCAAGTGAACTCTTTGCTTTATTTTTCTCAATGTAGGGGGCTCATCCTAGACTTTGTTCTTGTTAATTTCAAAGAATAATAATGATAATAATAACACGTGGATTCTACAAAAAAAAAAAAAAATGCCAGAATAAAATACAAAGAATAACACATGCACTAGCAACTTGAATTACCCTTGCAATTAAAGCACAATGATTAGATTGCGAGATTGGAAGCAATAAAACGGGCTGCGATTGTTGACGGATGACTTGATGTGGTGTAAAAAAAAGATGGTAGAGTTAGGGTCGCCTGGTAATCAAGACTTGAGATTTAGGAATTTGTTATCTCATAAGGTTTTAAGTTTGAAATCTTGCAGTTGTCGTCAACTTTTTTTCGTCCACCTGAATTATATAAAAAAGAAAAAGAGATTGTGGTGCCATACCAAAAGACATCTATCACTTACGTATACATGTTAAAAAATAGAACAGAACAAAATTGTTTCGTTGGTTTACATTGTTACTTTGGAGTTTGGAAATTTGGTTTATCAATTGCTGTCAGTATTGTCTCTATCAATTTAAGTGCAATTTGATTAACTTAAAAATTTTAAAATGAACGATCGAACGATCCTTGAGTAACTCTAAATAAGAGTTAAAATATAAATTTTTCGAGAGATTATTGTCATGTGCTCCCATTCAACTAACCTTTCAAAATTTTGATTTATCCTTAATTTAGTGTTTCTTTAATACATTTTAGGTATTACCACTTATCAAACCTCAACATTTACAAATAGCCTACCATCAAAATGCAAAAAAAAAAAGGCACGAAATCGCTACAACATTGTTTTTTTTATGATCATCGTTTGACATAGCCACGAATTTAAAAATAGCTATAACAATGCGATTTTGACATGGATTTGGTCTAAGTACCTGATACTCTACGCAATTGGCTCAACCAAACAACAACATAATACAAGCCTTACCATTTTAATTATGGATCAATATTTTGTGCTCATCAATAATAACGGTCTAAATTATGTTTACGCGACTTATGCTCCGAAATAAGTGCCGTATGAAAAGTACAATATCCTTCTTGTCACGAGCAAAGGCACAACAACAGCCCAATTGCAATTGGCATGCTGGTTGTACTTTAGGGCGCCACATAATTCAACAAGACTTTTCGCTTCCGCTCACAAATTCTGATATACACTCTTATCTCTCAAATTCTCAGATTTTCGAATTTTATAGTTTGAAATGTTTTCCAAAGGTCCATTATCGTTTTCGTTTGCTTGTTCACGCTCGCGCATGCGCATTACCGAACCCTTTGTTATGACATGACAATATGACATCCGGCAACTTTTGAGGGAATTTATTGGGAAGGTACGCTCGGCATACACAAAAGAATCTCTCTCTCTCTCTCTCTCTCTCTCCCTGTCTCTGATTATCTTTATGCTGTAACCGCCAACTCGTATATAAAGCCAAAATCCAACGTGGAAGGTGGAAGCTTTTTCTCAGCACCAGCAGCAGCTGTTGATCCCTCCCCTCTCTCTTTCTCTAAAACCCTCTCTTGCTCTCTCTAAAACTCTTACGAATTCCTGTGTGCTGTCTCGTTTCAGAGCAGACGGTAGAGTCCCACCGCCGTGCTCCACAATGTGAGTCCATTTGTCTTTTCTTCCCCCCTTGATGTTGTTCTGTTGTAGGGTTTTACCCTTGGTTGATGATTTTTAAACTTATTTTGTGGCAATCTTTCAAAGGGGTTTGAAAGAATCGCTCGGGAGGGCTTCAAGATTTGTTTTCTTGAAATTCTTGATAACAAAAATCCAAAAAAATTTCTGCAAAACCGCAACCAAGGAGAGATTGAATTTTCAAAACTTCTCTGTGCTGTGATGGTGAAGTTTCAAGTTATTAACTTCTTGTTTGCTTGCTTGATTGTTTGTTTGTTTGTTGCTGTCAATGTAGTGATGATGGGGGGAGCAATCAAAGGTGGAGCGGACAATTCTTCCAAACCGGTTGCAGCAAAGTTTTCACCAAGTTAGACCTACTATTTCTCTCTCATTTTCAGTGCTTTCTTTTTTGTTTTTAGTATGTGTACATATAGGAGTAGCGGCTCTAGGATTCTACGTGGTTTGTTTTGGAGGGAAATTAGTAGGGGTCCGGGGATTTTTTAGGCTCTATGGCACAAATGTGGAAATAAGGCCTGTCATACTCGATGGTTAGACGATTGGATTTGGGGCTTTTGGTAATTAAAAAATTTTAAACTAACGAAAATGATTACTCCTACATTTTTGGCAAAGATAGTAAGGTCAATTGATTTAAGTGGAACTCGCTTCATTATACAGCCAATACCACACTTGAGATAATATTCGCCCATTTTTCAAGTGTATAAACGAAACCATACTCCTATTTGCAAAACACACAGTGCTTACAACCCCAACACATTGAACAGAAGAAGAAAAAAAGACCAGTTTTCTGTTTGGTGACTTTGGTCCATTATAGAGTACTAGTGCATGTCCGTGCCTAACGGCATGACTCGAAGCATTCGGCATTCAATATGGTTTCGAGTGTCAATCGAAATGTGTTATATATATAACAAGCTAGCTTAGTATTTGAATCTTATGTACTACATAAATCTTAACGGTCTAGAGTGGCCCATTGAATCCAACGGCAGACATCCTAGGGTTGGCCATTTTGGGAAAGATCCATCCAACAGCAGACATCCTAGGGTTGGTGGGAAAGATCCAAATCTCACTCTCTCTCTCTCTCTCTCTCTCTCTCTCTTCGAATCAGGCATGCGCCAGACCTTTAGGTACGGGTAGTTTGCTCATATGTTACTAAGGACACTCGAAACATACTTTTAGTTCCAAAGGTAAAAAGCATGGGAACGTGATTATGCAAATCATGTACTGATATGGGAAGCGAAATACCTACAGAAAATAAGATTAAAATTTATTTTATCTTTGTTCCTCCTACCCTTTTATTGGTGGGTTTCTAGCAGAATATAACTTAAAATCCAAATAGAACTGATCCATGGTCACATTCACTGTGCGACATTCACAGTGCGAAAAGATTCATTCAAACTCTACTTCTCCATACACATTTTGTGAAGGAAACAAATCAGGTAACAAGACTTACTTGAACGGTATCAAATTCAAACCATTATTGCCTGACTTCTTTTGTTACGTCCTTGATGCTGCTATACCCCAGCCATGTGACAATCAAGGAAATCTTATTGCCAAAATTCAGTGGGAAATGCTCTTTTTCACTTGTTTTCAAGATCTAAGGCAAATTAATTGTTCACATGCTCCTTCAAAAGGATCTTCCTCAGTGCCATTTTGATACCACAAACCATAGAAGGAATGGGGTTAGTGCAGGAGAAGGAAACCAGTTTAAAACCCCGTAAGATTTGGCTGTTGGGAATGGGAGCTGTGCTGATGCAATGGGATGTCATATGTACCCCTTGCAGTCATTGGAAACAAAAGCCATGCAAATGGTTATATTTCCTCTATTGATTTTGGAAACTACTTGCGTGGGCCAGCTTCAAGTTTTGCTTCACTCCAAACTGGATGTTCCCCCTTGTAACAGTAATATCCGTCTCTGTAACTCTGTGCGCGCGCTTGCATGCATGGAAAGTACTTATTCATGGTGAAGGCGAGATAAGCTGCTATAACTTCCAGTGTGTGTTCCTGTTCTTTTTTCTTGTGTGTTTTGATTATTGAATTGATGTTACTTCTTCTTTCTCTCAAATCAAATGTATTGTGATCGGTTGTTTGCTTGGACTGCGAGGTGTGTTTGACTTCAAATTTAAATTTTTCAACCAGTAATGTATTACAAGAGACGAAGTAAGGGAATGAGATGTCGTGCTCAAGGACCTGGACAGAAGAAAGCAAGAACTGATAATTCTGATCCATTTGCTGTACCTAATTTGCTGGAGGAGCTGAATTCTAGAAGATTTGGAAGTGTGACAGATGAAATAAAGGATCTTCTTGCTCGGAGGAGCCGGGCGATCAATTCTTATTTTCGAATGCATTCCGCTGATTTAGATGTGGAGAAGAAGCTAACGAAAGAGGAATCACAAGTGAAGCAGCTGGAAACTCCTTTGGCTCTTCCGGATGTAATTCTCTTGGAGGATAACAGTGTTGCAGATCATGCCGTAACTGGAAGATTGGAGGTTGTTCATATCGATTCGGATGTTGAAGAGACAGGAGATCAGAGAAGATTGGAGGTTGTTCATATTGATTCGGATGTTGAAGAGAAAGGAGATCAGAGACCCTTTTACCCATATCAGGAGCCAGCTGCAGAGTTTCTCATGGACGATTTTTTGGTAAGGTCTATTTTTCTGCATTTGTAACATTTAAGCTTCCTCATAGTTTGAGTTTAAGCAGTACCGGCTTTGGACAAAGCAAGTCAAATGAAGGATCTTTGTTAGAGGCGGAGAAGGTTATGATGTGGTATTTCACAGGTTTTATGTAGAAGAATGACCTAAAAAAATGCTTTGAAAGATAATGGATGATATAAGATAATTTTGTCATGAAGTTGGTCTGTTGCTCTGGAAGGAAAGGATCTTATGGGACTGTTGACCACAAATAAATGTATCATAGAACTGTGGGTGGGCTGTTATGAAACTAGGACAGGTATGTTTTCTTGCTTCTCTATTAAGAAGGGCGATTTAATGGATTGTTACTGAGTACTGATGGCTTGACAAGAACCAATGACTGGAGATGTATTAAAAAGAAGTCGTCACCTATTAGGTCATAGTAACACATAGTGATAACAGCGGAGATGTCATTTAGTATTCCTTAGTAACGCATAGTGATAACAGCGGAGATGTCATTTAGTATGCCTTAGGCTAGAATTATACATGAGGTATTACTGGGACAATTGTACTGTGCCCATTTCAAAGTCAAAGAAGGATATTATACTGTCCCTATTACCGTGAACCACATATTGTACCTGTTTTGAGTAAATCAAACCAAAAAGTAGACACACTACACTGACTGAACCTCATTGTTGGCTTATTCAGGTTAACAAGAATGGTGAATATGAGGTTCTAATTCCTTATACATGGGAAGGCGCTAAACACTTGTACCCTAAGTTTTACAGTGTGATTCATGGTTATATTCATTTGGCTATGTTGGATAACTGATCATACTCACAACAATATACAGCATAGGGGTTGGGCTGTGATCCAAAGTTTGATAAACTATGCTGTAAGGCTTGCTGGTGAAAATGAGACCAATAATTTTTTTTTGGGTTCTTTTGTCCTCGTACCTCCTCTCCTACTATCGTTATGGTAATTCATCCTGCTTGTCATTGCTTTTTCAGATTGTTTACATAAGTTTGGATGTAAAGTTTAACTGTTAAAAATGAAATCCTTATGCTTCCTGTGGTGATGAAGACTTTTGGGTTATTTCCGGTTGTTAGGAATGTTAAATATGAAATACTCTTTCTATAATGGGAAGGCGCTAAATGCTTTGATTTCATTTTTTTTTTTTTGCATTGATTCATAGTTTTAGTGCCTTCAGGTTTTACTTTGATTTGAAGTTTTTAGTTTCATTTTGGTTCCGTTTGGTAACTGGTGGGTGTCACAACAATATACTGTATACACAGGATAGGGATCAGACTCAGAACCAAAGCAATGATGATCCAAGACTTTCTGGTGAAACTGAGACCAGGAAAGACAAAGGTGTTTATGTTGGTGTAGAGGATGATATCCAAAGTGAGGACAGCAATTGCCAAACTGATTCTAACTATGATGGTCTGGCTGATATTTGGAAGGAAATGAATGTGGCATTTGAGTGTTGCAAGGTAATTTATGTTTGATATCATCGTATGTCATAGCCTCGGAAAAGTTCCATTGCCATATTTCCGTTGAAATTCACTTGGGCAGGAGATAGGCCTTACATCAAGGATGCTTTTCTTCTAAGGAAAATTGTCCCATGTCTTTTCCTTTTAGTTACTTGTATGTTTGCGGGATAGAGGATTTTGAAAGGCGTGCTTAAGATATCAGTGCTTTAATTTTGTCTATTTAGTTAATGTTTGGTTATACAAGTTTTGTGGTTGAATTGGTAATGGGCAATCAGACACAAGTATTCTATCATGTGTACTGGAAATAGAAATTTGATTGTAACATGTTTCCTAAACTGGACACCACCTTTGACTTAGGTTGAAAACTTTTCTTTTTATGTCTTGTAGGATACTACTGAAGATCCTCTACCTGATGAACTTGTAAGAGAGGGGCTAGATGAATGTGACCATAGTTTTGTGTTGAAAGATGATCTTGGTTATGTTTGCCGAATTTGTGGTGTGATCCAGAGAGGAATCGAAACTATAATTGAGTACCAGTACGCAAAGGTATGTATTAAACTGAAATCACTTGCTTTACCTTCTCTTTCCCCTTGTTGCTTTGTAACAAAGCTTGAACATTTGCTGTACTTGTGTGCACTTATATTTTTTTCCCCCTATTTGTTTACTTGAATAATTGGTTCCATTTGTTGTTTTTGTCCACAATGCCTTCTATATGTTCATTACATGCACGTTGTTGCTGATACATCCATTCTTTCTCCCCTGCAAAACATTATATCGGAATGTACTGCTTTTTCTCCTTTGAAAATTCTCTAAGGAATATATTCTATTTTTGTTTGACTTAGGGTACAAGGACTACACGAACATACTGGTATGAAGGCCGGAGTATGAAGGACATGGAACCTACTGAAATCCTTCGTGATGGGATTAAATTGTCAGGACAGGATTTCATTTTCAGCGAAATCTCTGTTCATCCCAGGCATAGGAAGCAAATGAAACCCCACCAAGTGGCGGGCTTCAATTTCCTACTGAGTAACTTGGATGCAGAGAACCCAGGTGGCTGCATCATGGCCCATGCTCCAGGCTCGGGAAAAACTTTTATGATAATAAGTTTCATTCAGAGTTTTCTTGCAAAGTATCCCAATGCTAGACCACTGGTGGTACTACCAAGAGGCATCTTGGCTATATGGAAGAAAGAATTTCAAAGATGGCAAATTGAGGAAATTCCGCTCTATGACTTTTACTCCGCAAGGGCGGATAATCGTTCTCAGCAACTGGAAGTGCTTAAAAAATGGGAAGATCACAAGAGCATTCTCTTTCTTGGGTATAAGCAATTTTCTTCTATTGTATGCGATAATGAAACAAACAAGACTTCTGCTACTTGCCAAGAGTTATTGTTGACATGTCCATCCATTCTCATATTGGACGAAGGTCATACTCCTAGAAATGAGGACACTGATGTCCTGAACTCCCTCAAGAAAGTCCGAACCGCGCGGAAAGTTGTACTTTCGGGCACTCTTTATCAGAATCATGTGAAAGAGGTGTTCAACATTTTTGACCTTGTTCGTCCTAAATTTATTAGGTGGGATACTTCCCGTGCCATTATGAGGCGAATCTTGAGCAGAGTGTCCAGGAAAAATGTGAAAGCAAAAGGTGTAGAAAATGCTTTCTATGAAGCTGTAGAGTGCACATTGCAGAAGGACGATGATTTCAAGAGGAAGATATCCGTGATCCAAGACTTGCGGGAAATGACGAGCAAGGTTCTCCATTTTTACAAGGGAGATTTCCTTGATGAATTACCTGGACTTGTTGATTTCACTGTGCTTCTTGATCTCAGCCCAAGACAGAAGCTTGAAGTTGAAGATTTGAAAAAGATAGGAAAGAAGTTCAAGATTAGTTCTGATGGAAGTGCACTTTACGTACACCCACAGTTGAGATACCCCTTGAAGAAGTCTTCATCTAGAGAAAGAGAGAGACCCGATGATACTGAGATGGATCAACTAATAGAAAAGGTGGAAGTTAGAGAAGGGGTGAAGGCAAAGTTCTTTCTTAATCTGTTAGGGTTATGTGAATCTGGTGGTGAGAAGCTGCTGGTTTTTAGCCAGTATCTCCAGCCGCTCAAATTCTTGGAAAGACTTGTGGTGAAAGTGAAGGGATGGAGTCTAGGAAAAGAAATTTTCGTTATCACCGGTGACTCCAATTCCGAAAATAGAGAGTGGTCCATGGATTGCTTTAATACGTCCGCTGATGCTAGGGTTTTCTTCGGTTCAATAAAAGCATGTGGGGAAGGGATATCTCTAGTTGGTGCCTCTCGTATCATTATACTTGACGTCCATTTGAATCCATCAGTTACCCGCCAAGCAATAGGTCGGGCATTCCGACCAGGTCAGGTGAAGAAAGTATACACTTATAGGTTGGTTGCTGCTGACTCACCGGAAGAGGAAGACCACTGTACTTGCTCTAAAAAGGAGTCCATTTCAAAGATGTGGTTTGAATGGAATGAATGCTGTGGTCACAAAGAGTTTGAAATGCAGTCTGTCAATGTGAACGACTGTGGCGACCTCTTCTTGGAATCCCCTAAGTTGAGTGAAGATGTAAAAGCTCTGTATAAATGGTAGGTCGAACTTTATACACTTTTCATTAGTTAAACAATGGAAACGTACCGTAGTTTAAGTACCTGTAATATCTTCTACTTTGTTTCAGGTAAATAGCGGATATGAGGCATGGATTATAGACGTAAATTATACACCCATCCTCTTTACTGAGTTTTCATGCTGGAGTTTTTCCGAAGTCAAGGTCTTTGTCAAGGAGTGCCGGATGTTCCCTTTGGAACAATTTTGATTTTTTATCCTTTGGCAATCAAGTTTCTTCTGTGTAAGGTTTTGTAGAGCTAGTCCCAATTAGGATCTTCATTACTGCTTTGTTTTTTTTGAACAATGATTCACTGTCTGCGGCTTTGTGAATGTTGCAGCAAGTGAATCTCGACTCTTTTTCAATCTGCCAAACTTAGTATAGTTGTCTTGTACATTGACCAGCTTATGGTACAAGAGCGTAATAGTGAAATACAAGTATCTGGAAATTATGCAGACATTCCTCTCTGTTGAAGCCCGGTCTAAAGGCTCTGAGTTGATGATCATAAACTTTCATCCATACTTTATACGTCTCGATGTCCATACGTTGTGTTGATTGATGTCTTATCGACATGATTGATAATCTAGATGAGTTTTAACAATAAACCCTTCCCAATCATCAAAGTGGGCCCCCCATAACGGGGGGCTCCTACCGGACGCCTAGTCCCTTTGGAGTTTATGATCCAGACATAGGATCGAGGAAACAGAAATTCTGGGTGCAACCGTGCAGTAATACAAACAAGCATAGTAGCACCAAAGCCAAGTGCCCACCTCCTAAACATCTTTGTTACCCAAGCTGATCCAGTGTTTTATTCCCAATCCCAAAGTTGAAGCAATATATATCTTACAAATTCCTGCAACCTATATATGACAAAAAATAAGCATCTTATCTTTACAAATATTCTAACCTTCCAAATCTTTGGTCATAGTACATCCGTGTTCCATATACCTTATATGCAAAGATTCTAACCCCTTTGAAGCCTAGCCCCCCTTCTTCTTCACTCCAGAGGAGCACAAAAATTCACCAAACCAGTTTTCCCATCAAACATTTCTTATGCTACAAAATCATGGAACATATGCGAGGAACCGAACCTTTGAGACCGGTTTCCGGAATCCATGCAGTCGAAATCTGTTGTCTGAGGACCCACTGAAGACGGTGCAGTGTTATAGACCTCGTCCCCTCTCATGGTAACGAAACCATGATGAGTATCAACAGTCATTGGGAATCCATCACCCTCACGATGCTGGAGTCCTAATGTGAGAGAGACCCCATTTCCATTTCCAAAGCTTCCCAATTCTGAGATCATAAACCTCCCGCTACCTCCATCAGACTGAACAATGGTGTTCGGAAAGAGATTACTGTCATCCAAACAAAGCCTTTGCTCTCCCTTCGACCTCAATACCCCATACTCAGTTTCAGTTCCCACCATTTCCACATGGGGAATGAGATTGTGCTTCGAGTCGAGGTATTGTCCGGTTCCATGTCGCTCGGTGGGTACAGAAGTTGCACTTTGTTTGAAATCTTCATTTCTATCCTCACATGCAGTGATATCACCTTTTGTTGCTTTAGGTTCGCCTTCAGATGAAGAATTAGAGTCCATCTCCGCATCACCGGTCTCTTCTTTGTACATCTCTTCAACCATGGGCTTCCAGAGACGCACCCGTGCATTTATAAACCAGTTTGAGACCTGAGATGAAAAAAGAAAGTATATCAGTACATTATACAAGTAGAACAAATGACAAAAATGCTCCATAAATTTGAAAGAAATGAATTATGAAGAAGCTAACCAACCTATCAACTATTTGTCATGTTCAAGCCAATATTACTACCGTAAACCACCATATATTACATGAATTGCTTGCAAATTCAAATCGACCCAACCAATTGAAATGCTCAATCCGACTGCAGAGGTAAACCGTACACCAGTCACCGAATCAAGAAAAAACTTGCTAACCGATTGGCATGACTGCACTAGTTCAAGACAACCTCAAACTGAACTACTAATCACCCCTGGGTCTTGACCCTCGAACGTTTATAGGAAATGGACTCAACAATTACAGTTCTTTAGGCACTAGTAAGTTCTCACAACACACTTTTGTCTGTTTTGACTTTTCACTGCGTGTTTACGCTAAACTCAGCCAAAATGACTTTTGATCTAAAACATGTGACTTACGCCGTATGTTTTCTCTAAAAGGCTTTATTTTCCTGTTTTAATTTGTTTGTTCTTGCACTTCTTTTGACATCAACACTGAATTTATAGCTGTTTCTAAGATGTTCATCGTATCTCCTGGTTATTCTTAATCCAAGATGAAAATTTCAAAGGTATCAGTGTCGTGCTGATGCAGCAAACAAAAATCAGGTACACTAACGTCGAAGTTCAACCAACTGAACTGTCATTCATATCATCATATGCCACCTTGAATCCATTGATCATATGCATAGCAACATAATAAACAGAAGTTCTATTACCTGACTTCTTGTCAAGCCCGTCTGCCTTGCTAGCATGCTCTTATCAGAATCCTTAGGGTACCTGCACAAGAACCAAAGGAAAATAAAACAAAACGAAAAAAACCAATTAGATGAATAGACTTTCATAACTTAACCATACAAAAATTAAAAAAGAAAGAAAGAATTAATCCAGGGATTTACGGATGAAGGAAGTGTTCAAATAGCCAAGCACGGAGAATAGAAACTGAGCTCTCAGGCAATCCCCTTTGCGGCCTCCATGCGTGTTGTTGCATCATGCCAAGCTGCTGAAGAGCTCTCTGTTGCCTAAGGTGTTGATCCACATAGCGAAGGCGAGATATTCCCACCCCCTTGCCATTATCTGAAGTATCTTGCTCTCCAAGGTTTTTTCTCAATACTCGAATCTGGCCAGTTATGGCATCACGCAGGCAACGGAAGTGGCGGGAGATAGTCTGGAGGGCAAGTGCTGTGTAGGGTTTTGCTGCTCCGCATCCTGCTATAACGTCAAATGAAGATACCACAATCTGCATTTGATGGTAATATTGTTTGTACCTTTTATCAACCTGCAAAAATAGAATGATCAATGCTTTATTTGACATAGTTAGGTTATATAACTGCTTGGAAGAACAATTTCGATTAGACGCTTGATCATGCTAGTCTGATAAGCAAATAGTAACATATAAGGATCGAATTACACCTGCGCCTAACAGTTAGCAACAAGGAGCAATTTCACATCAAAGTTTTAAAAAAAACAGCTTAGCTAACAAAAGGCCTTTGTTATGCAGATCATACAAGTGGGGTAGTAAGGCACGTTTTGATATCGTAAAAGAGCATTCCTCCACAAAATACGACTCGCACATTGATAGAGAAAGTGAAGCAAATAAGAACTGGGCGATACTAGAACATTAGAGACAATATTACCTTAAAAGAAATTGACATGATTAGCATGTTGGCATAAATGCAATGTGAAATAATATTTTGCAAAAATTGTAGGCGTTTCCAATTTGGACAAAATAGAGCCAGATAAATTTCAAAGAATCTAAGAGGAATCTAGGGGGAATATTTTGAAAAATTCTTTTTAAGTTCCAAAGAGAACAAGGCAAATGAAGTCGAACATAATAATTGCTTGCAACACGAAGTTTGGCCAGTTTCCCAATTTTTGACACAAACAAGCAGCCCATGATAACACTATTCCTAAGATTCTCAGTTAATTGAAATCTTTGTAAATCACTTTAGACTTCCGAACACCAAAAACACACAAGTTGTATCAGAGAGAATTGGGAAACAATCAAAAGATGGCAAAGATAAAGCTAGTATTGGTCTTACCTCATCCAGCAAGGACAAAAGCTTCGTCAACTTGTCCTGCAGACCCTGTCTTTCAGCTGCAGGAAGGTCTTTAGGGGAGTCATTGACAGACTCTTGTTGCGGGTTTGAAGTTTCATCTTTCGATCCGCCATCACCTTCATTCGAGCTTTTCATTTGGTCTTTCTTAGACTCCTTAGGCTTCAGAGCTTTGCGGACGGTAACTACTTCATCAAGGAGTTGCTGAGCTGCTTTCAAGTACTTCGAATTGGGAACTGTTCTTGAAATACTCGACATTTCATAAGGAGAAATACCTGATTTCATATTATCAGAATTTCCACTTCCCTCGCCTGAAATTGACAGATTAGGATTCAAGAATGCAGAGAAACCCGAATTAGGATTTCTATAGTCAATAGAAGGCATTTGCATTGCTGATGGGAGTTGAGTACTTAGGCTAAGTGATAATCCTTGACCCTGCAAATTTTGCATACTTTGAAGAAGGCCGGTGGCACCGCCCATTGGGGGCATAAATGACATTTCGCTTCTACCATTCCCCCATTCGTGAAAATCGTGCTCTCCCATTCGCGATCCTCCAAAATGGTTAGAAACAGAATCACCCACAGGAGGAATGTCATTACAACTATTTTGCTGGGAAGTCGCAGCTAATGCGTCCGAGCCAGGAGAAGATAGGTAGTTCATATACATCATCATATTAGCTGAAATAACCGGGGCTTCTGAATAAGAACTTGGCAATGATTCCCTTGAATAAATCATCGGAGCAGCTTCTCTTTGGTCACTTGAATTAGGGAAAAATGTAGCCATTTCAGCCTTAAATCATGCCTCAAGTTAATTTACCTAGTTTCCATGAACAATTATTGTCAGAAGTCTGTTGTTTCACGAAAAGAGACCCGAGAAGATTAATAACAAATGGCACGTAAAGAGGACCTAGATTTTTCTTGAAAATTGATTATTTCTAGTTCCATAATCTAGTTTGAATTGGACTTTGGTTTGTCAATTTATATCTGAATTAAAGTGAATAATACAATCTGCATAGAAGCAATTACAGGTGCCTTAAAAAGTTCATGGATACAACTTATAAATACGAGAAAATCTTGGACTTTGCCCATGGAATTATGCATAGACCGTGCGAAAATCGGAGCTTCGCATGTGTTGGATTTGTAGGTCAAAATTCAACAGTGAGATATTCAATTATTAACAATACATATAAAAGTGTAACAATGATTTAGAAATTGGAAAATATGTATAATTCCCCATTTCCAGCAATCAGTCAACTGAAGAAAGTATGAAGAATCAACTAAAAACAGAAAATAAAAACGAAAACCCCGGGAAATAAGAGCTTAGACGCAGCTGGAAAGAGTGAGAATTACAGCAGTATTTCAAAATCAGATTCTCACAAAAAAAAAAAAAAAAGAGGGGGTGAAAAAAAATTTGAGAAGAATTGAGGATGACCCATTAATCCCATACTCATTAAACATAACAAACCAAAAACCTTTTTTTTATTTTTTTTGAAAAAATCATCTTTTTGAGTCCATTTATCCACACACACACACACAGAGAGAGAGAGAGAGAGAGAGAGAGAGAGAGAGAGGAGAGTTACTGTTTCTTGAGCAGCTAACGAGATAAATAAAAACAAAAGCCAGAGATATATAAACAATAGATACTGTACTCACAATTAAATACCTGAAAGCCAGCAAACAGTTGTCTCTTCTGGGGAACAGAAAAGCTCCGATCCGATGGAAACATACCGATCCCGATACCCAACTCTCTCTCTCTCCCCCCTCTCTCTCTCTCCCTCTCTCTCTCTCTATCTATCTATCTATAAAGGGAAAGATAGAAACCCAGATGACAAAACTTTACAAATTGAAGTTCAAAGTACAAAAAATCATCACCCCTTTACTCTTTCTCTCTTCTTCTCCGTATACCCACGTGAGAATTTACATACACCAACGACCTCTCTCTCTCTCTCTCTCTCTCTCTCTCTCTACTTGAAAACACCTCTAAAGGTTTGTTTTTTCTCTATGTTTTAAGGGTTTTTCTCTTTCCTTTTCCATACCTTTCCTACTAGTTGTTGATAGAGTTTTTGTGGTTGCTTGGCCTGGTTCTTGCTGTTGATTGATGTGTTTGGTTAAGGAGTTCAATCCCTAACTACCAGTTGGTAGACCTAAACCCTCCTCTCTCTCTCTCTCTCTCTCTCTCTCTCTCTTAATTCTCTCTCATCTTTAAGCATGGATGGGAGTTGCTGCAATATCAACCATACTTTATTTTTTCTGTCTTTTTTGTTTTCTTTTTTTTGCTGTAATAAGAAGTGGAAGTGCACCATTGGGTGCACAAATGACTACCCATTTGTCTTTTTCTCCCAAACAATGTTGTCCTCTTGCTATGGGACTCTCTGGTTTTGGTGTATTATCACTTTTGCCCCCCTTGGTTATTTATCTTGCCACAAAAGTAGTATATAAAACCACTTCCACAAAAAATAAATACTTGTGAAAATGTTATCTTAAATATTCACTATGGATGCGATCTACTTTGGGCCTAATTTGGATTCAAACCACTCGTTTCATGTTTTTTTCAATTACTTCTTTGCCGAAGTTTTTGTGCGTGTCATTTTATCATGAAAAAATGTTAACTACCACTTCATGGGCGGTGAGGTTAACTCTCCTCAAGATCTTACACCGTTGTGATGTTAGCATGACAACCTCAATTATGTATGCATAAATAGCAAAACCTATTAGGTGTCATTCTTCTTTCTTTTAAAACTTTTTTTTTCCAAAAAAAGAGGTAATTTCAAGCTCAAATATAATGAAAATAAAAAAATATTTTTTAATTTTTTTTGTACTGTTTAAAAGATCTTAATGAAATCTATCAAATAATATCCATATTGGTAGAAAAATTATTTGCGTAAACACATGATTTTTAAGCTTGAAATTACCTTCTTTTTCTAAAAGCTCCTTTTTTTAAAAACTGGAACGGAGCCTTAAGTGGCACAACGTGTGTCGGGACATGATTGGTAGTTGTAAAACAATGATTCTTCAATTGCTAATTTATAGTGTCACCTTAATTATCATATTGTTCATTTGTGTTGTTTGAACAATGCTTCTCCTATTTCAAATGTTGAAAAGTGTAAAAAAAAAAAAAATTATGGATACACGTTTAAAGGGTGTGCAAGAGCACATATATCTTCTGGTCCCCTAATTTTTCAACTTTAGATAATTGAAATATCCACTATACATACACTTGAGCAGATACGAAAATGTTATAAAACTTTCAGCGAAACTGAAATAGATGACTGAGATTCACAATGTCAATTCTCAAGTAGATAATACTCCAGCATGGAATTCCTCAGATGCTTGCGGGTCTTGCCCTTGTATATGTTTCGTGTAACTATACATGGGAGTTGCTCATAATACATAATGATCGTTGTGCATAGTAAGATGCAACCACAATAGCTTTCTATTTTCATGACAATTGCCACATCAGAAAATAAATAAATAAATAACGACCTACTTGGGCTTGTCTTATTGTTGAAAGCTTATTGAATTAATAACTACTGCATACTTTTTCGAATTTAATATTTTACTTCTCTGGGAATTCATCATTATAGATCATCATCTGATTATTCTTGGCAGTATTAAAGCCTCGATCCATGCATTAATTTGAATGAGAAAGTGGTAGAGTGGTTGGGTTCTGGAAATTCAAAAGATAGAGAGAGAGTCATGCATGCACCACCTTTTCAATAAATTAAACCGAATTCATTGAAAGGCAAGTACAAACTAAAGAAAAAGGACTTACCCAAAAAAAAAAAACGAAGAGAAAAGAAAAAGGAGAAAGAAGAGACTTGCACGCAAAACTCACTCGGTAGAAAAGAGTAATGGCTTCTTCTGATCAGCTTAAGGAAAACAAGGAGAGAAAACGAGATGATCATGGGTATATGGGGTAGAGGTAAAGGGAGACAGACACAAAAAACACACACGCACGTACACATGCACACACTCACTTGTGACCTAAGGGGTCTACATAAAGTCCATGCCGTGGGCTGCGGCAGCAAGAATGGGTTCAGGAGGTCTAGTGGCGGCGACCGCCACAACAAGAATTTTAAAAAATACAATTATGATACATAAAAAAGAAAATTATGCCCCACTTATATAGTTTTGCCATTACTAGAATTTTTTTGTATACATTTTGCCACTATTAGGGTAAAATTCTGGTTCCGTAATTGCATGGCGGGCGGAGGAATATTTTTGTGGGAGGCCAAATCACTGGTATTCATATATTAGTGACATAATATTATCCCTATATAACGTAATGACACAATTTTGAGGGGATCATTCTTCATTATTTTTACGAACAAAACCTAAAATATAATAATAATAAGAAGAAGAATAATGGAATAATTTGGAGGTGTGCCGAGATGCAGGTCCCTGCTTGCACCCCTTGGTCCGCCCCTGAGTGTACATGTCCACACACATGGGCTTCTTGGCCATTGTGAGTGCGTTTGGTAAGTATTTGTGTGTGACTCTCTAGCACCTTTGTAATTTGAGAATGAGCCGTAAATAAGTCGTTCACGGAACCGCACAATCACATTTGTTCGTTTTGACGATTAATAGTTAAGATATGTTTTCAATTTTGATTAGTAAAAAATAATTTTCACCCGGTCAAAATCTTGACTGTCCAAAATACTTTTGAATGCTCGTTATTGAGCGCCATAAATTTTCTTTACGGAAAGCTCTCTGAAGGTATTTCTCCTGCAATTTTAGTACCGGTATCATTCTTGCACTGGCGGAGGTGCATGTGTTAAGGGAATAAGGGGTGGGCCTTGGCGTCACCTTTTTTTTGGGTCGATCTGTCCCATGCATGGAGCTAGCAGAACGATTATTTTCAACCACAAGGATTATCAAAACTGAGGCTTTTAATTTTAAACAAAATTAGATGATTTTCTCTCTCAGAAAATGTAGTTATAAACATTGAAAGGAAAACTACCAGGAAATTTAGTT
This sequence comes from Rhododendron simsii, assembly GCA_014282245.1. NCBI lineage: Eukaryota > Viridiplantae > Streptophyta > Magnoliopsida > Ericales > Ericaceae > Rhododendron > Rhododendron simsii. The sequence goes on from CM024963.1 coordinate 31,597,397, forward strand.
CAGAAATTTAACTTGAATTGTTTTGGGGTCAAAAGAACTTCCGATTCTACTGATACATCGTTTCCCCATTTTTATTTTTATTTTTATTTTTTTCCTATTTTGAAGCTTGGTCATCTTAGAAAATGTAGTGCATTTTGTTGGATAATTAAGGAATATAACGACATTTGTCGTTGAAATTTTCTTTTTAAACTTTTCTAGTAAGGAATACCAAAAAAGTTGGTTGTCGAAGTGTTCTTCCTTCGAAACATAAATGCTAGCTCCGCTCCTGTATTCGTGTAATTTTAAATTAGTCAGAACGCTATCAAATTTCCACTAGTTTATATCATTTTTCATTTTGGGAGCCTTATTGGAATATTGGTCAAAAGGGATTACGGAGGCTGGAAATGAGCTAGTAGAATATTGCTTAAAAGATTTCGTAGAAAATGTTTTGCGCCTAACTAATTAATTAAGGATTATTTATCTTCTCTGTAGGTAAAATTACTAAAGATTAATTGGAAGTGCTTTTTGGACATAATGGTGGTTAATTGTGTTTTGAAATAAAAGACTCCTCCACGGCATTAATCACGTTTTGATGACTTTACTCTTCTCAAAATCCTTCATGATGATGTGATAAAATCAGAAATGATATTGGTACCAACCAATATCATACCGACGGCCGTGTCGGGCCGTCTCCAACCACTGAACGGCCGATCAGAACCGTCCAAAAATTTTTTTTTAAAAAAATGAGTCGGCCTACCCTGGAATCAATGGCATCCGACGCGCGTGCGTAGGTACTTGTGGGCACACGCCCCAAAAAATCGCCCGATTTTGGTTTGCAAAGATTAATTTGTTTGGGGGCGGCCCTCTTAGAAAATAGCGCGGCGAAACGCTTCGATTCAGAGTCGCCACTCGGGTTTTAGCGGTGAGACACCCAAGGAACCGAACTCGAGAACGTTTGCTACGTTTTGCTTTGATTTGAAAAATGTTTGATTTGATTTGAAGAGGCATAGACTGGTCCGTCGTCACCTTCGATATCTGAGGTTCGAGAGCCAGGTTACGAGAGGGGAAGGGTTTTATGGCACCCCTCTCGCCCAATCCGGATATCGGTCTCTACTCAGGCATTTTTGTAAAACGTTTGCATTTCTCTCTCATTTGATCATTTTTAGCCACTTAAGGCGGGGGAGCAGTTAATGGGGGAGCAGTTAATGGGGGTTAAAACTGTAATAGCTTACAGTTTATATGACAAAAATGTTTATGAATTATGATTTGCTTGAATCAATAGAATGAATATAGATTGAAAAAAAAGCACTGAGAGCAGTTTGAGCAGAATGGTGTATGCTGTCTCTCAGGTGCGTGAGCAGGCAACATACTGGCATGCAGTGGCCGAGCCTCTGCACGCCACCATACCCTGCGCACGCCACCAAGAAGCTGGCGTACACAACCTTTTGTCACTCACAGCCTTTGTTCTCAACCCTCTGGGCTCTGGAATGGACCAGTGCACACCCAGGACAAACCACGCAGTTTATAATATGATCATATTTACAGATTACAAACAGCTGAAATGGCTTGAAGCCATGAAAATAGATTGGAAGCCCCATAAACAGAGTGGGGAGATAACAAGAGGCCAGGATTGAGTTATGATGCAAGGGCCAGGCACTGGTCTTTAACAAACATGCCGTACGCCACCTTATGGAGTCCGTACGCCAGGCTTGCGAGTTACCCAGTGTTTAGCTTTACATCATCTGGGTTCTGGAACATGACCAGAAATACCCCAGAGGCCTTTCACAGCAAAAAGAAAGCAAGTATTGACATGCTACACCTATACAGTTCTAAATACAGAAAGTTGGAAATTGGTTTTTAGCATGCAATAAGGTGATGAATAAATAAGAAATAAAGCATGAAACAAAGATTTAGACCCCATTTCACAACTGGAGTATGCCAGTTCCGAAGGGCACGGACCTGCAGTACGCCACCTATTTAGTGGCGTACGCAGGGTCCAAACAGATCAAATTTTACAACTGTACGTACTGCCACGGACCGGCGTACGCGGGCCTATGACCGGCGCAAGCCGTTTATAGTTAGAAACGTATTTTTTTGTTTTTGAAACCTTGACAGCTTTAGGGCTAGGACTGGTATTGATTACCAGCCTTGACCCTGTTAGCTCCCCTCAGGGATCAGAACAGAAAGCAGTGCAAAGATGTATACCTTTGACCTTTGGATTTGAAAGATGTTTGAGCTTTGACTTGGCTTTGAAAGGAGAATGTGGGTGGATGGATGTATGTTGTAATGTATGAGATAGCTTCTTGTTGTCTCTTTCTCAAGGAGAGGAAAGAAAGAACAAGGAACTAAAAGAGAGAGAAAGAGAGAGAGAGAAGACTTGAATGCTTCAAGCTTTTTGGTAACCCTTTCTCATGGAAGCATATGAAGGTATATATAGGGGAAAGGGAGAGAGGGGGGTTAAGGCCAGGAAAAGAGGCTGGTGCCTTAGTCCTTAAGCCTTAACTCCCATTGGATGAGAGAGAAAGGTGATGGGATGGGTGTAAGAAAATGTCCCCTCGGCCGAGACTATTTTTTTCGATGGATTGGAAGGGTCCCATGTGTTGTAGATCCATACCCATGGCTTCTGTATGCTTAAAAACACAAGTTTGACCAAAGTTTGACTTGGCGTACGCCACTATATGCCTGGCGTACGCAAGGTCAAATCTGGTCAACGGTCAAAGTTGACCGATGACTGCCACGTGGCAGAGAACCAGCGCACGCCAGGATAGTCTTGGCGTGAGCAAGGAGGGTTTTGTTGAAGCCTTTTGGTTCTGGTTTAGAGAGTTTGAAAGGGTTTTTGGAATGCTCAAAACTCAAACACACTAACATTTCCAGGGTGTTCTTGATCCGTTTCATCATCGGGAAAATAAATACCGTAAGTAAACTAATTTGGACAGTCCAGAATAGGGTGTCTATAGTACTCGATCCAAACATCCCATTTTTTTGTATATACATATATACACGAAAAATATGGTATTTGGATCAAGTACCCTACACACATTAGATGCCGTTGATTCTTGTGAGGGCCCCCTCATTTTTTTTTATAGAAATTTTGGACGACTCAGATCGGCCGTCCGGAGCTGGCCTACCGCGGCCGTCGGTACAGTTTTAGTATGGGGACCGTCGGTCCCTATAGCACTACTGGTGATAAAATACAACCTTGGCTTAAAATTATTTTATAACTACACACACATACACAAACACTTTACAACTTCCGGACCAAAAAGGAACCAAAAAAGGTGAGCGCCCCGCGCGAGCCTTATTGAAAACTAAAGCAAGAAGCGATCGAGAAAGTTGACTTTGAGAAAGAAGGTGATTGTTGCCGCTTTATTAGTAAGTAAGTTTGTTTTTATATCTCCTTAATAAAGGCGAACACACACTCACATCTTCGGGTGGGTTTCACACACACTAGAGTTATAGTGTGTGGTCCCGATGTAAATATTAGTGGGTTTGTTGGTTAAAATGTGTTTGTTTTTTTTTTTTTTGTCTCTCACTCGGCGAAGGAAAAGTTAATTACTACTTTTTTGTTTGATAATCTTTGCTTTGGCCACAGGTTGGAAGATATATCTAGACAGTACCTTAACCTCAACTCAACCCCACTCATTATACCACAAAAGATATCAACGTCTTCCATAGAACTTTATTCAACGCTCTAATTAAACAACACCGATTTTTCGTCTGCTGAGTTTTTTTTTTATAAGCATAAGGAATTTATTAATGCTTGAGAATAAGAGTCCAAAGAAAAAAGGCACATGACGGCATCACAACAAGAACGAGTATCCCAACAGGGTTGACACCCTCACTCCTAACAATCATGAATATGCCACCCGAGACTCCGAAGACAAACCACAGTTGGCAAGTAGACTCCGATTAAAGAAGACTACAAATATAGCACTACGTTCCTCTTTTTTTTTTTAATCGGCAGTAAATTTATTGATAAAAACTTGATAAAGAGTACATCAAGTTGGAGGAGAGGGGATGGAAATATTCCAACCAAAAATTGAATGAAAAAAAAAAAAACTCTTGATGGGAAAAAGCCCAGTAATATCTAAGCCTGTGAGGCTTAATTAAATAAGGCGATCAATGCTTCACTTGTATACATACACAACCTTTATTCTTTTAAATTTTCTTCTTTTTTTTCGTCATTTCGTGGCTGTAGACAAGAAATAGCTAACATGTCCCCAGATAAATAAAAAAATAAATAAAAGAAAAGAAAAAGGAAAGAACCATAATGGGGTCATTTTCCTTTGATGGTTCAGGGTGGAACAGAAGCAGGGTCGTCCCTTGTGACCAGTGGATCCCTAAAAGCGATCAGGTATTTGATGATGTTGATTTGTGCGTCCTATGATTTGTGGGGTTTAGACCCTTGCATATTTTGCTGTTTTAAATTTTGCAGGTCTACGTACAACTAGTACTGCAATTTGTTCATGTGTGATTTTGTAGCATTTCCAATGATTAGATATCCAATTTCTTTACATACTTCGATGGTGACCTAATTGATAGTGATTTTTACAATTGTAGATGGTTCATTTTCATTCCTCCCCAATGGTAAGAAAAATACACTAATTAGTCTTATAACATTATACTGAGAATTTAACTATGCATGCAAGAAAGTGCAATTACATGCATATATACTAATAATTAGTTTAAAATGATTATTAAAGACCTAAGTAGAATATATACTACAACGCAAGCACAAAAACTTGTGGTAATAAAAGAGAAGTAATGTAGGATTAAGAGATCTGATCAATTTTCATGCATACTAATAATAACATATATAGTACATTACATGCATATATATACTAATAACAGTCTGATCAATTTCTTTTATGTTTTTCATTTCTCTTTGCAGATTCCTACACTAATCTATTAATCTAATCCAAATAAACAATTGGCGTGGCGTTGCTTCTGAATTCCAGTTTTTTAATCGAAATATGGCTTTAATAAGCTAAAAGAAAAAGAAAAATTAATTGGCGGCATCAGAACACGTATATTCGGACATACAAATAATTCAAAAGACATCTGATATACATAGGGCCGGCTCTGACATTTGTGAAAACTAAAGCAGACCTCTTCAAACGGAACCCTCAATCTGCTTTGCATATTCAAAAATACTTGGGAAAGAAAAAAAATTACTTATGGAAGTCATTACAATCATGTAAGAGCATAAGTACCCAAAATTGATAACCATTACAATCAATTACGTAATTTTTAGGTAGGCCTAATTACCATATCGACATATAAAATTTGGGATCCTCAAAATTAGTGAAAAATGGGGGGGCCTAAAGAGGATAATTATACAGTGTTTGGAACTTAAAATTACTCAGTAAAGTCTGAGGAGTGGCGTTGGATAAACAGTTAGAGAAAGAAAAGCAAAACCGCAGGCGCAGATGTATGAATGTAAAGCCAAAGGGCCCCCCTGCGAATGCTACGAGTCGGTGAGTTTTCAGGTTTCTTGCAGAACGCTAAGCCAATCCCAGTGGCCCCCCAATGCCTCCTTAGATTTTGGTTTTTAGGAATCCTAAGGTTTCTTTCTGGGCCTTCTGGCAAGTGGCAACCCCATAGTCCTCCTTTTCACCCAAAAAAAAACAAATTCCACGGTCCCCCCCCTCTCTCTCTCTCTCTTCAAATATTAATCGGATGAAAGCTGCTACACATACAGACATCTGTGCACAGATTGTGCATAGATTTCGTTGTAAAATCCACCACGGGTTTCACACGAATCATCCGAGCCGTTCATTAAATGTAAAATATTTTTTCAAGGATTCCCTTAAAAAATAAGCTAAATCCGATACATATAGGTGCTTCATCCAACCATCTAACTTTTCATTTAGATTTTTGGATAATGAAAAGTTATATGATTGGATCGAGCACCTATAGGTATTGGATTGAGCTTATTTTTTACGGAGACCCTTGAAAAAATGTTTTACATGTAATGAACGGCTCAGATGATTTGTGTAGGACCCGTGGTGGACCCCACAATCAAATCTATGCACAGATTGTATGTGCGTGTAGACTTTCTGTAATCGAATATAGCTCCGCACCACCACACTTTTTTCCCTTCGGTTAGCTTCGCACCACCAAATTAGTTAAGCACATCTCAACTAATTTCCTTCTCGATATCTATCAAAAAAAAAAAATTTCCTTCTCGATCCGATTTAAGACATGTCATTCATATCGGGACTAAGATATTCATAAAAAGTTACTTTCTTGCGATCTGACTGCCATAGTTTAACCTTCGTCAATTATGCGGAGAGCAAAACCACTAACTAACCTTATGGCTTCCGCCACACTTTAAAAGGTGAAATTATTCAATAGCCTGGGAGGTGCTCCGGACCACACTACTTTAACACATCCTTATGGGGCCCACAACTAAGTGCATGAATCCCACATGAATATATGGTTCTGGAGTAGTTCGAAGTATTATGTGGCGGTGCTTCCGGACTACTGAATAATTGATCATTTCAATGCCCCTGCTTTTGTGGTCCTCGGCAGCCTTTTCCTTTGTTTTCGTTTCCAGTCCCTAGGGATTGATTTATTAGCGCCAAACCCCTTTTGCTTTTACATGCGCCTGTTAAAGGACAGACTTCAGCCCGAATTCAGAGTACCCGGATTTGTATCCGCTAAAGGAGATATCCGATCTGATTAAAAGTTCAAAAGTTCATGACTTTGTAGCAACTAAAGAGAAAAGATGTATAATTGTTTGTGTGATCATGATGTTTGGAATTTCTCGTTGGCTTATTCTTGTGTCAATATAGTTAGTTGTCCTTTACCCTAAATATATTCTCGTGTTTAACCAAATCTCTTTTTAATATACTTTATAAATAGTTTGATACGGAATACAATTGCATTCGGAATGAAAAACTTATGAATGATGTCATGAGATATATCAGTCAAAAGAGATATCTACCATTTCTCCGCGGTGATAATGCCACAACTATCGTTTTATTCTACCGTGGCATAGATGATTCCTCTGAGTTTCTTTTACTAGTAATTCAATTAAGATCAAATTATGTATAAAAGATGGAAATCAAATTGTCACTCGAATACAGATTTTCTGAGGTAATTCCTCGCTAGATCATGGGCGGCTCTAGTAAATATAAACATCCTGATATGATTTTGAGTATTTTTAAGAAAAAAATATTAGATGACAATATTTGACGTGACATTAATACCACATTTTAAAATGTCAATAGAAAAATAGAAAACGGTCCAAATCCGTAATCTTATTGAAAGCACGAGTGTTGCGTTACTTGCGTAGGTTGCTTAAGTCTTTTGTACCAAATTCGAATTAATAAATCTTGTGGCCCATGGGGACATGCCACGGCCGGCATGTAGGACTTGCTAAAACGCAACTAATAAAACTAGTACTATATAGTTTTTTTTTTTTAATCACCAGATATTTCAGTGAGCTTGCATGCATTTCGACTAATCTCGGGACCGTAAAAATAACAACCGAGCAAATGCTCTGATGGCTCTAAAATTTGAAATGCTTGGCCTTCATATGGAGTTTGAACATGTGATCTCACAGAAGAAAAACATTTATTTTTATGTTTATCTAGCCAAATCTTTTGCGATTCTAATAAACTACTCTTAATATTCAGGTATGTCTATTTTCATAAATATCTACAAGGATATTGAATATTTAAGCCGTGTACAGATATATCCTTTAATATATGATTGAAAGATATATCAGTGTCTAATGAAATTTGCCAACTGTAATAATCATTAAAAATGACACGGTTTGGTTAACCATATAATCAAATATCTTAATTCCCCACCAAAACTTCTGTCGACAAGCAAAAAAGATGGGAAAAATTGTGGGGGTGCACTGAAATAAGATCGACACGTGGCATAATCATTGGTTAATTGGTGAGATTTAAGAATTTTAAAGTAGTTCAATTATCAACGATGGTAGGGGGGAATGTGGGGCCCCCACTTTGCGTTAGAATCAAATTTAAAAAAAAAAAAAAAAAAAATCTTGATTTGGTGATGGCTGGAAAATGCTTTTGTGTGATGGGGATCAGTTTTCAAAATCTTAGGTGATGTAATTTGTGACATGGATAGGGACCCATGTGGATAATGTTGGTGGGTCCCACGTTGGACATTAGTAAGAAGGAAAAAATGCCTACCAAGCCTCTTTTCTTGGTGATATTTAAAGTCAATAAAAGTGGCGTTGCCCTACGCTCGAATTGGGATGATTAATTGCAAATATGATATAGAGAAGCGTATTGAAAAAGCAAGTATAACACGAAAACAAATTAAAAAAAGGATGAAGATGTTGATTAAATATTAAATTTTGAGTCAGAAGATTATGAAGATTTGGTAAAAAAATGCTTGTACACCGTTTATGCATGCCCTTCGTAAGCATAAGGCGAAACGAGACATAGTTAGATATTAAAAAAAAAAAAAACGTTGAACGATGAAGGAGTGATGGTTATTCGTTCGAAATAAATTGGTTCTAGTGTCCTATAATTGGATTGACATCCACGAAAAGACTGATTTTGAATGACCGAGTGAATCATCGAGAGACGATGACGTGTTTCTACTCAGCGGTGTGTGATAGTCACCTAACCAACGCTCATGCGAAAAGATACAAATGTTATAATTGATATTCACAATATGCTTGTTGAAATATTGGTAATCAAGAAACCTTGTGAGCATACTCTACAAAAACAAATTTGTATGGAGGATGACTTTGAGGTCCAGTTCAGTTGCACGGAAAATGATGAGAAAATCAACTTTCTTGAGGTTTTCTGTGTGTTCAATTAATAGGAAAAGTGTAGGATTCATAACTTCAATCTTTTCATTGAAAAACACTTTCCTGCAAAATAAGTCTTGTCAAAATGAAGGAATTTTTTTTCCCTGCAAGATTTCAGTCAAAAGATCACAGAAAATAAATTTCATTTTCTTTTACTTCCCCTCACTTCACTTTTTGAGAGCCAATTTTTCACACAATATTTCCGACAAATTGAACGAGGCCTGAGTGACCTAATTAGGTTGTTTGCGTACTGTGTCTACTTTGAAGATCAAAGGGAAAATGACGGCCAATGAGGTGTTTTGATAATTAATACCCGTTAAGAACATTTTTAATATTAACCAAATGTTTTTAATATATCATTAGCGGATATTAATTATTAAAAATGTCGTGGATCGTCATTTTCCCAATATCAAATGACTTGAGAAGGCCCATAACTTGCTCGGCCCGAGGACTTGCTCGGCCCAAGTTCGTTCTTTTTATCCTAAAGGATAAAAATGACGGTCAAGGACGCGTTTTGATAATTAATACTCACTAAGGACATTTTCAGCATTAATAAATGTTCTCAGTTTATCCTTAGTGAGTATTAATTATCAAAACACGTCCTGAGCCATCATTTTTCCAATGATGTTTAAATTACAAATGCCTTGGCAATCTTTGGCCCATGGGTCAAATTCCTAATAACTTTTTTTTTTCCTTCCAATTATAGGGAAAATGACGGTCAATGACGTATTTTAATAATTAATATCTGCCAAAAACATGTTAAGAACATTTGTTAATGCTGAAAATGTCTTTGTCGGGTATTAATTATCAATACACATCATTGGCCGTCATTTTCTCATATTATATTCATTAGCGGAGATTAGCGAGAAATTAACAAATTAGTCCACAGGGGGTTCAAAGGGTATCCATAGCCCTGAACCTCCACCATCCGCCCCTCATGAAGCTCGAACTCAAACCTCTACTAAGAAAGGCGGTGTGTAATGCCAATTGAGCTATGAGCTCGAATTTCTAATAACTTAACTAACTTATATTCTCCATAATTTCTCCTTTAGGTCATGTTTCCTCCAAATTTTTTCACTCCAACTTTTTGGTTTACTTAAGTTTTTCATACTAAACTATTTTTGTTTTTTCAAAAGTTAAAGTCATTTCCACTAAAATAAAAAAAACATCATTCACATTTTATTCTACTAACCCAACCCATTTTCTACGACTTTTAGTTTAATAAATAACTTGACTATACAAATAGCTACTAGTAAACACCCCTTAGTTTATATTCTCTCATTTTCTTTTTCTCTTCCTTTTTTTCACGGGTTCCAAACAAGCCAACCGTAAAAAATTCCTATAGTTTCGTTAAGTTTTCAAGTCGAGTTTTTTCTTTTCTCTTCCTTTTTTCCACGGGTTCCAAACAAGCCAACCACAAAAAATTCCTATAGTTTCGTTAAGTTTTCAAGTCGAGTTTTTTCTTTCGTTTTGCTCGGATTAGTCAAGGTATTTCAACTCAAGGCTAAGTGGAGTTTATAATTTTTTAACAATTTTTTAAAAAAATATTTAAAATTTCAGATTCATCTCGACAATAGAAAATTAGAAATGTATTCCTATAAAAATGTGTACGAAACTTTGAAAAAAATTTCAAAAAGACAAAATACTAAAAAAAGAAAAATAGTCCACCAGAAAAGTAACAATCGGGTCTTATTGCACCAATAGGCCCAACCCAACATGTCCGATAGGCCCGACCCAACTTGTTTGCAAAGCCCATAAATGGCAGCCAGAGAAACTCTAGGTCGCTCTCCTCTTCAGTTTCTCTCTCTTGGCAAACGAACGATGGCGAAGGAGAAGACGACGACGAACCAGCAGGATGGCCAACACAAACACTGCCCTAACACCGTCTTTGTCAGCAACTTTCCCTACTCTTTCACCAACTCTCAGGCACCTCCTCTCTCTCTCTCTCTCTCTCTCTCTCTCTCTACATATTTTTATACATTTATATGTCACATATAATGATGTATTCTGTTTGAACATGCGTTTTGGCATTGAATGTGTTTTTGTGTTGGAAACTTTGATATTTCAGCTGGAAGAAACATTCAGTGAAGTCGGTCCAATTAGACGATGCTTTATGGTTGCGAAAAAAGGTAGTTTCTTTCAGCAGTAATTTGGTTGTTCGTGTTCAATTCTTCGAAATGGTGTCTTTTCACGTATGGTTAATTTTGATTGTGGGGAAGACAGACAAAAAAAGAAAAGAAACTTTTTTAATTGCAATGTGATGAGCTAGGAAACTGATTCTCAAAGCTAACAAGGGACTTCAAAATGTTGGTTTATGTTTTCTGTTTTCTTTGGACTTTTGGGCTTCGTCAATGAGGCTCTATTCTAGCTCATTTTGATGGTTTATTCATTTGTTCAGTGCTTACTAATACTAATACTAATACTAATACTAATCGTAGTTTTCAAATCTTTTTTTTTGTGTTTGCAGGGTCCACTGAACACCGTGGTTTTGGTTTCGTGCAATTGTAAGTTCTTGCTTTCTGTCCTTGATTCACTATTTATGTTAGGGTTTTCCTACCAGGACGAGAAATTACACTTGTTGCAATGCCTTCTATACCTATCATTGTTTTCACCCAGTGCAGAATATGTAGTATGCCATATTTTCTCTTTTTCCAAATTTTGAGACTTTTGCATTTTTCGTATTGCTGTGTCGGTTTGGGATATCGGGTAAATCAGTATGCTTTTAAATTCGTCGAAAATTAGTTTGCAATTACGGAGTTCATTAGTAGAGAACTCAGACCAAATCTTGTTTTAAGTATTAGGACCTAATAATTTGCATGACTTGAGAAGAGCTGAATGAGAGAATATTGGCAACTATGAATCTGAAGTCCGACTTGTAATTGTCTAGCCGGATTGAGTTCAAAGTTACCTGATCCTGGCTGGATAATTGTTTAAGTAATAAAGCTGCATGGCCTGCTTTTGTATTAGGCATTTTCAGGTAACATGCTCTACCCAGGTAGTTCATGATCGGGTTCCTCTGTTTCTCTATTAGGAAAGTGAAAGAGGTTTCTCTAGAATAAAACTCTCTGCATTTTGCGTAGCAGTTCGGAATCAGAGAAAAAAGACGGAACAAGTTTCTAAACGAGTTAGCTACATTCTTGCACATTTCGGACTTTTGTTGTAATAGTATGCAGTATGCACGTATGTTAATTGGAATAGGAAGAGAAACACGGCAAAGCAAAACTTATTTGTTTCTTGGTATGCAGTTATGTTTTCATGACTTTTCATTTGCACATATTGCATCTTTTGTGCGTAGGATTCTATGATATATACCTCCTCTTCCTTCTTTTTTGTCAATCATAAATGTTTCATGGTGCAATGCTTTGATGTTTTGCAACTTTTTGGTTCATACATTTCTTGTTTTGCTTTTTTTTTTTTTTTTTTTGGTTCATACATTTCTTGTTTTTCCATGGTGTATGATGTTTGCAGATGACATTGTCCTCGTAGATGAAACCGCTAGAGGTATTAATACGAAACTAAAAATTTGGAGGGAAGCATTAGAGTTAAAGGGTTTTCGGATAAGTAGGAGTAAAACTGAGTATATGGTTCTGCAAGTTTAGTAATACCAGTAGTGCGCATGAAGAAAGAGTGATGATCCAAGACCAGGAGATACCAAAGAGTGATCATTTTAGGTATTTAGGCTCAATTATTAGTAGAGATGGAGAGATTGCTGATGATGTGACCCATAGGATCCAAGTGGGGTGGCTCAGGTGGAGAAGCGCTACTGGTGTACTATGTAACAAAAGGGTACCCACAAAATTGAAAGGAAAATTCTATGGAACTGTCATAAGACCAACGATGCTTTATGGGACAGAATGTTGGCCTATTAAGAAACAACATGTGAGCAAGATGAGTGTAGCAGAAATGAGAATGTTGAGGTGGATGTGTGGTAAGACTAGACAATACAAGATTAGAAATGAAACAGTTCGTGAGATGGTAGGTGTAGCTCCTATAGAGGAAAAGTTGAGGAAAATAGGCTAAGGTGGTTTGGGCATGTCTATCGTAGACCAGAAGATGCAATAGTTAAGAGAGCGGATATGATAGCTCTAGGTAGCAATGTCACGGGGAGGGGTAGACCTAAATTGACATTAGATGCTGTAGCGTGCAAAGATATAAGTATAATGGGTGTGTGTGAACAAGTGGTCCTTAACAGAGCTCAATGGAGGAAACAGATTCATGTAGCTGACCCCAAGTTATTGGGACGCAAGGCTTAGTTTGGTATACATTTCTTGTTTTGCTTTGTTTACGTATTGTTCCCCTTTTAATCCCTCACAATTTTGCATGCACTTTAGTGCTGTTACAGAAGATGCGACCCGAGCTATTGAGCTGAAAAATGGTTTATCTGTTGGAGGCCGGAAAATCGGAGTCAAACATGCTATGCAGCGTGCTACACTTGAGCAACGTCGATCAAAAGAGAATAAAGGTTGATCAAACCCGCTTTTGTTTCTTGATCTTTAAGTTTTATGTCATTGTCTTATTACTCGCTTTTTGACATGCTTGAGCTAGCTCACATTTCCAGTGGTGGTGCTAAATTTTCCTTTCACTTTGATCTTTTTATCAGAAGATCCTACGAATACAGAGGACGAGAAGGGTGATGTTTCTTCTAAGGTAGTCAAGCATAAGCAAGCTTCAAAATCTAAAGATAAAGGTACTGGGTTGTTACGTTGGGGCTAATATGTCCATATATATATATTTTGTTATCATCCACTATTTAACTGTTGTGTTGTTTCCAAATATAGTTGAATCTGCAAAACCTAGGAAAGTTACAACAGCTTTGAGTGATACAACTAATGGAGGAATAGGTTCAGATAAGCAGAGGTACCTACCTATTGACTTTTCTGCTTTATGTTTCATGTAGTTCTGGTCGAAGATCTTGAAGTACAAGGTGGGTGAGGAAGAGTATTGATATAGTCATTTCTAATCTCTTTCTTCGTGTTAGCTTTAGGTTTGATGATCGACTCTTTTACAATGCTCTTGGTGCTTAGATTTGTCATTTACATGTCCATAAAATGGATTATTCACTTTAACTGTTGAAAAGGATTGGTAGCAAAATTGTAATCTAAGTGGATTGCTTGCTTATTGCTGGAACATTTGACTGTTAAAATTATAATTTATGCGGGTAGCGATTGCTGAACCATTCTATGATACGTTTCTGTTATTGTATTTGTTGTGTTATTCTCATATTATGTGTTTGTGTTGATGTCAAAAAGGGTTGCTAGGACAGTCATATTGGGTGGGCTTCTTAATGCTGATATGGCGGAGGACGTTCACGGTCGTGCGAGGGAGTGTGGTACTGTATGTTCTACTACTTACCCTTTTCCAAAGGAAGAACTGGAATACCATGGTGAGGTCATTTTCGCTGTTTCTTCACCGTGATGATGAGACCTTTATTTTCCGTATTTTGTCTTTTGTTTCTTTCTAGGTATTCACGTAAGCTGAGTCTACCTCTGTCTTGCTTAAATACTCTGAATGACTCAGTTATCATGTTGAAGGATGTAATTCACTTGAATAATGCCAATATTTTTGTTTTATACTTCTCATTTCTTAATTGTGCCAATTGTACTATTGTTTTTATATGAGAGTTTTATCAGATGGGATTGATTTATACTTGAAGCAGTCCACAGAATCCGGGACCACTGTACTTATACTATGGAGTTGAACGATTAAGAGGCCTCAAACATGTGAAATTGTTGCAGGGCTTTCTCGAGATGGGTGCAAAATGGATGCTTCATCAGTACTTTATACAAGCGTTCGATCAGCTCGTGCTTGTGTTGCTATGTTGCACCAAAAAGAGATTAGTGGAGGATCTGTTTGGGCAAGACAACTAGGTGGAGAGGTAATGTTTCCCGAATTTTTTGACGGTATTCAATTTATTTTCTTGTCCTATTAAAAAAGACTCATTGTTGTTTGTTAAGATTTCAATTTGCTTAACATACTGTAATAGCTTTCAAACAGTGAACAATGTTATCAAGTGTTTTGGTTTCTTTCTCATTCCCAAGATCTTTCGTGTTAATTTGTTTAATCGGCACTTTGAGTCCATTGGGATGCTGGAAGTTGTTCATGGTACGTAAGAATGTTGGTTCTATAATATTGAAATGAAAACCTACCTTAGAATGTAGTTAATGTTTCTTTTGGCCTTAACTTAAACTTAAATTTTTTTTTTTTAATTCAGTCCATTCTTCTAACTTATTTCCCATCCTTGAACTTAACTTATATTGTAATTGTGTGTGTGTGAGGCAATTAAGTTTAAGTTTAGAAGAATGGTCAAACTTAACTTATTTTCATTTAAGTTCCAAAAGGGGAGAAAAAATAAGCTAAGTTTAAGTTAAGGCCAAAAGAACGCAGCCACACATACTTACGTAAGTTTAAGTTTGGTGATAAATATTGCCACACATACTTTGCATAACTGATGCGTTGGATGACTGCTGGAGACTGTGCCACCATCATCTAGATCTAGGTTTTTGTTAGGTTTTGACAGGAGTTCGATATGGACATGGTAAGCATTTGCCTGCTATTTGATTAATGCTTACGTGAGTCTAATATCTTAGTTCACCTTCTTACCAGGGCTCTAAGACTCAAAAATGGAAGCTTATAGTCAGAAATCTTCCTTTTAAGGTTGGCTTTATCAACAATATCACTGTTTTCATACATATGCTTGCATTCATATATCTCTGTTATGTATCACTGGTTTCATACATATGCTTACAAATTGTAAGCGCAGGCTACTGTTAGCGAGATAAAAGATATGTTCTCATCGGCAGGCTTTGTATGGGATGTGTTTATTCCTACAAATTCTGAGACAGGGTACATTTTCTAGTCTGACTGTCATTCTTTGTTGTCCATTAGATGTCATTTCCTCATTTGTTTATACTGGTTATGCTATTTTTGCAGGTTTTCAAAGGGGTTTGCATTTGTTAAGTTCACGAGCAAGCAGGAAGCAGAAAATGTATGTATCTTTACATGTGATCTACACCAAAGCCATGAAAGCTTTAGAGTTCTCCTAGGTTACACCTTTCTAGTTTTACTCTTTTCATCTTCTTTCACCCCTCTTTTCAGGCCATTCAGAAATTTAATGGGGAGAAAATTGGTAAAAGACCCATTGCAGTTGATTGGGCTGTTCCAAAGAAAGTTTATGCAACTGGTTCTCAGACTGTTGCTTCAGAAGATGGTAAAAGTACTAAAAGTACTCAATTGTCTACTGTATTCAATAGTGTGTTAACATATCAACCTTCTCCTAGGTCTATATTGAGTTACTTCTTATTTCGTAGTATAATAATATAATTAGACTGATTTGTGTCCAGCCATTTTTGTTGCATTGCAGTTTTTCATGCTCTGATAACTTTATGGCTTGTGTGAGTAGTTTCTTGGACTGCTTCTATCGGAGTGTTCCACTGAATTCACTCCTTTTTGTAGATTGTTTACCTGAAGTGTCTGGATGCTTTCTACTGTGAAGTTAGGATCATAGCTTTGCATGTGTCTGAAGCATAACTTGTGTTTTACAGGACAAGACGGGAAGGGTGATGATGGTAGTAGTGATGATTTAGAGGATGATGATGTGGGTAGTGGTGAAAATTCCCAACAATCTAATGGGGGTGACGGTGCTTCTGATGACCCTGATATGATAGGGAAAGAAGACATCCCTCCTGAATTTGATTTTGATGAGGAAGCAGATGTTGCAAGAAAAATTCTAAAGAATTTGATCTCGTCCTCAACTAAAGAAATATCTACTTCTCTCAATTATGATTCAGACCCACCCAAGGAAAGCAAGCATGATGAAAGGAATGACGTACCAAACAAGCCATCTGACGAGTCTGCTGATGTGTCAGGCATAACAAAACCAGATAATTCTGAAAAAATTAAACTGAGAGATTTCAAAGAGGGAGATGGAGAAGATGACTTGTTGAGAACAATCTTCATAAGCAACCTTCCTTTCGACATTGATAAGGAAGAGGTGAAACAACGTTTTTCTGGATTCGGGGAAGTGCAATCTTTAATCCCTGTTCTTCATCAAATTACCAAGTATGAGTAGCATGTTTTATCCTTCATTTCAAATATTAGTTTTTATATTTATTTGTTTGACGGTAAATCACTGGAATGCTGTGTTATCTTTATCATATTAGGCGACCAAAAGGAACTGCTTTTCTCAAGTTCAAAACAGCTGATGCTGTAGATGCAGCATTTTCAGCAGCCAATGCTGCAGCTGGTTTGGGAATATTTGTAAAAGGTCGACAGTTGAAAGTTCTGAGGGCTTTGGACAAGAAATCAGCTCAAAATAAGGAACTGGAGAAGACCAAAAAGGAGGAACATGACCACCGCAACCTTTACCTGGCAAAGGTGAGTTATGTAACTCCACTTTCGTCTCTCTCTCTCTCTCTCTCTCTCTCTGTTGTCAGGCTGTTGTTTTCTGCAATTTTATTGGGCTATAGGCGATCATTTAAGCGTGCTATTTACCCATTTTTAACAGATTTGTTTTATTTCCAGGAAGGTCTTATAGTTGAGGGGACTTCAGCTGCTGAAGGTGTTTCAGCTAGCGACATGTCTAAGCGTCAAATGTAAGTACTAAAAGCCTTGTAATTATTTCTTTTCATGATAAAAATCAAGAGAGAAGAAAAGGATATTTTGCTTCAACTCTTTTTAGTTAACATATAAGGCATCACTCCTTGGCTGTGTCCAACACATTCCCTGGACATGGAAAATAGAAATTAGCCGTCCAATATAGCATTTTGGGTGTCCCAAAGGGGTTGTCCAGTTAGATCTGAAGTCAAGGTTTCACAACATAAGTTGCTGTTTGCTGATTAAAAAAACACACAAGTTGCTGTTTTTCTTTAGGAAGATTCTTATCGAAATCAGTTTTTTGGGGGGTTGGGGAAAAAGATATGTTAGAATTAGAAAAGGAGGAATCTTGAGAGTATCCCTGAAATCAGCTGAAAATGGGATATGCAACATAACAAGATATGTTTTATCCACATCAGATGTGCTTGTTTTTTTTAGATATGCAACAACTAACAAGATATGTTTTATCCACGTCAGATGTGCTTCTTGTTGCTTTTATGGAATTTCACTTTTCACAGCTAGAGTTTAATGCATGCAAAGTACACAGGTTGGAAAGGAAAAAGACGATTAAGCTTAAATCCCCGAACTTCCATGTTTCAAGGACGAGACTTATCATGTACAATATGCCCAAGTCATTGACTGAGAAAGAACTTAAGAAGCTTTGTATAGATGCAGTTACATCCCGGGCTACGAAGCAAAAACCTGTGATTCGACAGGTCAGCTGGAGAGTAATCAATGCCTACAGTTTTAACATCTGCATAATTCTGTTCACATGATAACAATTCCCCTTCACTTCGCTGCTCATGCAGATAAAGTTTCTGAAGGATTCAAAGAAAGGAGAGGTTGTCAAGCAGAACCATTCACGCGGAGTTGCTTTTGTTGAGTTTTCAGAGCATCAACATGCACTTGTGGCTCTGAGAGTTCTTAACAATAATCCTGGTAATTTGTTTCCTTTATAAGTGGGAAATTGGCATATTGTTCTGTTCGCTTGGTTATTCACTGCATTTTGGTACACCCAGTAATTGGTTCAGAGCTGAAAACAATCAGATCCTACAAAGATAGTTTGGTGATTAGATGCACATTCAGACATTCTGGATATTAGTGGGTTTGGTGTGGGAGGGATCTGTTTATGCGGTCTGTGGTCTTTATTTTCAATCTTACACACCTCGGAGAAAGAAATTGCAATTAGAACCTTCTGCAAAACCTATTGCGTTATCTTTTTAAGGTATGCCCTTCATGCTTGCGACGTTTCACAGTCTAACTGGAGATCAAGAGTTAATCCATCCATATATTTCCTTAACATTGTTACAAGGGCAAAGTACGGATAACCTCCCTGTGGTTTCGTTGTTTTGCAGATCACCTCCCTGTGTTTAACTAATGATTACTTCACCTCCCCGTGGTTTTGGATTAAAGTGCAATCGTTACTTTTTCCGTCTGAATTAACGGAAAGTAGAGTACACGTGCACTGTTTGAGAGTGGGAAACAAAAAACTTGTTACTGACGTCAAATTCAACTGCAAAAGGACTATATTACCCTTTTCTTTATCTTCTTCCTTAAAACCAACATAATTTCTGCATATCAATTTAACCTAACCCATAAAGTTCTCACCCCCAGCCACCAACGTGCTGCAGCTCACAGCTCACCAGTGCTCTATCAATTCCGACAACCCATCTTTCTACTTTTCGATAACCAGCAGCTCTCTCTCTCTCTCTCTCTCTCTCTCTCTCACACACACACACACACACACACACAAGCAAACCTCCCAGAGATCTCATCGCCGGATACGACTGGGGAGACTAAGGTCCTACGACGACAAAAGTATTGGACGCTGGCGATGAGGGCAAAGGTACTGGGTCCACCAACAATGATGCGCTCTCTCTCTCTCTCTCATTATATGACGAATTGGATTGATTTCTTAGATGGGTTTCTGGAGATTTATGGGGTTCTAACTCGAAGTTATTGTTGATTGATTCCATAGAATAAGAAATTGGATTCATTTTTTAGATGGGTTTTTGCTACAAGTATTGTCATTTGTGGGGAGGAATTGATCAGTGAACTGAGAGAGAGAGAGAGAGAGAGAGATGGGTGGACGGTGGTGGCGGCGCCAGAGTCGGTGGTCTGGGGATGGAGCGGTGGTATTTGATTTGGGGAATTTCTGCGTTCAACATTTTAGGCATATTTGGGTTTCTCTGAGTCAATTACCATTTGGAGCAATTTGAAATAATAAATGGTCTCTCTTCCACCTCAGCATTCCACTTAGATGTATAGGGGTACTATAGTCATTTAACATTTTCTGTTAAAAGAGTTAGAGTTGCGCTTTACTCCAAAACCATAAGGAGGTAAAGTGGTCATTAATGAAACACAGGGAGGTAATTTGCAAAACGGCGAAACCACAGGGAGGTAATCCGTACTTTGCCCTTGTTACAATTTCATTACTGGAAAACTAGAAACAAATGACATAGCTCTCAATCTCTTGTCATATGGGACGATGTGAGAAATATGAAAGCTATTTTAGGGGTGTTAAGCATTCTTACACAATTAGTACTTGATCCCTCTCCCTATACACATGTAATTTATTTGGTTGTCTGAATTTTCTCTTATATGTGGTGCAAGTGCTAAAGGGTCATTTGTGCAATTTTTCAGAAACTTTTGGCTCAGAGCATCGTCCAATTGTGGAGTTTGCTCTTGATAATGTTCAAACGCTGAAGCTCCGAAAAAGTAGGTTTGAAGCACAACTACAGGGTTCACATGGTGATGCAGAAAAAGGTGTGCATCAAAACAGTGATTTGCAAACATCTGATGCCCAACCAAACAAGATTTCCGGAAAACGGAAATACGAGGGCAACGCTTACCCACTGAAGGCTCCTAAAACAATAAAACGAGATGGAATAGAGCATAAAACACCGGGAGGGATTGCCGCTGAAGAAAGCAGAACTTCTAAGAAGCAGAAAAGTGATCGCACCAGCGGAAATGGAAACAAATTCACGTCAGTTTTAAAACAGGATCGCTCGAGACAAATGGTAAAGAATAATCAACATGGACGGAGTCACAAGGATCAGAAATCTCACCCGAGTGAAGATCAGGCAATGAATGCTCTTAAATCCACATCTTTAGAGGGTGGTCTTGTGCCCATGAAAAAAAGGAAGTTGCCTGATCAGAAAGAACAGCAAAAACGTCCTAGTTTAAAGAAAAGAAACAAGAACAAAGACCCTTTAGGGCGAGATGTGGTGGACAAACTGGACGTGCTCGTTGAGCGATATCGAGCCAAGTTTTCGCAACATAATTCTGACAGAACGGATGGTGAAAACCAAGGCTCTAGACAGATTCGAAGATGGTTCGAGTCGTAATTCTATTACTGTTTTTTTCGTAGCTTCGGTTTGATTCCCCTATAGATCAGGTGTGTTAATTAACTTGAAGATTTTCAGTGCAATTTTGAAGAACCTTAGAATTTAGGCAATCTGTTGTAAGTTATGGTCTAGTGCTTGGAGATGTTTTTCCAGGATGGGGTTATAGTGTATGAATAAAGTTGTGGGATGGTATTATGGAATTTTCCTTCGATTATTATTGTTATTATTGTCTTTGGTAAATTGTCCCAAATTCTAGACAGCAGTTAGGGTTACGGTGTTAAGTTATTTTGGAGAATAAAATTAGGGGAGTGATTTTGCCACTCCCCATTGTGTCTTTATTAGATGATTTATTTTGTGAGAGAAGGGGAGTGGCATTAGAAAAAAGGGGAGTGACAATCAATTTGCTAAAATTAACTTGAAGTTTTTCAGTGCAACTTTTAGTGCTCCCTCCGTCATTATTTATTTGTCATTTTTTGAAATTTGTACCATTTTTAATTGATTATATCTTGTAATCTATAATCTTAGAGGTGATTTTAAAGATATTTTTTTAGAATAATTAATTGAGATCTATCAAACAAGATTCATATTACATGTAAAAAGTATTAACAATTAAAAAACATAATCAATTTTCTACTCGGTTAGAATATTACAATATTACGAGGGATTAAAAAATTGGGATGGGAGAGTACTAACTTTTACCCAGTCTAGCGATCAGTGTTTTTGGCCTTCCGAATTTACTTCAAAATTTTAAAAAGAAAGGAGTAAAGTAAATTTAGGGCTCTAATGAGTTTTTATTTATTTTGGCTTAATAATCTTGCTTGATTTTTTATTTTTATTTTGGATTATAGAAGTTCCAGATTTATAAGTTAAAAATAACGCTGATTGTTTGAGCACATAGGTCCTTTTTATTGTTCTCTATCAGTGTAATAGCACATCTGTGCCTGAAAGCACAACTCGAACAATCTGCACACGCAAATAAATACTGAAATCCCGTGCAATATATCAACCTCCCGTCCAACGAATTCAACCATGCGAAATATAATAACCCATTATCCATTGACATAGTTAACTTGAGTCAAAATACCTTCCAAAACCCCAAAGAAAATAAAAAATGATACACATCAACAAAAATGCGTACCCAATACAAATATATATGGAGTCTTCGGTCAGTCACTTGGTTATAAAAGAAAAAAAAAAAACCATGCCTATGTTTATTGATATAGCATATAGCATTAAATTGCTACAAATATAGAGTCAAATGAGCAATTAATTATCCAATTCTCTACGAATACTTCCCAACTAACACATACTCGTTGATCTTTTATATTTTCCTTGTTAACAATATTTTTTAATAAAATAATGACACTTAGTGATTTTTCTTGGTAATTGATACTCCTAGTTGAGATTAACTTCATAATCACATGTGCAAATGGTCCATGAAAAAAAGAGAGCATAAAATGGTTTACATTTTATATAATAAGAAAGAATGGTTTACATGCTCACAGAGAGCACTATTAGAGCTTGAAGAGCAAAAGTGTTTATTAGCACACGGTGATCACCAAATTGGACTCGGGATGCTACCCAGCATCCCGTTCGGATATTAATCTGAGCAACGGACGGTCAAGATTTTTATGCATTCGAATTAGATCCAAGCCCTCCGTATCAAAACAAGCGGCCGGATGGGGTGTTCAACATCTCCCAATCCCACCAAATTAACGCCAATAACTTATGTAGAAATACAAACTAAGAAATACAATAAGATAAGAGGGTTGAAAACAACTGAGGAATAAAATCACCTTGTCACGGTACTGTCAATTTGTGTAGCTGCTTTAAGAACAAAGAAGGCAATCAAACATATATTAGTAATGAACTCGTGCTAAGCTAATTGTTTGACTTCAAATTGGAACCCTCAGTATATACACTCTTAAGATTAAGTTACAAAAGGTAGAAGTTTTTTTTCTAGTAAAAAAAGCCGAACATTGTACTGGGATTGTCCCACCTCTTCCAACTAAGCCATGAACAGGGAGAAATTTTTGGGTGCCGAGCGGGTGCATGGGTACCACGTGATGAGGTTTCTATACAGTGATCAAGTTCTTGGAAGAATTAAATCAAAGGGAGATTTTACATATCATTTACCGTTTTCAAAATACTACATCAAAACGAGCAACTTTGTAGAGATCGAGCAACTTTGGAGAATAAAATTGATATCACAGCCACTCTTTTCCCTGTCATCGATCGATAATCTAAATTTAGAAGTTGGGGAAAGAATAAGTTGAATTGAGGTTGGGGCTGAGCATTCAGTGATCATAGGGGTTTCCATTATTAGAAGCCTTGGTTTCCTATGATTGATACTAACTTTTTCCTTTACGAGCCCGTTTGATTAGAGTGAAACAATATTATGAGTCCATTTGCTTAGAGTAGAAATAATACTAGATAATTCTACTTTTGTGGTGTTTGATTGCATGCCATGAAAATAGAAGAAAGTGATTTTTCTAAATTTCCTATCATTTTCCTTTTTTCTTTGTACGTTATTACGAAATCCAAAAACAAATTTGAGATTTTAACCCAAGGAAATAAATTAATGGGTTTTCTCTTTCTTGTTTGATTAGAGGTGTATTGCTTTCGTTTTGTTAATTTACTTGCTATTGGTTGGTACATCCAGTAGCGGACATAAGATTTGTACTAAGTGGGGGTCCGAATTATATGTATTTTTACATTAATAAAAAAACATATAATCGATAACATAAATTTTGATACTTTCTAGTTTTGAGAAGACGACGAAATTGTGTACATATACATATTTGCAATTAATTTTATAACCACGACCGATAAAATAGTCGGTAACTTGAAATTTTAGGGTGTTTTTCACACACACACACACACACACACACATATATAGCAACCTTATTAACTTTTCTTTCATTCTAGAGACTTGCAGGGACCGATCTTGCAGAACTTTTTCAAATTAACTTGAAAAAGAACCTGAAAAACATAGTATAGTTGGTGAGATAATTGAAAGGTGCGCAGGGCCCAGACCGACACTTGCACCTCACTTCATCCTCCCCCGTGGTACATCATTATAGATATTTTGCGTGAATGATGAGGGATGGGCATGCATTGGGATGAGTTTTCCCTAGCCTCCATGGCACCATACTACCCTAAAATATATCATTACAGAGAGAAGAAGATCAAGATCATGATATAACCTTGTCTGCCAATTGCTTGTCATAGCTCATTTGGCAATTGGCAGGTAGCTAGTGATGAGTTGCATTCATGACATACACTCCTTATTCAAGAGGAAAGTATACAGCCAAGAAAAAAAAATATAAGAATGCCAGAAAAAAGCCACCATCTTGAATGCATATATAGGTGGAGATCAGATGCTGCGCTGCTTTGTCTCTTCTTCTTCTTCTTCTTCTTCTTCTTCTTCTTTCCCTTTTAGGAGTAGTTTAGCTAGCTATGGATCGGAAAACACTAGTTTTCATTTCCTCTGCCTCTTGTGATCTTATCCTGAATCACTTAAAATTTACACATTAAGACGACCAAAATATTCGAAAAGCGCGCCAAATCACTTAAATTTTTTTTGGCCCCGATTTAGTTCTGAGAGTGCGAATGTTGGACAAATTCAGACCTTTAATATGGAAAAAACTGCAGACGTGGTACAACCTTAGCGCGACTAAAAGATGGTGTAAATACATTTTAAATTGGTCCGAACCCGGATCCAATAAGGTGCACGTCAAGGTTGCGACATAATTCAAAAGCATCAAAATACTGTATATATTGAACATTGACAAGTCATATACTAGAATCGAGACAAAAATCTTGTGAACAAACCCTCATTGCTGAACCTATTTTGTCACTTGATTTGTATGTTGGACATTGGTGTTGTACACACAGGGAGTCACGGAAATGGTGCAGAGGCATCTATACTTTTTTTTTTCCGTGCCGGTTGGGGGTGTTCGAGTCAACTTACACGTATCTTGATTATTTTCCTCCCTTGTCCGGTAAAAAACAGGCCATCTACGCTGGTATTAGGGGATTCACAAGAAAGTCCTTTCTTACGATCTGACCCCACGAGGTTGCCAAATTTCGAACTTTAACACTTCATCCAAATATACTTGACCTATCCCTTAGGTGAGAAAACTAGATTTCAAAGTAGTGTGTGGACAAATATTAAAGTGAAGAGGGTTTGAAGAAATGGCTCTCACTCACATGGGGGAAAGGTATTGGAGTGTGGGGTCACACGAGTCCTAATTTTCAAAAGGCCACTCTTACATGAAGCATCCTATGTGAATATGTGATTCATGCCCCAATTTGCTATGCTGTTTTTTTTTCTTATTATCCTATGCTTCCTATTATCCTACGCAAACATTTCATTTTAAAAATGAGCTAATAATGAATGTGGTATTGTTGGGGAATTATGTCGCTCGTTTCACAAGCAATCAAAGCATCTAAATTTTCATTTCTTTTTTTCTAAAATCAAAGCATCTAATAGCTGTTGGAACTTGTTACATACATCCTCGCCATGAGATTCCCTGTTCGACCCCCTCTCGGTTGTTGATCTCGTAAATTAACAGTTGAGATGGGCTGAACACTTTTTGCTCCAAAATGACATCGTTTTGAGCAAGCAGTGCTTGGCCCATCTTAGCCATTGATTTGTGAGATCAACGGCCGAAAAGGGTGGGACAAGCGCCTGTCCGGATGGGGTCGGACAGGGGATCCGATCTCTACATCCCCACATCCATCTCTCTCTCTCCCTCACGGATTTTTTACATGCATCGATCCCCCCATCTCTGTCATACAGTACCCGGATGAAAGATTCTGTTATGACAAACACATGAGAATGAGAGATTATACACATACCACATAAAGAGTATGTGCTGGTTGCGCAATGAAAACTGAATGACTAAAACTATATTTTCTGTGATTTTTTTTTTTTGAGAAACAAACAGGATAAGTGTCCATTTTGATCATTCAATTCGCTACTTTTTTTATACTCATCCATCTCATATAGTTTTTTTTATACTCATCCGTCTCATATATAATTGAAGTTTGGTCATGTAACGACCCATATTTTGGTGTTTACAAATATCATTATTTTTAGATTTCAAATAAAAAAAAAGAACTATTACTCTTGAGATGGTTCAATAATATTATATGGAGAAAAGGTGTAATTGCCGTTTGAGAAACAAAAAAAAGAAAGAAAATAGAGGTGGCACTATGCACGGTTGTGTATAGGTGGCAAAACGTGGGCTTTTATAAGGAAAAGTGAGGTGCATGAACTCATATGTCTTAAAGAGCATGTGCTCTTGACATCTGAATTAATATGAGAAAAGAAGTTAAAAACAAAACAAATTAAGTTCTATTTATAAAGGGAGGTCCCGTGATGTATTAAAAGAAGAAATAGGTGAGTTTCAAGATAAAGAAAATGAGAAAACACTTTAGCCTTCATGGACAGCCTTTCGGCTTTGAAGAATACTTGACAATATTGATAGTGAGCATGAGAATCAATCGGAAAGGCTGTTTGTGAGAATCATAGTGATTCCCATGCTCACTGTCAATATTGTCAAGTATTCTTCAAAGCCGAAAGGCTATTCATGAAGGCTAAAGTGTTTTCTCATTTTCCTTATCTTGATACTCACCTCTTTTAATACATCATGAGACCTCCCTTTATAAATAGAACTTAATTTGTTTTGTTTTTAACTACTTTTCTCATATTAATTCAGATGTCATGAGCACATGCTCTTTAAGACATATGGGTACACCTCACTCTCCCTTATAAAAGCCCATGTTTTGCCACCTATACACAACCATGCACAGTGCCACCTCTATTTTCTTTCCTTTTTTTTGTTTCTTAAACAGCAATTACACCTTTTCTCCATATAATATTATTGAACCATCTCAAGAGTAATAGTTCTTTTTTTTTTTTGTTTATTCGAAATCTAAAAATAATGATAATTGTAAACACCAAAATATGGGTCATTACAATTCCCAATCGGTCGTATTAGATCAAAATGACAACTATTACTATTTGAGGTACCGGGTAGTGTGCAATACATACCTACCTAAATCTCTTTGCAAAGAGCGTTCTTTGATTCTCTCATATTTGTATTCATCTGATGTCTAAGCTTTCTTGATTAAGTTATTGTCACTTCTTGTATCGTGACACAGAAAGTATTTGGCTAAAAGCCATGGAATAGATTGGTACATGTTTAAGCCCACTGGGTCACAGAGTTATGAAAGATGTACGATGGATTGCCCCATGGCGAGTCCAAAATGTTTATGATGCCCATGTGTCCAATACAAAGTTTGACCTAGGTGGTGCTTGACATGTTTCTGAGATGAGCCGGGTATGAGGCTACAAATGAAGACGTTCAGAATGATCATACTTGATTTATTATCCTCGTTTATTGAGCATATTCTTATTGCTAGCCATGTTAATTGTCCTCATATTACATATACTATCCGGGCGTTTTATATTTTTCAGGTGCAGAGAAAAGTTAGTGGGGACCCGAGTTGGAGTATTTGAAGGATTAAGCTTTATAGAGATTGTTAGAAAATCTGTATAATTTTTGAAGGTTTTTAGGCCCCCTATGCATATTTATCTTGTGGACTTGTAATTATTGGAGATGTATTAATTTTGAGGCAATGTAAAAATATTCGGATCGTCACATGTTATTAAATTCCAACTTGTTTACTAGACAAGTATTTAATGCCTTTTAGATCAAAACAAAAAGTACACGTTATCAAAATCATCCATCTATCTATCGCAACCATTCAGAGTTCTCAAAATGGACGTGCATTTTGAAACATTACATGATAGAAGAATTGACGAAAATTGTACAACGGAAGGAGTAAGTCGCAAGTTTTAGATTATCCCGGGTAAAAAAAAAAATTCAACTTCATTCCGTAATAACAAACCACACGATTTAAAAAAAAAAAAAACTATTTTGGGTAGTTTATTTGCCAAATACAAATAAAATGAGATATTGAATCTGATTTTTTTTAAAACCTCAACCGTAGTTCACGAAACGCCTTAACACGTACTTTTTGTTAAAATCAAAGCATTTAAATTTTCATTTCTTTTTTCCAAAATCAAAGCATCTAATAGCTGTTGGAACTTGTTACATACATACATACATCCCCGCCACGAGATCCCCTATCCGACCCCCTTCCGAACAAGGCCTGTCCGACCCCCTCTGGCTGTTGCGCAAATTAATGGCTAAGATGGACTGAGCACTTTTTGCTCCAAAACGACGTCGTTTTGAGAAAGGTGCTCGGCCCATCTCAGCAGTTGATTTGTGAGATCAACAGCTGAGAAGGGTGGGACAGGCGCCTGTCAGGATGGAGTCGGATAGGGGATCCGATCTCTACATCCCCACATCCATCTCTCTCTCTCTCTCTCTCCCTCACGGATTTTTTACATGCATCGATCCCCCATCTCTGTCATACAGTACAAGGATGAATGATTCTGTTATGACAAACACATGAGCATGAGAGATTATACATACCACATAAAGATTATGTGCTGGTTGCTCAATGAAAACTGAATGACTAAAACTATATTTTCTGTGATTTTTTTTTGAGAAACAAACAGGATAAGTGTCCATTTTGATCATTCAATTCGTTACGTTCTTTTATACTCATCCATTTCTTTTATACTCATCCATCTCATATAGTAGTTTTTTATACTCATCCGTCTCATAATTGAAGTTCAGTTATTATTAAATTCTAACTTGTTAAGTAGACAAGTATTTAAAAAAAAAAAAAAAAACTAGTTTGGGTAGTTTATTTGCCAAATACAAATAAAATGAGATATTGAATCTGATTTTTTTAAAAACCTCAACCGTAGTTCACGAAACGCCTCTTTATACCTTTTAACACGTACCCAGCCGAACACGGCCTTAATATTTGGCTTTCCCACTTCTCTTTATGCCTTTTGAGTTGGTCTCAGTGCTATGTTCTTTATTATCACCACCTTGAATTGCTTTCCCTCCACGGGAGAAATATACTCTCTCTCTCTCTCTCTCTTTCCCCCAACTCTCTCTCTCTCTCTCTCACTCTCTCTCTCTTTCCCCCAACTCTCTCTCTCTCTCTCTCTCTCTCTCTCTCTCTCTAGAAATGGAAGCTAACTCTGCTTCCAAATGGTGTTTACTCTGCTTGTTTTTGATTTGGGAAGTCCAATTAACACAATGCAGTGTTACTTACGATAATAAGGCACTGATTATCAATGGGCAGAAGAGAATTCTCTTCTCTGGCTCCATACACTACCCAAGAAGCACCCCTCAGGTCCGAAAAACTTTCCTTCACTTTCCCCAGAAAATGTAGCTCCATTTGGGACATTTTCTTGGCAAAACGTGTCAGTAAATCGATTTTTTGGTGTCATCCAGATGTGGGAAGGTCTTATACAGAAGGCCAAAGATGGAGGCTTGGATGTTATTGACACATACGTGTTTTGGAATCTTCATGAGCCTTCAGCTGGCAATGTACTTAGTTTTTTTAACTTCATTTTCCTCAATTTTTTCTCTCTGTTTCTTGGTGAGAATCTAATCAATTTTCTGTTTGTGGGTTTTTAGTATAATTTTGAGGGGAGATATGATTTGGTTGGATTCATAAAGATGGTCCAGAAGGCAGGGCTATATGTGCATCTGCGAATTGGGCCTTACATTTGTGCAGAATGGAATTTTGGGTGATTACTTCTCTGTTTCCATATTTGCTAGGTTTTTTTTTTTTTTTTTTTTTAATGAAGTAGCTGTATTGGACCCGACTGCTCAACCCAAACCTTCGGGAGCTAGCGCGGCCACACCAGTCACGGTCCCGCACATACTGTAGGGTACTCATGCGGTGAGAAATCAAACCCCAGTCCTTGAGAAGTACTCCCAAAGCCTGGGCATCTGTCCGAACCATAGGGGCAATCCGTGTGTGTTTATTTTTATGCAAATGTTTTTTGTTTTTTATTTTTTTTCTGTTTTGCTTTTAGGGGTTTTCCTGTTTGGTTGAATTATGTTCCAGGCATCAGCTTCAGAACGAATAATGAACCCTTCAAGGTCTCTCTCTCTCTCTCTCTCTCTCTCTCTGCACTAATCAATAGTCAAATTTCTACGAATTTTTCCATTACTTTGGTTAATTCTTGGTTTTGCAGATAGCAATGCAGGGGTTCACCCAAAAAATTGTCCAAATGATGAAGGATGAGAAGTTGTTTCAGTCTCAAGGTGGTCCCGTCATCCTCTCTCAGGTCTGCCTTTCCCTCAATATTTTACTGCGTTATTATTATTATTATTTTTCTTTTAACAATGTGCTAGTAGTATATCTATCCTTTCTGGATATGAAAATAAGGCAAGAAACAAGAAAAAAGACAATGTACTAATGAGATAAGGTCATGTCCAATTGAGCGGACTAATAACGAGACAATTAGTAACACGGCATTCCCAGCAAACCATACACCTTATGTTTTGTAGCATTCTTTGTCGAAGGGATTACTTAAACGTACAATGCGTAATGCCTGTAAGAAATCGTTGTTTCACATGTTGTATGCATTTATCTGGGCAGATTGAGAACGAGTACGGGCCACAAAGCACCAATGCTGGTCGTGCATACATGAGATGGGCAGTGGAAATGGCAGTTGAATTGGGTACAGGAGTCCCGTGGGTTATGTGCAAGCAAGATGATGCTCCGGATCCAGTGGTAATCAATCTCGTTGCATTTGACAAATGAAAATTATCTGTAGCTTAGCTCCGTTTACATTTGTATGATTTGTTTGTCCGAGTAAATAAGCTTTATGCCTTGTTCTTCTTTTAGCTTTCTTGCAAATTGTTGTTAGTCAATTCACTGTCCACTTTTGGAATTTCTGAGCAATTAGTCTAGTATTTAAGTCTCTCGCATTAGCAATAGCCAATATGTAATTCGATTCACTTGCAAAATCTTGGTAACAGATAAATACGTGCAATGGCTTCTATTGCGATTATTTCTCTCCAAACAAACCTTACAAACCTGCAATGTGGACTGAGGCTTGGACTGGCTGGTAAGTTGAAAAGCTAGCTAAGGTCTCTTGTAAACCTGCTCCGTTTAGATGACATATTTACTTGCTCTCTGGTCAATCTATAAGGTTTACGGAATTTGGCGGCCCCATTCAGCAGCGTCCAGTTGAAGATTTAGCATTTGCAGTTGCCCGGTTCATTCAAAAGGGAGGCTCCTTTGTGAATTACTACATGGTTAGTGTCAACTGCACGTTACTATGTTAAAATAGCATATTGTTGTGAATTGTCGCGCACAGAAACCCAAAGTTATCAAAATTTATTGTTGTGAATTTGTGATCAGCTTGGTTAATGAGAAAATTAAGGAAAGGAGTCAAAAGGGGACTAGCTTTCTTTATTTGCTAAGAAAACATACTAGAAAATGAAGCTTAAAATCTAATTCAGCTGAACTGTACAAACTTTATTCAGTAATCACAGTTGTGATCTTGGTTTTTTCGGCAGTATCAAGGAGGAACAAACTTTGGAAGAACAGCAGGCGGCCCTTTCATCACTACCAGCTATGACTATGATGCTCCTATTGATGAATACGGTGAGAAAACCATACACTTCTAATGCACAAAAATGAAAACTCCACTCTTAAATTTTTTTGAATTTTTTTGTCTGTAGCTAATTTCTTGATTGTTCAAAATGGACAGGCTTGATAAGGCAACCTAAGTATGGCCATCTGAAGGAGCTGCATAGAGCTATTAAGCTATGTGAGCGAGCTTTAGTTTCTGCTGAGCCTACCGTTACTATGTTAGGAAATTATGAACAGGTTTGTCGCCTTCTTCAATTTCAAGGATGCTTACCGAACTTTGAGCGAGAATGAATTCTAATGAGGTGTTTGGACCATGAATTTTTGGGGGAAAAGGAAAAGATAAGAAGATAATGAAGCTGAATGTATTTCTTCAGATGCCCAATTCTTTTCAATTCCCTTGCTAAATCCGTCCACTAATCCATGATGCAAACTCACCAAAGCAACTATACGGCTAACATATTCCAGGGCAAATAATCGAAAAGCGCATGCTACAATGTTCCCATTTTCGCCAAATCAGCAGGCTTTTGAACAGCTTGTAATAATTCTACTGGCATTGGCATACCAGAAGACGCTATTTCTTGAACTTGTTTTGAAGCTTGCCCTATTATCTATCTTCTATTCCGTGATTAAACCATTCATGTTGCATTTTTGTGACCAAATTGACTGGGATATTAACATCTTTCAGGCCCATGTATTTTCTTCCAAGTCAGGAGATTGTGCAGCTTTTCTTTCCAACTACCATATGCAGACAGCTGCGAGGGTTAGATTCAATAACATGTACTATGACCTCCCTCCTTGGTCCATCAGCATACTTCCCAATTGCAA
This sequence comes from Rhododendron simsii, assembly GCA_014282245.1. Taxonomy (NCBI): domain Eukaryota; kingdom Viridiplantae; phylum Streptophyta; class Magnoliopsida; order Ericales; family Ericaceae; genus Rhododendron; species Rhododendron simsii. Next base: position 31,629,491 of record CM024963.1, read on the forward strand.
AAATGTTGTCTTTAACACTGCCAAGGTAAAAGACGCAACTGCTAGTTTAAGGCGGAATTGATTGTGTTTCCATGTTGCTAACTGATTTGCTACTAAGGTTCATATACTGAAGTTTTACAAGAGTATGAGATGGTCCTTCGCAGGTTGGAGTTCAAACATCCAAGACACAGATGTTGCCAACCAATGCTAAGCTTCTCTCTTGGGAAACATTCAGTGAAGATTTGTCTTCTGCTAATGATGATATGGAGTTTAGAACAGTTGGTCTATTGGAGCAACTAAATGTTACCAGAGATATCAGTGACTACCTCTGGTACTCGACTAGGTGAGAGATTGAATGGAATTGAAAGTATTGCATTTAAGAATATTTTCGTAACTTCTATTGGTGTTACATTTTCTGATAAGATGAACATTCCAGTGTTGATATTAGTCCATCTGAATCATTTCTTCGTCAAGGCCAGCATATCACGCTCACTGTGCAGTCAGCTGGTGATGCATTGCATGTGTTTGCGAATGGACACCTATCCGGTAAATTGTTGAAGTCTCTGTCTTTAAATTAGTACTAAATTAATTCCAGCAAGTTCTCACGTACGGTATCAAGAAGAGATAAGAACTTAATAGCATTTTTCGTTCCTCTTGAGAGATCATTCTGTTATGCTTGAACTGCAGGGTCTGCTTTTGGATCTAGGGAGAGCAGAAAATTTACTTTTACAGGAAAAGTCAATCTACATGCCGGAAGAAACACAATTTCCCTTCTTAGTGTAGCTGTTGGATTGCCGGTTAGTTTCATAAATTGTAGCATCCGAATGAATTTTTTTTATAGAAATGCAGGAATACAATATGACGTAGCCTACATATGCTGCATTTAAGCATAGGAAACACCAAGAATAGTTTCAAAAATATTCATCGTATTATTCACTGTCTAAACTCTAAAGTATTTCTCAAAGAGATTTTTTTGCTTTTAACTACTACTGCAGCTGATGACAGAAGTAGTTGTTACTTTACATGAAATTTACCAAGATTTGTTTGTTGTTGAAGAACAATGGGGCCCATTTTGAGACATGGAACACAGGAGTACAAGGACCAGTTGTTCTACATGGTCTAGACAAGGGAAAGAGGGACTTATCCTGGCAGAAATGGTCTTACAAGGTCAATGAATCCTATTGACTTGTGTATGATCTTTTGAGACTTTCTTATTCTTTAGAAGTTTCACCTCATTAGTGCCTTGATTCCTCAGGTTGGGCTCAGAGGAGAACGGATGAATCTAGTTTCTTCAATTGGAGTTTCATTTGCTGGCTGGATGCCCGAATCGTTATTTGCAAGAAGTCCACAACCCCTTACGTGGTATAAGGTATCGGAAAAATGGAATGCCTCTGATAGTATACATTTAGCAAACGTTAGGATGGTATCTAACGGAATGTGTCCAGTTCTTTGTTATTTCTGAGTAAAGGTTGAGATTTTCTGTCGCGGGTAATTACTTCAGCGACCATACTCCTTACTCCAGAAATTCCTTTTTTTTAAAGTTACATTTAAAGGTAGTTTTTTTTTTTTTTTGAAAAGCATACATGTAAAGGTAGTTAGTGTCTAGTCAAGTGCTGAACTAAAATAAGACTCCAAGATCATTGACTCTGACATAATGACGAGCCGCGTCAGGTCAAATTGAACAAAAGTGAGATAACCTAAGAACAAGATGAAGATATTTGGTGTTTGTAATTGGCATTGAGTTTTTCGTATCCTGTCAGGGAATTCATCTTAGATTTTTTCTAAACTGAATCATAGAACTCGCATTCTGATCGAAAGGAAACTAAGCATTATAGCTTTGGTTACCTGTTTTGTATTGCAGGCTTATTTCAATGCACCGGATGCAGAGGAGCCGCTGGCTCTAGACATGGGCAGCATGGGAAAAGGTCAAGTATGGATCAACGGACAGAACATTGGGAGATATTGGACTCTCTCTGCTAATGGAAACTGCACGCAGTGTATCTACTCCGGAACATTTCGACCTAAAAAGTGTCAACTTGGTTGTGGGCAACCAACTCAAAGATGGTAAAAACATTCTGAAGAAGCATATTTTTGTTTCTGTTTTCTTTACGAAACCTGTTAGATAGCTCATTGCTAATTTCATGAAATCTTGGGTGTGAAGGTACCATGTTCCTCGGTCATGGTTGAAGCCAACTCATAATCAACTGGTTGTTTTTGAAGAACTGCATGGAGATGTTTCAAGGATTGCTCTTGTGAAAAGATCAGTCACTTATTCCTAGGGGGATGAAAGACGAACGCCCATTGTCATTGTATGCTTCTGTTTGCAAATATTGGGAAATCAAATCAAATCACACATAAGTTATACAGGCAAATGGAAAATTTTACAATAAGCTTCTCAATCACAATGCTTGTACTTGAATGGAAAATTTAATGCAGAGTATACCAATACTAAATAAGCAGTACCTCGCCATCCGTGCTTTTGTGTTTTCGTCTTTCTATTTTTACGGTAGACTTGATAGTTGATATGATCATCTTTGGACTCTTGTAGAATCGTCAACTGGATGCCAATATCGGTTAAAAAACCACAACAAATCAGCTTCCACAGCATACCCATCCTGATTACGGTGCCAACTATAATTAGCATGCGTCTGTTTCTTAATATCAACAAAAATGGCATGACCAAAACTGGCCTTACGAGTACTTTAGCTGTGGCTTTGTCATGCTTCTCCAAAAAATAAGAATTCCATTTTCTTGTGACGAAAAATTGGGGGAAGTCGTATCAAAGAATACCAATTCCAAAGCATTACAAATTACGCAAATCTTACTTGGCTGCCAACCCTTCACCAATTGTTATATTGACAAAGAGTGGAGAGGCTGTCCAAGCTCATATACTAATTTTGGAGGAGATAATTAACCGATATGGGACAAATCCCAACACTCCCCCGCACATGCGACTCCTGACTCGCACGTGAAGAGGTAAATAAAGGATCCGGAACACACGAATCACAATGAAATAAAGTGCAACTATGACACAAATAAAGGGGAAAAGCGTCCGAAAGCCTAGCTCTGATACCATGTTAAAACATTCAACTCCAAACCAATTGGCAAAGAGTGGAGAGGCCGCCCAAGCTCATATACTAGTTTTGGAGGAGATAATTAACCGATGTGGGACAAATCCCAACAGATTGTTCTTTTACTGGAGCAGAGATGCCATTCATAATGTCGTAAGCAACATTGGATACGTTACCGTGATTTAGTCATGTGAATTCATTAGCAGTAGAAACAAAGAAATGTTTCTGCAGACGGGGAATGTCCAATATATACATCCTTTCTTCAAAATTCAAGCCCGTAACTGAAATTTGGGCAAATTTTTGTAGTCATTCCTCTAGTTTTGCATGCATCTTAAGTCTAGGGCTACTAAACAAAGTAAGCTACTCGAGTTTAAGCTTGTGTTTGTTCGTTAAAAGCTTGTTATATAATTGATATCAAATTAACCATTCTCCTCATAGGCAAGTTGCACATCTGAAATTCATTTTCAAATCCCTAGCAACAATCTCGAGGCATAAGACAACCATACATCCTACAGCTGCATCTGGATAAGTTGCATCTGCATTGGTTGTAGTTGTTGTCGATCGTTGATCGTTGTCATTGTCGTCTTCATTAATATTATTATTGTGTGTGCATGTGTGTGTGTGTGTGTATATATATATATATATATATATATATAAATGAAGATAAAACCATGCTGGCTCCTTGGTTAATCCGCTGGATGATTGGTTTTTTCTACATGTATCTCAAGTTTAAGCCTGCAAAATGAAACAAACTACTCGAGTTTAAGCTCGTGTTTGTTCGTTAAAAGCTTGTTATATAATCGATGTCAAACTAACCAGTCTCCTCATAGGCAAGTTGCACATTCAAAATTCATTTTCAAATTTCCAGCAACAATCTCGAGGCATAAGACAACCATGCATCCTGCGGCTGCATCTAGATAAGTTGAATCTCAAGGCATAAGACAACCATGCATTCTGCAGCTGCATTTGGATAAGTTGCATTTGCACATGTTATTGTTGTTGTCGATTGTTGTAGTTGTCGTCGTCGTCGTTGTTATTATTGTTGTTGTTATCGATCGTTATCGTTGTCGTTGTTGTTGTCGTTGTCGTTGTCGTTATTGTTGTTCTTGTTGTTGTTGGTGTTGGTGTTTATATATATAGAAATGAAGATAAGCCCATGGTAGCTCCTCGGTTAATTCGCTTGATGAATGGATTTTTTTACATGCATCTTAAGTCTAGGGCAGCTAAACGAAACAAGCTACTAGAGTTTAAGCTTGTGTTTGTTCATTAAAAATTTGTTATATAATCGATATCAAACTAACCATTATTCTCATAAGCAAGTTGCACATCTGAAATTCATTTTCAAATCCCAACCAACAATCTCAAGGAAGGTTAATCTGCTGGATAAATGGATTTTTTTACATGCATCTTACGTCTAGGGTTGCTAAACGAAGCAAGCTACTCGAGTTTAAGCTCGCGTTTGTTCATTAAAGCTTGTTATATAATCGATATTAAACTAACCAGTATTTTCATAGGAAAGTTGCACGTCTGAAATTCATTTTCAAATCCCCAGCAACAATCTCGAGGCATAAGACAACCATGCATCCTGCGGCTGCATCTGGATGAGTTGAATCTTGAGGCATAAGACAACCATGCATCCTAAAGCTGCATCTGGATAAGTTGCATCTGCATCTATTGTTGTTGTCGATCATTGTCGTTGTCGTCGTCGTCGTCTTTGTTGTTATTGATCGTTGTCGTCGTCGTTGTCATTGTTGTTGTTTATAAATATTGAAATGAAGATAAGACCATGGTAGCTCCTCGGTTAATCCGCTGGATGAATGGATTTTTTTACTTGCATCTCAAGTCTAGGGCTGCTAAACGAAGCAAGCTACTTGAGTTTAAGCTCGTGTTGTTAGTTAAAAGCTTGTTATATAATCGATATCAAACCAACCAGTCTCCTCATAGGCAAGTTGCACATCTGAAATTCATTTTCAAATTCACAGCAACAATCTTGAGGCATAAGACAACCATGCATCTTACAACTACATCTGGTTAAGTTGAATCTTGAGGCATAAAACAACCATGCATCATGATCTGGATAATTAAGTTGCATCTGCATCTATTGTTGTTGTTGTTGTCGTCGATCGTTGTCGCTGTTGTCATCATTGTCTTTGTTGTTATTGTTGTCAATCGTTGTTGCTGTCATCGTTGTTGTTGTCGTTGTCATTGTCGTTGTTGTTGTTTACATACATTGAAATGAAGATAATACCATGGTAGCTCCTCGGTTAATTCGCTGGATTAATGGATTTTTTTACATGCATCTAAGTCTAGGGCTACTAAACGAAACAAGCTACTCAAGTTTAAGCTCATGTTTGTTTGTTAAAAGCTTGTTTTATAATCGATATCAAACTAACAAGTCTCCTCATAGGCAAGTTGCACATCTGAAATTCAATTTCAAAACCCCAGCAACAATCTCGAGGCATAAGACAACCATGCATCCTGCAGCTGCATGTAGATAAGTTGAATTTCGAGGCGTAAGACAACCATGCATCTTGTAGCTGCATCTGGATAAGATGCATCTACATCGTTGTTGTCGTTGTCGTCGTCGATCGTTGTCGTTGTTGTTATTGTTGTGTGTGTGTGTGTCTATATATATATATATAAATGAAGATAAGACCATTGTACCTCCTCGGTTAATCCGCTAGATGAATGGATTTTTTCACATGCACCTTAAGTCTAGGGCTGCTAAACGAAGCAAGCTACTTGAGTTTAAGCTCGTGTTTATTCGTTCGTTAAAAACTTGTTTTATAATCAATATCAAACTAACCAAGCTTGAACATTTTTTTTGAAGCTCGTTAAGATTTCGAGCGAATTCTCAAACACATACGTATGCTACTACTCAGCAATTCTTTGGCTTAGTATGTATAAAAATTCAAGTTACTTGAAATCTACTCGTGTTTAGCTTGATTAAAGCTCGTTTGATATTGGTTCGTCTCATAAACAATTGAACATATTTTTAAAGCTTGTTAAGTTATCAAACCTGTTGTGCCGCGAGCCCCCGAAGGACCCAACCGCAACCTAACGATTATTGATGTTCATGATATTGGGAAAATAATCAAACCAAACATATGCGAAAAACAACGGAGAAACCAAACCAAACAAAGAAAACAAATAAGAGAGACCAAGATATACGTGGTTCGGCTTACAGATGTAAACCTACTCCATGGGCAAGCAAACAAGAGACGATTCCACTATGTGAAGAGAATGATGCTCCGAAGAACTACAATGGTGACGAACAAATAAAGCCTTCACAAAGAGACTCTCACCAACCCCAAAATACAAGTTCTCTCACCAAATAAAAAACCCGATTGGAATCTCTCACCAAATACAGATTCTCTCTCATCAAGTCTCACAAAACCCCTAGGGTTTTTAACCAAGAGACACAGACAGAACGTAGTTCCATAGACGTGACCGAATGCCACACAGATGCAAACGATTCTCAAGAAACCCTACGGTTTCAACCAGAAAGAATAACTGAAACAGATGATCTTCCAGATGGCCGGAGGCCTACGGAACCCACCAAAGAAGGGGCAACCAGATGTAGATGAAGATCGAACAGATGAACCCTAAGGTTCTACAGATGAGACCCCCTAGGGGCCTCTTAGAGGGATTCACTCAAGAAGTCCAAACCCTAATGAGAGAGCAGGACTATATTTATAGCCACAGATTACTTCCTAAAGCCAGAATCCGTACCAGATATATTTCCTGTGCATATAGAGTCCAAAACCAAAAAGGAAACTCCAAAACCAATCTTTAGGAAGTCCAGAATATAACCAAAATCTGCTGAAACGCGCATGTTTGTCCAAATTGTCCAAAACGAGCCAAAAAAAACTACAAATCTCCATCTTGGCGAGATATCCAAGTACCATACCAATAATGACACACCGATCGAAATCCCACAAAACCGAACTTAATCAGCTACCTGCTTGGGTCGTTTTACCGCCTCTATTCCCCACATCTCTCCCTCTCGTAGATATTCCCCCGTATGAAAGATTCTGTAACAACAAACGTACATGAGCATGCTGCCGTAGAAGAATACCAGTAGTAAAAAATACGCGCGACAAAAAGATTGTGTGCATGGTTGCTAAATGAAAACTGAATGACTAAAACCCCTATCTTTTTCTGTGATTTAATTTTGAGAAACTAACAGGACAGGTGTCCCTTTTGATCATTCAATTCATTAATTTTATACTCCTTTCGTCTCATAATTGAAGTTTCGTTATTAAGTTTTAATTTTAGTAAAGCGATATGTATTTAGTGCACTTTGATCTAATTAAAATTACTCATTATCAAAATTATACCCAACAATAGTGAAAGGTATTTTTGAAAACTTACAAATATTTCGACTTTGCCTTTTCAATCCAAAATAGAAAATTGACTTAAATTATACAGCAGAGGAAGTAAGTCATAAATTATACAACAGAGTGAGTAAGTCGTAAATTTCAGATTATCGCGAGTAAAAAAATAAACTTCATCCGGTGATCATAGCCACATGATTTTCAACATATTGTATTAGTTTACGCACATTTTAAAATATTCGGCTTCGATAGTTTACTATCCAAAGAAAAATATGGTGTCCCCAGTCATTTTGGGGATACCGTAATTTTTGGCATAACTTATAGGAGTATAACTAAAATCAATTACAAGTATAACAGAACCCAAACAATGCATAACTAAGGAATATCCAAAAAACCAACCAAGGCGTAACTAAACTCAACCAAGGCATAACAAATAAGTTATGTCTTGCTATGGTTTTGGTTATGCCTTGTTATGGTTCTGTTATGCTTGTAATGGTTTTTGATTATACTCATAATGGTTTTATTATGCCAAAAGTTAGGTGTCCCCAAAATGACCGAAGATACCGAAATCATTCCCTGGAAAAATATGAAGGAACTCTGGATCTGAACTTTTTAAACCTCAGCCATAGAAGTTGACTAAACGGCTCATAAAGTAAACCTTTTAACATGTATCTGGCCAAACACGGCCTTAAGATTTGAGAGGGGTCGTAGTGCGATAGCCGAACTGCACCTGTAGTACAGTCGATCCGATCGTCTATCTTGATATGAATGGCTCGAATTAATCCAAACTCCTACAAATCTGAGCCGTTCATTGTTCAGAATTAAATCCGAATCGTCCATTGCCGAGATAGACGGCCTGACCGGCCGCACTACAGGGGTGTACTAAAGCCGGCTTCTTCCCCCCGTCTCCCCCCGTTCTGTTTATGCATTTTTAGTTGGTGTCACTGTCAGTGCTCTATTCTTTATTACCATCTTGAATTCGGTGCTCTGTTCTTTATTACCACCTTGAATTGCTTTCCCTCCGCGGGAGAAATATACTCTCTCTCTCTCTCTCTCTCTCTCTCTCTCTCTCTAGAGATGGAAGCTAACTCTGTTTCCAAATGGTGTTTTTTTCTCTGCTTGTTTTTGATTTGGGGAGTTCAATTAACACAATGCAATGTTACTTACGATAGGAAAGCTCTAATTATCAATGGGCATAAGAGAATTCTCTTCTCCGGCTCCATACATTACCCAAGAAGCACCCCTGAGGTCAGAAAAAATTTCCTTCACTTTCCTCAGAAAATGTAAGCTCCTTTTGGAAAATTTTCTTGGCAAATTGTGTTAGTAGTAAATCAAATTTCTTTTTTTTTTTGGTGTATTATTCAGATGTGGAAAGGTCTTATACAGAAGGCCAAAGATGGAGGCTTGGATGTTATTGACACATATGTGTTTTGGAATCTTCATGAACCTTCACCTGGCAATGTACTTGGTTTTTTTTTTTTTTTTTTCTTACTTCATTATACTCTCTTCTTCTCCCCCCCGCCCCCCCGGTTTTCTTCTAGTTTGCAATTGGTGATTTTTTTTTTTTTTTTGTGTGGTGATTTTCTAATTTAGTCTTTTTGTTTGTGGGTTTTTAGTATAATTTTGAGGGAAGGTATGATTTGGTTGGATTCATAAAGATGGTCCAGAAAGCAGGGCTATATGTGCATCTGCGAATTGGGCCTTATATTTGTGCAGAATGGAATTTTGGGTGATTACTTCTCTGTTTTTATATTTGATGGGTTTTTTTAGCTCTTTTTTTTTTTTCATCCCCATGATTTATTTCTTTCTCATTTTTCTGTTTTGCTTTTAGAGGTTTTCCTGTTTGGTTGCACTATGTTCCAGGCATCAGTTTCAGAACAGATAATAAACCCTTCAAGGTCTCTCTCTCTCTCTCTCGCTCTCTGTGTGTGTGTGTGTCTCTCTCTCTCTCTCCACACTAACATTCACTAATCAGTAGTCAAAGTTCTGTGGATTTTTCCCATTACCTAGACTTCCTCTATTGAGTTTTGCAGATAGCAATGCAGAGGTTTACCAAAAAAATTGTCCAAATGATGAAGGATGAGAAGTTGTTTGAGTCGCAAGGTGGTCCCATCATCCTCTCTCAGGTCTGCCTTACCCTCGAATGGTACTCCATCTTTTAGCAACATGCCATTATGTGTATCCTTTTCTGATCTGAAAATTAGGCAAAAAACAAGAAAAATATGGTTGTGCTAATGAGATAAGGTCATGTCCGCTTGAAAGGACTAATAATGAGACAATTAGCCATGACTCATTTCCACTGTTTTGTATGGTTGCTTGTCCAACGGATATGTAAACCCTCCACTAGTTGTTACGTTCAGATAACTTGAGCTTAGACATTTGTAGGGCCTGTGAAAAATAGTTGTTTCACATGTCAATACGTGTATATTTCTGGTCAGATTGAGAATGAGTACGGGGCAATAAGCAAGTTTTCCGGCAATGCTAGTCTTGCATACATGAGATGGGCGGCGAAAATGGCAGTTGAATTGGGTACAGGAGTCCCATGGGTTATGTGCTTACAAGATGATGCTCCGGATCCAGTGGTAACCATCTCATTGCATTTGTCAACTGAAAATTTTCGTTTTCTTGAAAATTGGTATTAATCACTTCACTGTCTACTTTTGGAATTTCTGAGCAATTAGTCTAGTATTTAAGTCTTTCGCATTAGCAGCAGCCAATACGTAATTCGAGTTACTTGCCAAAACTTTGTAACAGATTAATACGTGCAATGATTTTTACTGCGATGATTTCTCTCCAAACAAACCTTACAAACCCACTATGTGGACCGAGGCTTGGACTGGCTGGTATGTTGAAAAGCTAATGTCTCCCTTAAACCTACTCCATTTAGATTGCATATTTACTTGCTCTCTCGTCAATTTATAAGGTTTATGGAATTTGGTGGCCCAATTCCGCAGCGATCAGTTGAAGATTTAGCATTTGCAGTTGCCCGCTTCTTTCAAAAGGGAGGCTCATTCGTGAATTATTACATGGTCAGTGTCAATTCCATGTTATTATGTTGAAATGGCATATTGTTGTGAATTTGTCAGTTTCGGTAATGAGAAAAAGCAAAGATAGGAGTTAAAAGGGACTAAATTTCTTTATTTGCTAAGAAAAAACATACCAGGAAATGAATCTTGAAATCTGATTCAGCAGATAGATTAAGATAATTGTTCAAGTTTTATTAAGCAATAACAGTTTGAATTTGTGATCTTGTCAGCTATTTTTTGTGTTGTTGTTGTTGTTTTGTATGTTTACTATTCAAACAATAGAGAGGCTGAGTGGTAAGTTGAGTTTTCTCGAGTAGCAGTTGTAGAAGAGTCTTATTTGCTCTTTGAAGCTCTCTCTATGCATTTCTTTTCTTTTTGTACGAATGTTGTTGCTTTCGACAGTATCAAGGAGGGACCAACTTTGGAAGAACAGCAGGAGGCCCTTTCATCACTACTAGTTATGACTATGATGCTCCTATTGATGAATATGGTGAGAAAAGTTTAAAACTTTTTTTTCTCCCCATTATTGAACGTGTTTTTTTTTTTGTCTGTAGCTAATTGCTTGATTGTTCAAAATGGATAGGCTTGATTAGGCAACCTAAGTATGGCCATCTGAAGGAGCTGCATAGAGCTATTAAGCTATGCGAGCGAGCTTTAGTTTCTGCCGATCCTACCGTTACTAGGTTAGGAAGATATGAACAGGTTTGTCACCTTCTTCAATTTCAAGGATGCTTAACTAAATCAACGTTGAGTGAGAATGTATTCTAATGAGGTGTTTGGATCATGGATTTTTGGAGGAAAAGGAAAAGATAAGAAGATAATGAAGTTGAATATATTTTTTGGATGCCCTTTTCTTTTCAGTTCCTTTGGTAAATTCCTCCACTAAAACATGATGCAAACTCACCAAAGCAACTATATGGCTAACATATTCCAGGGCAGATAATCGAAGACGGAGGCATGCTACAATGTTCCCATTTTTGCCAAATCGGCAGGCTTTTGAACTTGTTTTGTGTGTGGATATTTCTTGAAGTTGCTTTGAAGCTCACCCTATTATCTATCTTGTATTCTGTGATTAGATGATTCATGTTGTTTTTTTGTGACCAAATGGCCGGATATGGACATCTTTCAGGCACATGTATTTTCTTCCGAGTCAGGAGATTGTGCGGCTTTTCTTTCCAACTCTCGTATACAGACAGATGCGAGGGTTAGATTTAATAACATGTACTATGACCTCCCTCCTTGGTCCATCAGCATTCTTCCGGATTGCGAAAATGTCGTCTTTAACACTGCCAAGGTAATTAGAAAATGACACAAACTGCAGGTTTCTGATCTTATATTATGCCTTTCTTATATTGCCTTAAATCACTTGAAGCATGTTCTCTTAACCCACCTTAAGCTGTTCACCACATCAACGGACTATCCTTTTCTTAAGCAGTTTGGAAGCTAACTGTTTAGGACTAACGCTAGACAGAAATTTTTCTTGGATAAACTTATATACCAAAGTTTTACAAGAGTATGTGATGGTCCTTCGCAGGTTGGAGTTCAAACATCCAAGACGCGGATGTTGCCAACCGATGCTAAGCTTCTCTCTTGGGAAACATTCAGTGAAGATTTGTCTTCTGCTAATGATGATACGGACATTACAACAGTCGGTTTATTGGAGCAACTCAATGTTACTAGAGATATCAGTGACTATCTCTGGTACACGACTAGGTGAGAGAATGAACGGAACTGAAAGTAATGCATTTTAGAAGATTTTCATAACTTTTAATGGCGTTTTCTGATAAGACGAACAATCCAGTGTCGATATTAGAGCATCTGCATCATTTCTTCGTCGAGGCCAGCGTATCACACTCACTGTGCAGTCAGCTGGTGATGCATTGCACGTGTTTGTAAATGGACAACTATCCGGTAAATTGTTGAATTACGTGTCTTTAAATTAGTACTAAACTACTTCCAGCTAGCGCTCACAATCACGTTTCATTTGCAAGAAGAGATAAGACTTTTGTTTTGTTTTTCGTTCTCATGAGAGATCATTCTGTTATGCTTGAACTATAGGGTCTGCTTTTGGATCTAGGGAGTACAAACGATTTACTTTTACAGGAGAAGTCAATTTGCGAGCTGGACGAAACATAATTTCCCTTCTCAGTGTAGCTGTTGGATTGCCGGTTAGTTTGACAAAACTAATATCCGAATGATTTTTATTTTATTTTATTTTATAGAAATGCACGAATTCGATACGACAAGCCTACATATGCTGCATTTAAGCGTGGGAAACACCCAGAATAGTTTCAATAATATTCATCGCATTATCCTCTGTCTATTAAGTATTTCTCAAAGAGATGTTTTGCTTCCAATTTCTACTTTAACTGATCACAGAAGTCATTGCTGTCTTTTATTTATTTTGTTACTTTACGCGAACTTTACCATGAATTTTTTTGTTGTTAAAGAACAATGGGCCCCGTTTTGAGACATGGAACATAGGAGTGCTAGGACCAGTTGTTCTACATGGTCCACACAAGGGAAAGAGGGACTTATCCCGGCAGGAATGGTCATACAAGGTCAATGACTACTATTCACTTGCTTATCAGAAAAAAAATCCTATTCACTTATATATAATCTTATGAGATTTTCTTCTTCTTTAGAAGTTTCACTTCATTAGAGGTTTGATTCCTCAGGTTGGGCTCAAAGGAGAAAGGATGAATCTAGTTTCTCCAATTGGAGTTTCATCGGTTGGCTGGATTCCCGAATCCTTATTTGCAAGAAGTCCACGACCCCTTACATGGTATAAGGTATCGGAAAAATGGAACGCCTCTCATAGTGTACATATAGCGAAAGTTAGGATGATATCGAATGGAACGGGTAATTACTTCAGCGACCATACTCCATACTCCAGAAATTCTATTTTTGAACCGTAAGGGTAAAGGTAGTTAGTGTCTAGTCAAGTGCTAAACTAAAGACCATTGACTCTGACAGAATGATGAGCCACGTCAGATCAAATTGAACAAAAGTGAGAAACCTAAGAAGAAAATGAACTTTTCATTTCCTGCCAGGGACTTCATCTCAGATTTTTTCTAACCGGAATCATAGAATTCAGATTCTGATTGAAAGGAAACTAAGCAATATTGCTTTGGTTATCCATTATTATTGCAGGCTTATTTTAATGCACCGGAGGGAGATGATCCGTTGGCTCTAGACATGGTCAGCATGGGTAAAGGTCAAGTATGGATAAACGGGCAGAGCATTGGGAGATATTGGACTCTCCATGCTCATGGCAATTGCACGCAGTGTAGCTATTCTGGACATTATAATCCTACAAAGTGTCAACTTGGTTGTGGGCAACCAACTCAAAGATGGTAAAACTTGAAGAGCATCTTTTTGTTTCTGTTTTCTTTACTAAACCAGTTAGATAGTGCATTGCTAATTTCATTAAATTTTGGGTGTGAAGGTACCATGTTCCTCGGTCATGGTTGAAGCCAACTCATAATCAACTGGTTGTTTTTGAAGAACTACTTGGAGATGTATCAAGGATTTCGCTTGTGAAAAGATCAGTCACTAATTCCTAGGGGATGAAAGATGAACACACATTGTCATTGTATGCTCTATTTGCAAATATTGGGAAATCAAATCTAAATCAGATATAAGTTATGAAGGCAAATGCAAAATTTTATAGTAAGCTTCTCAATCACAGTGCTTGTAGTTGAATAGAAAATTTAGTGCAAGAGTAAACCAAAAATACATAAGCAATACCACGCCATCTGTGCTTTCGTGTTCTTGTCTTTCTATTTTTACGGTAGACTTGATAGTTGATATGATCATCTTTGGACGCTGGTAGAATCATCAACTGGATGCCAATATCGGTTAAAAAACCACAACGAATCAGCTTCCACAGCATACCCATCTTGATTACGGTGCCAACTATAATAAGCATGCGTTCGGTTCTTAATATCGAAAATGGCATGTCCAAAACTGGCCTCCCGAAAAGCCGAGTACTTCGGCTGTGGATCTGTCATTCTGCACAAAAAATAAGACTTTGTTTCTTGTGCCGAAAAATTGGGGGAAGTCATCAAAGAATACAAATTCCAAAGCAGAAAGAATTATACAAATCTTACTCGGTTGCCAAGCCTTCAATATTTCCACCATCACCAATGGTTATGTATACAGGGGCAGATTGGTCTCTTACAGGAGCACAGATGCCATTCACAATGTTGTAAGCAACATTGGATACACGTTCCTGTGATTTAGTCATGTGAATTCATCAAAAACAGAAATAAGGAAATGTTTCCACAGACGGGGAATGCTGAATACATACATCCTTTCTTCAAAATTCAAAGGGGTGATCGAAATTTTGAAGTTTCTTTTGATTGTCAGGTCAGCAAAAAATAAAAAATTTGAAATTTAATTTCGTGTAATTCCATCTCAACTTTGCCTACATCATAATTGCAGAAAGATAAAATCTTATCTGATAAAGTGCTCTTACCGATCGTTCATAGGCGTGAACATGGCCAGCAAATACAACATCCACTTTGTACTCTACAAACCATGGCTCATACATCACTCTCATTGTTTCACCTTCCATGTAATGGTAGTTATAGCTATTATACCATGGGGAATGCATAAGAACAATCAACCATGGTGTCTCCTTCCTGTTTACTTTTGGTAGCTCTGCCTCAAGCCATTGGTATTGAGGAGTATATTTGCCTAAAATCAACCAAAGACAAAAGGGTGAACATAAGAAGAAAAATCATTTCCCATAGAATACGTATGCAGGAATAGAACTAACCACAGAATGAGCCACACAGTGCAATGTTGATAGTATTAAGTATGCATGCAGCCCATGCTCATTTTCAGGACAGATGTTTTATTTGGCTGCGAGTCGTTTGTGCATATTTTGGGATAAAAATGTCCGGAAATGAAGTAGTGAAAATGGATCAACATCCTTACCATATGCTGAATAGGAAGACAAGACAATGATGTATGCCGAAGCTCTCTTGATTGAGTACCAAAAGGGAGCAGTACTATCCGATGCTTTATAGGGAACATAATAACGGTGAGTATAAGGCTTAAAGGGTTCTGTTTCGCCCTACAAAAAGGACACAATTTGGTCACATTACATCTTATTGAACAACTCTTTAAAGCTATAGCAAACTTATGGACAAGACTTGGAGTATAAGAGCATCTTATTGTGCAGAATACATTCAAATGTCATGATTTTTAGATTTTTTTTTCTCAATCAGCAGTTAGGAAAGTGTCTGCAGTCATATTCAAACTTTGGGGCAATAAGAATCCCATTTTTGGAAAAAGTAGATCGTGCAATTTCACTTGGAGCAAAAAAGAGATTAGTTACTCCTGACCTGAACAAAGAAAACCATGTATAATGCTTACAATTTCAGGGGCAAAATCAAGCTCATGATTTCCCGCGGTCCAGATCCAAGGTTGATAGGCAGTAATTCTCTCAACAAACCTTGCCCAAGTATCCCATCTTGTATTATCATGATTTGGGTAGTTATCTGCATAAGAGAGGTCTCCCACAAAGAGCACTGTTTTTCCCTTTGATGGGTTTAATGCATAGTGAGTAAGCGTCTTGTTTGAATCATAGCTTTGACCAAGATCCCCTACAAAAGGTGCACAAGAGACTAAATGAAGAAGAAATGCGAAACGAAACACAAAAGAAGGCCCAGAGATCCAGTGCTAAGTTAGTAACACCAATAACAGCCACGGGCATATATAGAGCTGGTTAAACAGAAGGTGGAAAGAAAATGTAGACTACGAAAGAAATTGTGTTTCTTGTAATCACCTAAAATGCATATATAAAGGAGTTACCTATAAGACCAAATGTATACGGGACATCCGGACCAACCTCAGGGGGAGTTGTAAACGAGAAAGTTCTTGTTGTTTGTCCACTCCCTACTTGATAGAAATATTTCGTGTTGAACTGCCAACAAATCGAGAAACCGAATCAGTTTTATACTTGTACCACTGTCCAACGACAAACTATAATCTAATATAGACAGCAAATATAGAGCATAAAGTGGAGAGGGGACCTTCAAATTTGTAATGGTGCAGTGATGAATGTAACCAGAGGTATAATTGTAGAATTTGTAGGTGACAACAATGCCCTTGGCCTGGTTCTTGAGCTTGCTATTCTCACTCCAGTAAAGGACTGTACTTGAACCAGGTTCATCCATGGTGACCCATGACACTATCATCCCCTTACCCACATGATCTCCTTGTGTTATATGTACCTTAATTACAGATTACCCATAAGTCAGAACACACTATAGAATAGCCCAAATTAAATGAGTAAATGAAAAGAGGAAAATAACCCATTAAATTTCTCCATATAAAAGCAAAGTTTCTAGGGAAAAGCGTCAAAATTGTATGGAAGGGAGGGGTGGGTTTTACCAAAAAAGGATTAAAATATGGGGTTTAGTTAAAAAAATTCGAAAGGGAAAGATGAGAAGCAGTTCTCTCCCAATAGCACATCATTGTAGAGGGTTTAATTCAAGAGAACAACCAAAAGGGGATCATAAAAGCTTACAGATACACACTTCAGGTAAAACATTTACTTGAAAATTGCGAAAGACAAGTAGCGAAAGGAACATTGAACCGCAGAGAAGAAGAAAAGGGAAACACAAGCACGGTGGTGTTCAGTCCATACGGAGTTTTGCTCTCGATTTAATTGGACCTCTGCTAGTGAACAACCAAATTGGTCTCTGAAATTAGTTGAGATGCGTACTCAGACGCTATGAGTTATCAAAGAAAAGAAAGAGAAAGGAAAAGGGAAACACGAACCTGTTGGGGCGCATTGTAACCAGCAGGCGCGCGGAAGACATCACTGTGAAGGGGCATATCCACAGTTTTCTCAACAGGCCGCACGAAAGCACTAGTGGTTCCTCCATTGCAGAAGAGTGCTACTGCATTCAGAAACAAACCCAATATTGCAAGGGCAGAACACCCAGAAACCCCTAGAAAACCCATGTATGTCCTGTTGAAACCCAATCTCCTCCACCATTCATTCACAGAATCACCTATATATACACATTTATAGCATATAGAAACTTTTTTTTCATAACTCAATCGTTAAGGCCAACTTATGTGCATCTGAACTAATCTAAATACTAATTTCACCGCTCACTCGTAAGAGTTTTAATAGCATAGAGTGATTTTACTCTCTGAGATTATAGTGTGGATTAAATAGGCCGGACTATTATACAACTTTAAAACACAATTTCGAATATAATTGTGTTTAGAGTTGTTTGATGCATACAAATTCATATGCATTAAACGACTTGAGATGTAGTTGTATCCGGAATTATGTCGTAAAATTGTTTACATAGACACATACATTCAAGTGTCAACCGGTTATTGTTATAGTCGTGATCAGGATGGGGTGTCTGCACCTTTTGACCAGTTGCAGGGTCAGAGAAACTAAAGAGACGTACGTGGAATTTTTTTCATTTACTTAAAAAGTTAAAAGTTTGACTTGTGAGTTGTGAACTTATAATTATCCACGAGGGAAAGGAGCAGAATTTTTTTTTTTGATAATCAAGAAAGGTGCAGATAATTACAAGACAAATTGTTTAGCATATGGTTCCTGGACTGTTTGAGAAAATGGGAAAAAAAAAAAAAGGGAAAATTTGAGACTTTGAGTCCAGTTCTATAGGCCTACTACCAAGCTTATATAGTCCCCGCTTAATTAATGAAAATCAACTTCATTTTATAATCATATTCGCAAGATTACGTTTCCCTGCTTTAGATGTGGACGAATCTGTGGTAGGCCGAAAGAAGTGGAAAAGTACTAAAAGTTTGAAGAAGTGAAAGAGCCCAATATCATGCCTCAATCATGAGAGATTATTCAAATTATTGGGGCATCATGCTGCCAAGCAGAACCCTACAAAGCGAGTGCAGAGCGATTTATTCGACTGTTCATTTCGACAGCCAATGACTCAGATCTTAACTGAGTAATGAACGGTTCAGATTTATATGTGTTCAGATTCAATCCGAGCCATCCATGTCGAGATGAACGACTGAATCGACCCCTCGGCACGCTTTGTAGGGCAATAAGCAGCATCCCTTGTCGTACGTGTTTTTAACCTATAATCCTTTTTCACTAAACATCGTGTGACTCCACTCCACTTGTAAGATAAGTCTTGAGGCATTCTTTATTTCACTTTACTTCACTTGAGAATATATTTTTCACGCAATATTTTTGATTAATGAACAGAATCTATTATTGAACTCTCGAATCTCTTTTCTATTTTGACATTTTCTTGCTAAGAGCATATCCAGTCAAGTTTCAAATCTTCATTTTAAAGAATCTCTCCTCCAACCTATGCTTCATTTGAGTTTTTCAAAATGTTAAGAATCATTCAAAAAATGACTTACTTCATTTTGTTTTCCCACTTTAAAATGCTACAACATTTTTATCCTAAAATGCGTTCACAATACCTTTAAAATGAGACCATTAACCAATATATCTAACAACTTATTTAAATATAAATATTAGAGGGAACATTGAAGGTTGGAGAGGAATGGATAAATTTTGAACAATGAAGAATGATGATTGGAGTTCACATAAATAGTTGTATTCTGCAAAACTTACCTATTTTGATTCTTACAAATGAAGAATTTTGTTAGAAATGTTCTAAGGTAAATGAGATTAGCGGAGAGAGATAGAGAGATGAGAGTAATAATTGGAGAGAAAAAAATGAGATTAGCTGAGAGAGATAGAGAGATGAGAGTAATAATTGGAGAGAAAACTTATTGGAAACCAAGCTGATAGGTTGAGGGTGGTTCTGAAAACCCAAAGCAAACAAAGCATTCGTCATTGCATCTCAGCCAATGGTTTCGTTTTACTTTGAATGGTCTAATTTCGTGTAATTCTCACCATATTTAAAATTCAAACCGTGATTTTGGGGGCCCAATTAAAGGTGTATTCCACAATCTCGAGGGCTCGAGGCTCGATTGAAGCAAATTCGGGAACCTTGTAGTGCAGCCGTGCAGAAGTGCCTGCACTGCAGGGTCCCAGGTAGCGTTTGAACACGGTGCAACCATCACTTATAAAGTGTGTTTGGCAAAGTGGTGAGGTAATAAGAGCCTTTGAATGTGAAAAAAGAAGCACTTGGATCGGACCAGAATATAGTATATGACTACTTGCAGCTAGCCAATGCATGGGTGGACCAGAGACACCAAACTCTCTCAGCCAGAATTAGTGGTCATTTCATTTGGGGGTCCTACTTTGACATTCTTTAGTTTCTTGGCATTCAGAAAGCTCACACAAAAAAAGTGTTTTTGGTTGCTGTTGCAATTGTGCCTCAAATTCAACCACGAATATGATTCATCAGAGTATTTTTTTTAAACGCATCGAAGGGTTTCTATGCAAGGGTATTTGGGAGTTCTAGGCTTTCAAATGACAATTATAATACATCGCTGACTCATTGCCATTCTCCTATATGACCCTGCCAAGCGCATCCGAACCGTCTATCTTGACAATTAACCGTCCAGATTGAAAACACTTTTGAATGGTCCGGATGTGCTTGACAGATTGGGAAATCCTATAGTCCAAGGCTCTGTAAGGCACCCTGTAGGGCGCACACGGGCTATCGATCTTGACAATGAATAGTAGGTTGAGATATGATTTTTAATTATGACCGATATGATTTTTATCGGTCATAATTGATTTTTAATGTGGATCGTTGATTGATGAGATCGACAGCTATGTGCTGCCCTACACGAGCACTACATGGGGTGCACTACAGCACCCCTGGATCCGTGCTCATGCTTGGCAGCATCCCCCGTTCCCTATATCATAGTGAGATTTCCATTTAAGTCATTTCTTTTTTTGTGCGATTGTTTTGACCATATTCTCTCTCTCTTTTACTAACAATTTGCTTATCATTTTCAAGTCTGCATGTAAGTTAGGCCGGACACCTAAATTATTAGAATATCTTCCATGCCCTTGGGAATTAATTCACAAATCCAAAATTGAGTGGACAAAAAACAAGATGTTTAATATTAACAAGAGGAAATTACTTGTATACATGTTTAAAGAAGTGCACATCATGTGCCAATGTAAAATAGCTCCATGATTGAAACTTTGGAGAAAAAATCACCAGAAATTCCAACTTATTACTCACAATAATGGCAACCTAGCTACTTTGTTCCAGAGACCAAAACCAGAGAAACTCCTTCTGTCCTTTCTGTTTTTCTTTTTCTTTGTTTTTAAACCTGTATGGGGAGAGCAAGAAAGATAAGGGCATCATGATTGGGCTTTGGTAGAATCATCAACCGGGTACCAGTACCGATTGAAAAACCATTGAGAATCAGCTTCCACGGCATAACCATCTTGATTACGGTGCCAACCAAAGTAAGCGTGAGTCCTGTTCTTAATCTCAAAAACACCGTGACCAAAACTGGCCTCACGAAATGCAGAGTAACTTGGTTGTGGCTCTGTAAAGCTGCACAACATAGTGACACAAGAACGTTAATTAGTTTAGGGTGGACCTACAAAAAATATAAGCGGCAATCATAGAAGCTTGTGTCATAAATCTTACATGGTTGCCAACCCTTCAATATTTCCTCCATCACCGATGGTTATGTATACGGGAGCAGATGTGTTTTTCACAGGAGTGCAAAGGCCATTTGTAATATTGTAAGCAATGTTCGAGTATCGTTCCTGTCATACATTTATATGCATTACAAGTTAAATTGCGGTCCAAAGTTCTAAATTCCAAGTTAATTAACTAAAATTTTATGATTTGACATTATGCGTTTTTGCTTCTGCCATAAAATTTTCCTCCACATGGAAAATATCTCAGAGTCCTGGGGCAATAGTAGACTTACAGATCGTTCATACGAATGAACATGACCAGCAAACACAACATCAACTTTGTACTGTACAAACCATGACTCGAACTGCACTCTCATGGTTTCGCCTTCCATATAGTGATAACTGTTGCTATTATACCATGGCGCATGCATAAGAACAATCAACCACGGTGTCTCACTCCTATTGACCTTCGAAAGCTCTGCTTGCAGCCATAGATATTGGGGCGTATACTTACCTGAAACAGATCGATAAGTAGAGGTTACCATTATCCATTAGAATTTATGTACGTGGAATACGGGAAATGAATTTTGCTAGAAGTTGGATTTGATTTTGAAATGAAATAAAAGAAAGATGCTTCTTACCATAAGCTGAATAGGAAGATAAAACAATGATATATGCCGAAGCTCTCTTGATTGAGTACCAAAAAGAAGAGGTACTATTTGCGGCCCTATAAGGGGTATGGTACCGGTGACTAAATGGCTTAAATGTTTCTGTTACACCCTGCAGAGAAATCACCACTCCCATGTTAGAATTCCACTTCTTCCAGGAACAGTGATAGCCCAGTAACAGGTTAGAACTAGATTCATATATCAAGTAAGATCAAAATGTCGGTTGAGGCAGTAGATGAAATGCTTCATGATAGCACCAAAGCCATCATTTTCCACTAGAAGCACGTTTAGCGGTTTAAGTTTCAGAACTCATCATATAGGGTAAAATTTTGATTAGTTTCCAAACACTAGAAAATAAGAAAATAGCCAAGGAGTATTCGGTAAAATAAAAGGCATCTCCCTCCAGAAGAGCTCACTTCAGTAAAGAAAGTTGATAGAGGGCAAATTTAAGTTCAGATATCTGATGAACTCAATTGGACATAGCGAAATGGCAAAACAAAATCAGTTCATTGTTGAACCACTGGAGGAGGTGAAAGGGCAAATAAAGGGTGCTTACAAGTTCAGGGGCGAAGTCAATCTCATGATTCCCGGCAGTCCAGATCCAAGGTTGATAAGCAACACTTCTCTCGGTGAATCTTCCCCATGTATCCCATCTTACATTGTCATGAAATGGATAGTGATCCGCGTAAGATAGGTCTCCTACAAACAACAATGTTTCACCCTTTGCCGGGTTCAACTGGTAATGGGTAAGTGTCGTGTTTGAATCAAAAGTCTGACCTAAATCCCCTGCACAAAATGTTGATGAACCAAAGAATTCACTTATCCGCAAAAAACAATTGGACCAACACAAAGTTCTAGAATTTTCCATAAAAATAATCTGCTAGAAAATAGTTTACCTATGAGACCAAAAGTATATGGCACATCTGGACCGGTTTTAGGAGGGGTTGTAAACCAAAACATCCTTGTTGTGTGGTCAATCCCAACCTCATAGTAGTATTTTGTGCTAAACTGCACACAAATTCCGACTGTTAGAGACTAAGACAAACTCACATGGTGTAGAAGACAGAACGGTGGATATATGAACAATGAAATAGTATTGAAACTCGCCTGCAGATCTCTAACGGTGCAATGATGGATGTAACCGGAAGTATAGTTGTAGAATTTATAGGTGACAACTTTGCCCACGGCCTTGCTCTTTTTCGTGTTGCTATCAGTCCAGTAGAGCACTTCACTGGAGCCAGGTTCAGACACAGTTACCCATGATACAATCACTGCATTCCCCTCATGGTTTCCTTGTGTTATATGAACCTTAGACAAATAACCCACATTTCATCAATTTCTCTATTTTCATACAAAATGACATAACTTCAACAAAAAAGAAAAAGAAAAAAATAAACTAGTTTGGGGTTAAAAAGATTGTGTCCCCCGAGCCATGTGTTACCCCCACTTCGTGAAGAGATCCACTATCGCACCCAATACAAAAGTTCAGAGTATCATTTTCTTATTCATTTTTGTAGAACTTAATTTTAGCATGACGAAGTCTTTGTCGCGTAGTTGATAAAGTTGGCAACAAGCAAGTGAAGAATATGCCGAGTTTATGTCAAAGGAGGAGCTCAGCTAGACTATGGTAATGTGCTTACTTAAACTTCGGCACACCTAACCTACTCCTAAGACATTGGCCAAAAATCAGTTTTCAAAATCAGAGTCGATGAACAGTTTATAAACAAAATTGTTTGGCTAACGGTTTCAAAACTTGTTCTCTGTGCATTTTTTTGGAAAGGATCTCATTCTTTTGAAGTCATCAAAAAGGATGTTCTCATGTCAATGGGTATCCAAGCTATCCTGGGAAATACAATTCCTTCTATGTTCAAATAAAGTTCTAAATTTTTTCAAAAAAAAACTGATTCTGAAAACGGCAGTATTATAATTAAGATCCACCAACAGACCAACTTGCAATAAGGTATACAAGCGAGACAGGCCTGTTTGATTTGGCGTTTTATTTGCACAGCAAATAAACCAACAAGACGCCAAACCAAACGGCCATGAAATCCAGAGGAAATGAAAAAAGTTCACCTGTTGAGGCGCATTATAGCCAGGAGGCACCTGGAAGACGTCGCTATTGAGTGGCATATCAACACTTTCCTGCGCTGCCCTTCTGAAAACGCTTGTAGTTCCTCCATTACACTTGACTGCTCCATCAAACCCGAAAACCAAAGCAACAACAAGAGCAAGAAGAAAAGACCAAGAAAATCCCATTTCACCAATCTTCACCAAAAACCCAACTCAACCCAATTCCATATCCCCAGTCCCAAGTATATATATAATGGGGACTACAAAATTGTCAACAGATTAAATTCGCATCCCTCAAAAAATGCTGGGAATCTTGTTGTTGGGCTGTTAATGTTTTCGAAGCCATGGTAATCGTTCAACACTAATATATTCAAGCTGACTCTGTGCTTTCTCGATTGCCTGAATGCAAATTGTTTGACCATTTGTGAAGCCATGATCTGGGTAACGAAAAGTGTACGTGGTCTTTAATTAACTCTAGTCTAGTCTTGGTGAGGTTACAGCTGGGTTCGTCGCTGTTCATCTTAGAATAATTATAATCAATCTGCCAATCGAAGAGAAGGTCAACGGCCAAATTTTAGGGGTCATTGTTAACTCCTGAATCACTGCCAACGATATTACTTGTGATCTCGAAAGTAGAAATTTCCCAACTGGGACGGCCGTAGCCGGGCAATAGAAAAACAAGTGAAGATGCTCATTTTTGTTTTGTTTAGGTTCTCGGTCAATATGTGTATGCAAAAGGTTTCCATTTTGCAAGCCTCGTGACCAATTCTTCTAAAGCCCAAACATGTAGAGCTTGTTCGTTTTGAGTCACAAAATTTCTGCACATGGTCTTTAATAAATTTTCGCTTTCTCTATCTCTCTCTCCACTCATTATTTTTAAAAATCTTTCTCAAAATCCAGACCGAACAGGGTTGTAGGCTTTGATGTACTTAAAAACCTACGACAAATTATGTATGCAAAAGGTTCCATTTTTCAAGCCTCTTGACTCGTGTGACGAATTCTTTTAAGCCCAAACATGTAGGCTATTGGACTTCAAAAATAAGCCTATAATCTAGCCTAACTCTTTTTGTGTGTGTGTGGCCAAAATAGGCTTTGTATAGACATGTTTGTCTTGAAGTTTAATGCTAAATTTATAATAGTCGTTAAAATTTTTAGTAGAAAAATATTTTCATCTTCTTTCTTTGCTAAACAATACAAACATATTTTCGTTCAATCGATGTCTGATTAGGATGTGGTTTTTTTATGTATGTACTCTCTCCGTCCCTAAATAAATGTCCAGACCGCAGATCTAGGCCTCTAATCTTAAAAAAAAATTAAATTTTTGTTTCACAAATCAATAAGTACTTTCACATAGTGAAAAACTTTTTAACAAAAAAATGTATCTTTTTTAAAGTCTACGTTTGCGGACCAGACATTTATTTAAAAAGCGAGGGAGTAATAATTTTGACAAATCAAAACAAAATGTGAAGGCCACCACCAATGGTAAATCGATTCCAGATTTTGGGCACACCGGGGCCAAGGTTTTTGTTTGGTTTGACTTTTTCCCCCCCCTTTTTGTGGGGAAAGGATCCGGTGAATTTGGTTTCGGACCAATTTAATCCATTTAGTGCATTTGAGCCGTTCAAAAGTGTTTTGGACGGCTTAGATTTAAAGGGGTGTTTTAAAAAACGCAAAAACAAAAACACCCTCTTTAAATTTGAGTCGTCCAAAACTCTTTGGACGATTCAAATGCACTAAATGAACCAAACTAGTCCGAACCAAATTGTGGGGATTCGGTCCCCTTCTTGTTGGCAAGACAAAAGCACAAACCACGAGGATTGAAAAAACTTAGGTCCCATATAGCCTCGAAGAATTGCCTAAAGTCTAGTAGTTATATCCAGCTCCCCTCGAAAGCCTTTGCTTTTGGGTTTTTTTTTTTTTTTTTTTATAGTTAGGTGACCCAACCAGCTTACGCGCACTACGAGTAATTCTGGGGATCATAAATCCATTTTTTACTAGTGGGAGGCTCATTTGAAGCCGGAGCAAGTACTCTGTATGGACTGGACCCAAATGAATTGATAGTACCTGAAAGGTTTTGAACTTAAGACTCTAGGAGGAAGCGGACCCCCAAGTCTCAGGGTTCGACCTCTAGACCAATCCCTCGGAGTTCCCTTGAAAGCCACTTTTATACGAATAATTATTCACTGGTGCAACATCATCTTTTTGCACAACAAATTTCAGTAGAGTTCATAAACTTAGTAATGGACTTCACAGGAATGTGTGTCAAGAGACTTAAGACCACCAAATAATTTTTCTTATACAAGGAGTGCAGAGTCTGAACGCTTGATTTAAAAAAAAAAAAACCGCATGTGCATCAGTATTTTTTTTTTGCTCGGCGGTGTATCAGTAATTTTTAGTAGTCCGTAATATATTAAACCTGTAATTGTTGACATTTTAAATGGAGTATGAATAAAGAATAAAAAATGATATTAACACTCCAAAAATTGATGCAGCCATTCCAAAAAATAAAGAAAAATGGTTTTGAAATTAAACCGATTTTGGAGTGCCGAAATTATTTTCCTAAAGAATTAAGAATATATAAAAGCTTGATTGAAAACTGAAAAACGGTGAGAGAGGAGAGAATGGGAAATTATAGGCTGGCGTAGTTTTGTGTGAGAGAACAAAAAAGAGAAAGCCGGAGGTGTGAGCTCTGGCCTTTCAAACATGATGGTGATGAAATGAACATAATCAACCAGATTTTGTAGTTCTAGACAAAGTTTTATGACTATCCAGATGGGATATTGCCTATTCGGAGCCTACAATGCCCGAAATAGACGGGATGTACCGGACGAGTTCTTGGTATGACACAAGAGATAATCACGAACAAACGTGATTAGAGTCACATATTGACGAAATCAACCAAGTGTGTGGTCGAAGATGCATCAGGAAAGGGTGCAGAGATATAAAACAACAGATGATTGTTCCAAGAGAAGACAACAGACGTTTGTCCAGCAAGATTTGAAGACTATGTTGGGAATGACGAATCCTAGAACATCAAGAGATTTTTCAGTGTTGAGCGGATATATCCCACGTGATACCCGCTCGGCACTGAATTTTTTTTTTTTTCCAGAACATAAAGTTTAAGGGGAATGTTGAAAATATAAACAACAGATGATTGTTCTAAGAAAAGACAACAAACGGTTGTCCAGCAAGATTTGAAGGCTATGTTGGGAATGACGAATCCCAGAACATCGAGAGATTTTTCAGTGTTGAGTATATCTCATGTCGTCCCCGCTTGGCACTGAATTTTTTTGTCAGAACATCAAGTTTAAGGGGGAATGTTGAAAATAATCTTGATGATGGAAGCAAGAAGAAATGAGAAGAACCAAGAAGCAGCTAGAAGAAGAACCTTACCTGAAGTTTCCTGCCACCGTGTGTTCAACATGTGGCAACCATTGTGACCGGAGGAAACTTCCAAGTAACTCCGACCGGTCAAATTACTTAGTAATTAACGCTTTGAATTGTAGTCTATAGATAGGTTGTTTGATTGTCTGCTGTAATTTAAGAAGAGAGTGAATTCAAAGAGAGAACTCAGAGGTCTGAGTTAAAGAATTGAGGTTGAGTTGAGTACAGTTGAGGGTGTGAACCTCCTCCTCCTCCTCCCTCTGATGTTAGTGTGAGGAAAAACCCAAATAAGGGTCTAAAGAATTTGTAATCAAGGGTGTATAACTCCACCCCTTTAATAAAATTGAGTGTGATTGTGGATTTCCAATCCATTATTTTCACCATTGTATCTACGACCATAATTGTTAAAAACCTACGACACACGATATGTATCCTACAATTTGTTTCATTCTCAACGATACGTATACTATTCTGTTTCCTTTTTGTATAGAAATCCTACGATATGACAGCGTATCCTACGATTTATACGCGTATTCCAATTCGGTACGTATTCTACGATTACTTATTGTAAAAAAGTCGGACCTTATTTCTGAAAGCGGAACCCCAAATGCATTAATCTAAGCCATTTGATCTAATTATGGCATCTTTCAAATCATTTGATAAAATTCAACCTCAATGTAGGGCTTGTATAGAAGAAAAAACCGTACTTCGATTGTGTTTTGTTGACTGACTTTTCTTTCCCTAGCAAAGGGAACATGAAGTTTTGATGTAATAGGCTCCAGTTGAGAGACTTGAAATTTTGCTTCTTAAAATTTTTTTTTAAAAGTTAACATAGTTTGTTGGTATTACTAGGTGTATCAACTTTGTAATTGTATTTTCATATTAATTATGATTAACGTTATTGAAGTATAAACTAAATTTAGTATTTTGGCATAGGAAAGGTAAGTCCAAACACTCTTGAAACTCTTCACCGTTTGATGCGAACACTCACTGCTTACTAAGGCAGGACGCCCGGTTACTAAGTGAAAAGCCCGAAAGGCCATAAGAAATAAAATTCACCATATACAAAACCTCCACCTCCTTTATTATTTATTTATATACTTCCGTTCCTCCTCTTGCTACTTTTGATGAGAATTTTTTTTTAATATATATTCAACTCCCACAGAGTATCCAAAACGCTGAAAGGTCAATCTCGAGTGAAGAAAACAAGACACAATGTAGCTACATGAGAAATGACATGCTAGAATTAGGGAGCAGCTATTTCTGACGTGAACGAACAAGTGGAGGTCATTTAGATCATGCTACTTCGAGATAGTACAAAGTATATCAAGATTTGTACTCAAAAATCATGCTCACAGAAATTCCGAGTGAGCATAGTCATGAAAAACAATAACAAGCTACTATTGCACCAATCAACCAACAACTTAAAGCTCACAAAAACTGATCTCAACAAAAAAAGACGCTATTTTTTTAATATTTATTATAAATAAATAAAAAAAAATAAACAAAGATAAACTAACAGTAAGAAACGAACAAGGAAAAAAATTTAATGAAAAAGATAAAACAAAACTCAATCGATAGAGCATACCCCAATGGATTTACGAAGATAATCAAAACGAATGTGATCAAGAGGTTTAGTAAAAAGGTCGGCCTTCTGATGTTCAGTATCCAGATATTCTAAGAGAATTACCCTATTCTCGACAAGATCTCGAATGAAATGGTGACGAATGTCTATGTGTTTAGTACGAGAGTGCTGAACAGGATTTTTGGAGATATTTATAGCGCTAGTATTGTCGCAGAAAAGAGTAAGAGTACCATAGGTAATACCATAATCAGCAAGCATCTGTTTCATCCACAACAATTGAGTACATCCACTACCCGCTGCGATATATTCAGCCTCGGCTGTTGATAGGGAGATCGAATTCTGTTTTTTACTGAGCCAAGAAACTAGATTGTTTCCTATGTAAAAACATCCACCAGAAGTACTCTTCCTATCCTCTGCATAGCCCGCCCAATCAGCGTTAGTGTAACCAACCAAGTTAGCAGTAGTGTCATGGGTAAACCATATTCCATAGTTAAGAGTTCCACTCACATATTTTATGATGCGTTTAACGGCTAAGAGATGTGACTCTTTGGGAGATGCCTGATACCGAGCACAAACCCCAACACTAAATGCAATATTTGGACGACTAGCAGTAAGATACAGTAAGCTACCTATCATACTACGATAAGTGGTTTGATCAACATCTATGCATTCACTATCTCGTGCAAGCTTAACAGTAGTGCTCATAGGAGTACGAGCATGCTTAGCAGACTCAAGACCAAACTTGCTTACAACCCTTTTGCATACTTATACTGAGATATAAATATGCCGGTATCAAACTGTTTAACTTGAAGACCGAGAAAATAAGACAATTCTCCCATCATACTCATCTCAAACTCACTTTGCATGGTGTTGGAAAAATATTTGACGAGAGATGGTGATGTCAAACCAAAAATTATATCATCAACGTAGATTTGAGCAACCAAAATGTGTTTATTATCATGTTTCACAAAGAGCGTTTTATCAACGTTTCCTCTGGAAAAACCATTTTAAATTAGAAACTGAGTCAGCCGTTCATACCAAGCTTGAGGAGCCTGCTTCTCCGGTGTTAGGGAAGAACGGGATTAAATAATCCCAGGCGTCAAACTGTTCCCAAACCAGGGCTTCGGCTGTGGGACCAGGTTTAAAACAGGGGTATTGTTAACACCCCTTGGTAAGCCGGCATCCAAACAGGCCCTTTATGCCTTGACAAAATGAAGGCTTGATCGGGGCAGATCTGAAATGGGGTACGCTCTGGTTAGAGATAATTGAGATTGTTGAAAGGGAAATCTTGATGCATGGATTTTTTTGTTTAAAAAATTGGCCTAGGGTCCACTATAGCGTTTTTAACCCACTAGGTCCACTGATCAAGTTTCTAACCCACTAAGTCTACTAATATGTATTTGGTAAGGCATAAAGTCCACTACATTTAAAAAGATAATTAGTGCCTGACAGAATTACCCTTCCATTCAAATCCCATCCATTTAGCCCATTATCTCCCTATTATCCCTTCTAGTTTTGAAATCACGCCAATCACGGGTATCTCTTTCTCTCGTCTCTCTCTCTATTTGAATTCACGCCAATCACGTTGTTGTACTTATATAACGTTATATAACATTTGAAGATTCTCCTTTTCTGATACGCTATACATAACGTTGTTGTACATATATAACGTTATATATTCTCCTTTTTAAGAGTTAAACCGCTGCGCGGGCCAATTCATATAAGATTGTCTATGGTTATATATGATTATGATTATATGTTTAAGCATATATATGATATTTTTTTACAATAAAATATATTGAAACTATACATTGTTGAATATAACTTTATGATTATTGTTAAGCTGCAAATTCAATTGTTAAGTTAATTATTTAAACACTCCGTTTGTGCATATATATGTTCAAGTTTTAACAAGTATCAATCATTGAAACCATTACATCCGCCAATCAAAACATCTGTGTTCAAAATAAATAAAAAATGGATTCAGAGTTTGCTATTGTTCAACTACGTAGTTATAAATTTGATCGATAGATCTACAAAACGGATTCAGAGTCTTTTGAATAGCAATATGAAAATAAGACAAAAAAATTACACCAAAAGACTTTAACCAAATTAAAATTCTAAAACTAATGTTCTTGGCTATCTTGTCAGGATCAACGATCCTAATGTGGCTCTTCAACGTCATGAGGTATCTTTGGTAGAAGAATTTGATGTGGAGGCCTCTTCTGAAATTGGAGTTCATCCTAAATTCCATTATCACGGTGTCATTGTGGTGATATTCCAATTTGCAATAAATTGGACTAGGCACTTCATGAAACCATACTCCTATTTCTTATGGATATTTCATTTCTGCACATATAAGAAAAAAGTTAAACAGATGGAAACATATAGCATTATATGTTAAAAAAAAAGGATTCAAGAATTCGTATATTACCATATATGTTTCATGATATCAGCTATTAAATGAAAACCTAAACGTTATATATTTCATGATATATGGTTATATGTACAACCATATATGTTTCTTAATAGCAGCAAAAAAGCTGGATCGTTTCTGAATATATGTTTCTGAATATATAACCATATATGTTTCTGAATATATAACCATACAACCATATATGTTTCTGAATATATAACCATATATGTTTCTTAATAGCAGCAAAAAACTACAAAAAACATTCCAAAGCCAGAAAAAAGCAGTTTTAGTGCAATTGGACTACCGTTTATAGACTTGAATATATAACCATATTTATATGCATAAATATACAACCATAACCATGTATAACTATATATATAACCATATATGTTACCATAACCATATATAACCATAAACAACCTTATATGAATTGGTCCGCGCAGTGGCCTAACAGATTTGAACATATAACCATATATGTTACCCAACAGCAACTAATCAAAAGTACAAAAAACAAAGCCCTAACATATTTGAACATATAACCATATATGGTACCCGCCAACAACAGCTAAACAAATGTACAAAAAAATAAAACCTTAACAGATCTGAATATATAACCCTTCATAGAGAAGGATAAAGAAAGGAATAGAATGATTCTTATGCTTTTACTAGTGTATAAACCCTTCAAATGCAAAGAACCATACCGAGGGACACAAGGCGACGAAGATCGAGTTATTTGTTACAATTTGGAAGGGCACCTTATGTTTTGAACAAGTATATGATGATGAAGGTGTCGGCGACGGTGGTAGCGGTGAGGAGGAGGAGGAGTGCACCGCGGTGAAGAGGAGGAGGAGTGAACCGGCGGAGGTGGGTAATCGGCAGGGGCGGGATGTGACGGCGACGGGAGGTGGGTGGTGATGGCGACGACGACAGGAGGCTGCAATGGAGTCTCGTTCTCGGATGAAGAACGCCGACGAGTTTCTGCCAAAGAAGCTGGATCGTTTGGAAAAGGGGGGAGAGGGGGAAGGGGGGGAGGGGGGGGCATGGGCTGGGGTTTTATAAGGGAATTAAATGGATATGTTTGAAATTGAGGAAATAACGGGGCCAATTTTTTTTTTCAAAACAAGGGGTATATTAGACTAATCAGGATTGTTATATCCTTATTAATAGGTTAGTGGACTTATGGGGTTATAGAATTTAGACGTGGACTTAGTGGGTTTGGAAAGTGGTATGGTGGACCTGGGAAAAATTCTCCCCATTTTTGTTTGTGGGTTTTGGATTGTAGGTTTCATGAGTAATTTAATTGTCGATTTCACATATGTGTAGCATGGCAAATAAAATTTGTAGATCTCTTTTGGGATTTGAAGAATTTTGATTTTGCCTCCTTTCTTTTTATTGGAATTTTGATTTTGCCTTCAGAATTGGAAATCAGATTATTTATCCTTAGGTTAGGACTTTCTTTTATTTTTCTTGTCCTCTTTTTTTTTGGAACAATCTATCTAATAAAACAGGAGGGTCTTTAGGAATATTCCTAACGCATATTCCTTCTCAACGGTTCGGATTTCTCCCTCACACAAATTTTATCTACTCATACAAACAAATCCAATGATCCAAATTTCCCCAATGGCATCTCTGTAAATAGTTTACATTGTTTGGACAAAAAATATAGGTAGGTAATCTTCGTGTTTCGTACACATAGGTATCTGTATCAGTTCAAAATTTGAACAAAACATGGCATCTCATTTTCTCTCTCTTACTTTCCTCTTCCTCTCAAAATCAGACTCTCTCTCTTTCTTTCTCACCTCTCTCTCTCTCTCTCTACTCCCCCCTCGCTCCACACTCCCCAAACCCCGCTGCCGCACAGTCGCTCTAACCACCTCTTCTCTCTCTCCTTCCTCCCCGCCGCCGCTTCTCCGACCCTCCCCAAACCAGAGAAAGTGGAAGAAACCTACGGATCAGGTGAAAGGTCAAGTTTCTCTCACTCTCTACGTTTTCTTGGTAAGTACTCTCGCTCTCTCCTCTACAATCTTCTTCTTCGGTGAGAGTCTGTACGCCTCCAGCCTGTGCATCGCAAAGCACAACGCTTTACGGGAAGCGCCGCCAGGTAAGTTTCTCTCTCTTCCTAATTCTTGAACCCTATCTCTCCCCTGTTCGTGTATTTACTTTTCTAATTGAAGGTCTAACTTGCAGATCTGACCAACTGCAAATAATTGATGATGGCCAAGGACGTACGAGAAGAGCAACCAGAAGACAACGATCCTAGATTTCTCAACCTCAAAGTGTATCCAGATCCCGATATACATCTCACTATTCCCAGGAGTAGATGGTGGTAATTTTTTGGATTTTCGATTATATCTGTTTCTTTTATTTTTTTTTGTTATTTCAATCATCTTTTTGGTTTCTCGGAGAAAATCTGTGGTGGGTTGATGATTTGTGTTTTGGTGGGTTCGATTATGGGCTGATTTGTGTTTCTCAGATTCAGTGGTCCTTTATTTAAAACGAGAATCATAGGTCACAAACACATGTTCTGGAACAATAAGAGGCAACTTCTCTATGTACATAAACAGCCTTTGTAAGTTTGATTTTTTATTCGTTCAATAATGAGCCACTAAACTACTGAGAAAAAAGAAACAATCATCGTTGTACAAATCCTGGAGATATGAGAAGTGGGTGCGTAGGCTGACACTACCTTACTCCCACTGAACCGTTGCTGATGCATCTCATCGGAAATGCTTCTGGTGCTGTTCAATATGATGGAGAAACAAGAGAGCATAAAACTCTGTACAAAAATTCTTTTTGAGCTGTGATGGCTATTGTTTGAGCTACTATCTAATAAAACACAATGGTGTGGGCCCCACACAAACACAAATACATCCAAGGGCTGAAGTTCATTTGATCTAAGGGTTGAGAGGAATTCTTCCTATTTCGTTAAAGTGGCCATAGTTTTTAACTAAATTACATAAATTGCCATACATGTCTTTCAAACCCCTCTCTCTCTCTCTCTCTCTCTCTCTCTCTCTCTCATAGACTCTGGAGAAGTCAATCACCGGCAATTCTGACCACACCACTATGTGGTCAGCCCTCACCTCAACTCTTTACTGATTGACGAACCCCAAAATGAGGAACACCACCACAAAAATCAAACCCCTCTCTGCCCTCTTCCCTCTCTGCTTTTGCTCACGGATTAGACCTCGCTGGCATCTGAGAAGTTATGTTTTAGTTCTTTGAAAGATGCCTACAACGTGTTTGTGAAAATGCATGTTCAGGAGATGTAGACAGAGGGGAGGGAATTGAGTCTTTATTGATCCATTTAGTTGCAAATTTATGGTTAACGTGTTTTTTTTTTAAATTAGTAACAACTAGCAAGTTAGTTAGGAAGTTGTTTATCATGATTTGTGTGTTGATTCCAGGTTTTTGATTTTCGCGTATACTTGAATTGTTTTCCAGGTAGTTTGACTCTAGATTATGATTCAGACTCATGATGCTCATTGGAGCCATTATCAAGCTTCATAATTTGGTAAGATCTTTCTTTTTCCATTTTTTTTAAATATGACCAACTAACATTTGTCAGTTTTAGTATCTGGATGTAAACCTAGACCTATTTCGGTGGATTCTTGAAATGATACCGGTAGAACGTGTGTATTAGAACTCTAGGTTGGGTAAAGTTTGTTATTCTGTTTATGAATTGATACAATTTGGTTCTTAAATCTTATTTTGTTTTCTAAATATTATTATAGTAGTGTTCCCCATCAAGGGGCGAAGGGAGAGCACAACTTGGTGTCTCCCTTTTTTCAATGAAAGTGTGATTCCACGTGTAAAATGTCATTGCCTTTTAAGTTACTTTATGTGTAGGTTCATCTTCTTCAACAACAAAAAATGTTAAAGAGTTCTGATCGACGGTGAGTAAAATTTCGAGTCTCAACGCACTCAGCATTGTTGAGCGAAGTCTTTCGGTTCCTTTCAAGAAAAATTTTGCACTTCCATACTCAGTATTGACAAGTGGATGATGCTATGATTGTGGTTGTTGGATGTACCCTTCTGTTCTTAGCACTAAAATAGGGTTGACCTTTTGGTTCATCTTAGGAACTTCCACTTTAGTATTACTACTGGAACTATTTTTGGGGTCAAAATCATCTTTGTGCTAACCATCCCTTGCCTCCTTCCTTCAACCAGGAGGACCATTTCTTTACACTATTGCAAAGGCTTGATCTAGGATTCTAGGGGTTCGGGCATTCGAAGGGCTTAGTTGGTAACCATTTAGTACTTACATTTCTTTTGTTCATCAGATGTTTGTATTAACACAAGTAACACACTAATTATGTTCATTAGGTTTTTCGATATGGGAATTTCTATTGTTCATCAGGTGTTTCAGTATGGGAATTTCTATTGTTCATCAGATGTTTCAATTTGGATATTTGAAAGACGCCTATTGGGGGTGTTTGTTGAAATGCATGTGTAAGATTAATTCTTTTGGGGGCTAATTCTGTTTCCAGAGTGTGGAATTAATTCTTTTGGAGGCTTATTCTGTTTCCAGAGTGTGGAGTAAACTATTTTTGGGAGCAAAAATTTATGTTTTTGTTTTAATAATCATTCCCAATACTTCCTACAAAAATTCACCGTACTTGGGGTTGGATGCTCATTTCCATTGCAATAAGAGGTTTATTGCCATTATCCACCTTCGTTCACTCAAAAGGAGTTGATTTCTTTCCATATATTTCTGTTTTAGATGTGATTTATGAAAAATTTGTATCTCTTAGTTGATATGTTTTTTTGTATATCAAAACATGTTTCAGTTCAATTGATGTATTACTACTCAACCTAATTGTTTCACAGATTTTTTTTGGTTAACATGTTTCGTGCTATCAAGTTTTTTTTTATTGCCCATTGTCAACTTTACAAAGTTTTGATTTCATTTTTTTGTTTCTTATTCTTCAGGTGTGATTGATTTTTAAGACCATAAGAGCCTCGAGGGAATTGTTGGGTTCTAAGTCCAGATTATTGGTTTAGGTTGATGGGGTAAGCTTATGCACAAAGCACTCCTCAAATGCTCTCACAAGGGTGTGAGCCTCCACACAAACACAAGTTGATCCAAGGGCTAAGATTCATTTGATCTAAGGGATGAGGTGTGCTCTCCAACTCTCTTAAGAAAATCGATTGATTCAGATTTTTAATGTTCTTGGCAGAGTCAATAGAATATTTGAACTATCTTTTTCCCGGTTTAACTTTGTTGCTTTTACTGTTTTGTTTGTATTCTTAATCCACGAAAATTCATCATTTTGATTTTGGGGTGTTACTAGCCTGGAAAGTGTAGGGATTAAGATTTTCAATTCAAGATTACTGCTGAAGTTTGCAATTTAAGAAACTGATGTAGGATATATTCCGTTCATATGATAGTGAATATATGTGGGAAATTTTTGTTCAAAAGTACTCCAATGGAAAAATGAGGAAAATTGTAGGGCACCTTTTTCGACTCATCTTAGGTAGCACCGTAGCAACTATACGAACCATTTGGGATGTATGATCAAAGCGGTCGATGCTGTTTGTGATCTTTAAAATCAGAAATGTTCGTGAAGCATTGAATCAAGTTTAAATGTTTAATCAAACGATGCTAACTGCTTCTGTTCATTCTATTTTTATTCCTCAATGGCGCCTTGGCTTGAATGTTAGTTAAGACTGTTAATGAACGTTTAATTAGCCCGAATCACATTTTTTTCCTACATAACAAAGCCGAATTAGTTGATTGTTATCAGGCTGAATTTATTGTGTGTGTACTTACAAGATCTTTTTTGCTCATATGTAAGAAGACTGGACTAACCATAAGGCTTCTCCTGATATTTCCATAGTTGGTCTCTCCCCAAGCAACAGATGTAGTGGAGATAAAGATGCAAGAGTTCAACAAACTTGTGAGGGATTTCCATTTGGCTGCCACCAAGGCCGGTTTTTCTCCCAAAAAGGACGAACTATTGGGAGAGTGATGAAGAGAAAATTTCAAGATAGTTAGGAGAGTAATGAGGAAACACTTTTGGGACAATGATCCTTTTGCAGATTACATCCTTTGTAGACAACCCGTTTTTGCTACATTTGTGTGTGAGTTTGTCTCTTATGGAGTCTTTTTTCCTACAACCCATTTTTGTTACATTTGTGTGTGAGTTTGCCTCTTATTGAGTCTTTTTTTCGTGTCATGTTTGAACCTGGCTCCTATAAATGTAACATGGTATTAGTTGGATTTGGATCCTTTCAATGTAACTTGGTGTTTAACGAAAAAATTAAATGTTCAAAAGGTCTACGTTTACGTACCAGACATTTTTTAGAGACGGAGGGAATAGTTGGATTTGGATCCTTTCAATGCAACTTGGCGTTTACATGATTTGCACCATCGTTGGTAATGCTGTGGGCACGAGACTAGGTGGGTAGTGCCGTAGGCACGGGCAAGCACTAGTTGACACATAAGTCATAACAAGCAAACCTCTCTCTCAAATCTCAGATCAAAGATTCAAGATTGTCTCGTGATTCCTTCTGTCTTCTGGAAACCATGAGAGCTAACATACAATCCTATCTCCATAAATTCCTCAAACCTATTTCACACCCTCCCTCCTCTCTCCTCCATCTCCACACGACGACCTCCACGTCCCCCCATCATACCCAATTCAATCCAAACCCACCATTGAAATCTCAAAACAAGGACAAACCCACAAACCACTCACAGGGGGACAACAAATTCAACGAAGCCATCGACATTCTCTGCCAACAAAAGCGCTTGAAACAAGCAATCGAAACGCTGGACCTCGTTCGCTCTCCTCCCGCTGCCGCAACGTACTCGGCCCTCATAAACCTCTGCCTGCACCTACGAGCTCTCAAAGAGGCCAAAAGGGTCCACACGCACATGAAATCATCCGGCTTCGTACCGGGTGTTTTCATTTCGAACCGCCTGCTTGACTTGTACTGTAAATGCGAGAGCCTTGTGGATGCGCAGCAACTGTTTGATGAAACGTGCGACAGGGATTTGTGTTCTTGGAACATTATGATATCTGGGTATGCGAAGGCGGGGCGAGTTAAGGAAGCTCGGAGCTTGTTTGATGGAATGCCTGAGAGAGACAACTTTTCTTGGACTGCGATGGTTTCTGGTTATGTAAGGCATGACCAGCCAGATGAGGCATTAGAGTTGTTTAGAGTAATGCAAAGATACGAGGGTACTAAGTGCAACAAATTTACGGTTTCTAGTGCTCTATCTGCTTCTACTGCCATTCAGGCTTTGGGCATTGGGAAGGAGATTCATTGTCATGTTACGCGTATTGGATTGGATTCGGACGCTGTAGTGTGGAGTTCCCTTTGTGATATGTACGCGAAATGTGGGAATATAGATGAAGCGCGCTACATTTTTGATAAGACGGTGGATCGGGATGTTGTTTCGTGGACGGCTATGATTCACAGATACTTTGAGGATGGAAGGAGGGAGGAAGGATTTGCTTTGTTCTCTGACTTCTTGAAGTCGGGTATGAGGCCTAACGAGTTCACATTTGCTGGGGTTTTAAATGCGTGTGCAGTTGAAACTTCAGAGGACCTTGGGAAGCAGGTTCATGGCTACATGACACGGATTGGGTTTAACCCCTTTTCATTTGCAGCAAGTTCTCTTGTTCACATGTACTCAAAGTGTGGGGACATTGACAATGCAAAAAAAGTCTTTGACTTGATGCCTCATCCGGATTTAGTTTCGTGGACTTCCCTCATCAATGGATACTCTCAACATGGTCAACCCAACGAAGCTCTTCAGTTATTTGAGTTGCTACTCAAATCGGGCACTAAGCCTGATCACATTACGTTTGTTGGGGTTCTTTCAGCTTGCACTCATGCTGGATTAGTTGATAAAGGGCTTGAATACTTCCATTCTATAGAATGCAAACATGGGCTAAAACATTCAACAGATCATTATGCATGTGTGATAGATCTTTTGAGCCGATCTGGAAGGTTCAAAGAAGCCGAGGATATGATTGATCAAATGCCCATGAAGCCTGATAAGTTTTTGTGGGCTTCCTTGCTTGGTGGCTGTAGAATTCATGGAAACCTTGCACTGGCTAAACGAGCTGCAGAAGCATTGTTTGAACTAGAGCCCGAGAATGCGGCTACTTATGTTACCCTAGCCAACATCTCTGCCACTGCTGGTAAATGGGGTGAAGTGGCGAAGATCAGAAAAACTATGGATGACAAGGAGGTGGTAAAGAAACCAGGTTTAAGTTGGATTGAAATCAAGAGAAAGGTCCATGTGTTCGTAGTGGGAGACTTATCCCACCCAAGATCAAAGGAAATAAACGACTTTTTGGGGGATCTTTCGAAGAGGATGAAGGAAGAAGGGTATGTACCTCAAACAGAGAATGTGCTGCATGACGTGGAAGAGGAACAAAAGGAGCAAAATCTTTCCTATCACAGTGAGAAGCTTGCAGTTGCATTTGGAATTATAGCTACTCCTCCAGGGACGGCAATAAAGGTTTTTAAGAATCTAAGAACTTGTGTTGACTGCCATATGGCCATCAAATTTATATCCAAGATAGTTGGGAGGAAAATAATTGTGAGGGATTCAAATCGGTTCCATTGTTTTGAAGATGGAAGATGTTCGTGTAAAGACTATTGGTGATGAAGGCTAGTGGCCAATGGAAAGGGAAAGCAGGATACGTTTTGCATATGGGTTTCGAGTAAATTCATTATCTATCAGAGAGCGTCTGTTCTCTTCAATGTCAGCCTGGAAATGTAGTTTAATCTTTGAACCAGGTCAACTTGGGCAGAATGATGTCCTGTGTACAACCCAGAGTTCATCATAGCATCGGAAATCTGTCTGTGGATTCGTGGAATGAGAAAATAAAAGCATATTTCACAGATTACAGTAAAAAATAAGGACATTGTGTCCTTGAATGAAGGTTGAGTGTCAACGATCAGTTATGAAATTCAAAGTCGGAGCTGAAACCTCCTATGCTGTTGCGAGTTCAGAGAACTCCTGAACCTAAAGGTGATTTTCTTCACAGTATGATTACAAAGTCATTTGCTATGTTAGTTTTTTTCTCTTCTCCCTTCTTTTGTTTGAGGTCATGACTGGTTGACAAACAGTGTTGGATTATTATAAAGAGTATAAAAGGAGAAGTGCCCCTTAAATTTTTTTTAAAAAAAAATTGAAAATCTAAAGCGACCGCAACTCAAATTTTACATCAAGATTGATTTAAACCTTGAGACCTCTCGAAGGTAAGCCCTTTTGGAGCTCAAAGCATCTCCAACCTTGTTTCCAACTTTGGAGGTGTCAAAATCCTACCTCTGTCTCAAATTTATATCATGTCATATGATGTTTAACTTTTACCTTGTTTGGCCTCCTATAATTGTATTAAGCATATTAATTTTATATTTCAAAAAGTGTGGCCATTAAGTTAATGAGAAAAAAGTGTTATGAAATCAATTAGGAGAAGAAAAAAATATTTGTAGCTCACATAGTCTAAAGAAATTCCAAATCTCATAGACAAGATCTCGCAGTTTTTTGGTCAAACCCTCCAAGAATATGCAGCTCTGCATGATTGGATCCCATTTGGATACTCTCTGATCCAGTTTGTTATCGAAGGTAATTTCCGTTGGGGCTGCTTTAAACGAGTTCATTCAATTGTCTGGATGCTTGAAACTAGGAGCATCTTGTAGCTTTATACATGTAGTTTCCATCTGGGACTTGCAGTAATAATGAATATTGAACCTGTCTCCCCTCCTTTAATCACCTGTCTCAAGTACTCCATCAGTTCCTTTTTGTCTGTCCGTCTTTACAATCAGGGAGGTCTCAAAATGTATGCCCACTTTGAAAAGTCAAATGATAAAACTTATCATCTTCAAATGGATATGTTGAAAAATCGCAGATAAAAGGGAATGTTAGAAATTAATACCCTTTGATTTGAGTTAGAGCATTACATGGTTTTCCCCTGAAAAAGTTGGATCATCCGCTACTTGTCTTCTCAATTACGTTTACCGACTTCTATTTGAGATTTCCATCGAGAATTATGCTTTTCTGCCAATTTCCTCCATAAAATATAAAATTTGCATACTTATTTCGTAACATTTAAATTTTGTCCAGTTTTGACAGCTTCTGGGGATGCTAGTGGATTATGCTGCAGCAAGGGAACTACTTTGAGTAATAAAGCTGGAATAAGATTATCCCAACTAAAGTTAGTTTAGGGGAGGCATGGCAGGGGATTTGGTCTGTCCGGTGTGTGGGCAAAGCAAAGCGAGGAAACTGTTGAGCATTTATTCTTTAAATGTGATTCTGCGCGTCGATTGTCGAGGGCGTCTTGTTTGGGTTTGGATTTTACAGTAGGGTCCGTAGGGAATCCTGTTCCGTTTAAGGAGTGGTTGCTGGAATGGTTTTGAGGGGCACCAGATAGGAGCATTGTTACTGACGGGATTTGTGTGCGATGGGCTATTTGGCGTGCTCGGAATAGAGGTGTTTGAAGGAGTTAGTGATGGTGCGGAGTAGGGTCTTCAAGTTGCGTTTTTTTTTGTGGAACAGTATTCGGTCTTGTTGGGAGAGGGACAGGAAGGCCAGGATCGAAGGTCAAAATGGGTTGCCTACCAATCAGTTCGTCTGGGGTCGTTACAGTCAAGAAGTTCATGGGTGGATTCCTAAGTTTTGGTAGATGGAGCATGGTGCAGTGAGTCATGGAGAGGAGCTGTGGCTTGGGTTTCTTAGTCAGCTTTGTCCTTCGTTCAGGAGAACAATTTCAGGAGTGTGTTTGCATCTTCAGCCGCTTGGCCTCTGGTTGTGTTATGCTGAGCACATTGAAAAAGATTCAGCAAATTAGAAGTGCTAACGGATTGCTTAGTGCTGGTTCAAGCTTTGCGGTGTATGGAGCGTGCTGATGTTTTTGTCAAACCTGTAATTAGGGATGTTCTAGGTTTGGTGCAGAACTTTGATTATGCAGCAATCACTAAAGTTCCTAGGCATGCTACAAGGTCTATAATCTTGCTAAGTCTGTAATGTATTAATGCTATAAGGTCCCATAACTGTAAGATGGACAAAGAACACAACAGACTCAATCCTGAACAAGGATTTATCGACAGATCTACAGGCAAGCATGCCAAGCAATTAAGAACAAAAGTCAGCTTTAGGGGCTGAAGTACACGTCATATTTCCCCTCAATAACATCCAGAGCCAAAATAATCCCTCCTAGAGCTAGCAATCGCCTGGCTTTTCTGATGGTCCAACTTGGGGCAATAACGAATTCTATGACCAAGTCCACCACAATAGCCACAACCTTTTACTCCACTAGCATTGGTGATTGCCTCAACATCTTCCATAGGATCATTAAGCTCCACCAAAACCGGTGGTATTCTCTGTTTCGCTTCTTGCAACAGGTGCTTCAAGTCAAGAAGCGTCGTCTCACTTTGATTCTTGTTAATAAATGTAGTTGCTATTCCCGTTTTGCCACATCTTCCTGTTCGTCCAATCCCATGGACATAGTTCTCTATTTCAGCAGGCATATTGTAATTTATAACGTGCTGAATGTCAGGAAAATCCAAACCCTTTGAGGCCACATCTGTTGCAACCAATACGTCTTTATTTCCTGCTTTGAATGATGAGATAGCATATTCTCTCTCCTCCTGATCCTTCCCTCCGTGAATCGCAACCGCTTCAACTCCTTTCAAAAGTAGGTATTCGTGGATATCGTCCACGTCAGCTTTGTTCTCACAGAATATCAAAACAGGAAGAGGGGTCTTTTGCAAGCATTCGAGAAGGTAAACAACTTTTGCCTCTTGCTTTACGTATTCCACCTCCTGAATGACATCTAGATTTGCTGCCCCAGCCCTTCCTACATTAACCGTAACAGGTTTAACGAGGGCACTTCTGGCAAAATTTTGAATCTTTGTGGGCATAGTGGCAGAAAAGAGAAGAGTCTGTCTTTGAGCTTTGAAGTGGTCAAATCCCTCTTATGTCATCTTCAAAGCCCAGATCCACCAATCTATCTGCCTCATCTAGAGTTAAATACCTGTGGAGAAGCAGCAATACTATGAGGACCAAAACATAGAAGCTAGGCAGAATGTAGTTCAAAACATCAAAAACATCACATAAGAAACTAACAAATACAAGCCAATCATCACATCGTTTGTTTTTTCCCTCTAAAGCCAAGAACATGTATGTGACCGAAAAACATCAAAGGGATGCCTCCTGTATACATTACACATGAAGGAACCGGAAAGGACTACAAAACCAACGATCACATGAATAAAGCAACAAACTACCAACTATACAACTGATTCTGATGATGAATTCAGCGCAAAATGTATAAAAATTAAGCTCGTGACAGCGTGTGAGCTATCATCCAGCCGCATAATACTATATATTGCAAAGCCACACTCCCGCTATCTGAATAATCAGTTCACCTATTCTGAAATAGCAAGCACCAATCCGAAGACAATACAATTTGTAAGATCAACTAGTTAGCTCTATAATCCAATTCTTTAAGACTAAAACACTGTCAAACATCTGGCAAGCTGAAA
Source organism: Rhododendron simsii (assembly GCA_014282245.1). Taxonomy (NCBI): domain Eukaryota; kingdom Viridiplantae; phylum Streptophyta; class Magnoliopsida; order Ericales; family Ericaceae; genus Rhododendron; species Rhododendron simsii. The sequence continues at coordinate 31,673,089 of CM024963.1, forward strand.
TCCTTGGCACAAAAAAAGCTCACAGTAGTGATCCATAGCATTACAGTTTCAACACAGGACACTAACAGAGACACGCAACAATTTGCAGCAAAATCGGATTAAAAAGAGCAAACCTGCAATTATCTAGGTTCATCTTCTTCTTCGCAAGCATATCTTTCAACCTCCCAGGGGTGGCAACAACGATATGCACGCCCCTCTTCACAACCTCCATTTGCGACCGCATATCAACCCCACCGATGCAAAGCAACGGTCTCAACTCAGGAAACCCACACTTCGTCATGGGCACTAAAAACTCCTCCACAACCTCATAAGTCTGCCTAGCAAGCTCCCTAGACGGGCAGATTATCAATCCAAACGGCCCTTCCCCCGGAACAATAGGCATCATCAACTCCTCTTGCAATGCCACCATGATCAACGGCAACACAAAAACAAACGTCTTCCCCGAACCCGTAAAAACAATCCCTATCATATCCCTCCCCGATAAAAATCACAGGAAGTCCCTGCACCTGAATAGGCGTCGGTTGCACAATTCCCTTCTCTTCCAATTCCCTTCTCTGAAAAGGAAATCATTTCAGAGAAAGTACCTGCTGCATTGCTTATGTGTTTCGCGTTTCTGAAACCAATACTAACAGCCAAACATATACTACCAGTTGATCTCTGGAATGTAGATCTGGCCATGGATACTGGGCGAGGTGTGTACTGTTTTGACCCTTGGGAAGCAACCCAAAGCAGAACACCGTTGGATAATGGAGAAAGTCCCAGTGATGATGGCTTGGCTTCCCACAACTACTGCGAGTACAGCTAATGCTAGAACAGGCCATCGTATTAGCTCTGACAAAGCAAGTAGGTAATGAAAATCAGCTAAAACTTAACTTAAAGGCTCTTGGATTAGTTATCGCCAACAAATACCAACACAAATTATCATGAGAAAAATCTGGAAACGGCAAGTAGAAAGAGCAAAAACATAGTACCTACCAGGTACTGATACATAGAATAAAATGTGGTAATCGCTTTCAATAATATGGTGCTTGGAAAGATAAGCTGCTTGCCCCATAAACGCAAGGATCAAGGCTGGGTAAAATACAAAGGTGAAACCATGAAAGCAATCTTCAATTGAGTAAGCTCTCCGTTAGAAGAATTGATTTCACTGTTGCAGGTAGCAAGAAATGCGTCTTTAGCAAATGATTATATCAACGAAATGTTGAGGACAGCAGGAGAGATAATGTAGTCTTCGGTGTATTAACAACTCTCTCCTGAATTAGCACTACTTGTTTCAGATTTTATGCGTTTGTCCTTGAAGTGATCGAACTTCTAGCGCTGTTTAATTTCCAGATTAGATGTTGAGATTGGGTGTACATTCCGGCAGGCCCCACATCATCCTCATTTGCATACAACTCTACCTCGTGATTGTCAGTTGCCTGCTTGACAACACATCCCACAAAACCATGGCATATTCTATTCCAGGGCAGGAGCGGTTTGCCATGCGCCGATGGGAGACTATTTGATTAAGGGACTACGTGTAAAGCATGATCACAAAGTAGTGGTCGAAGAACATTCCTACACCACCCTCAGTATTAGATATTCTAAATTCTTGCTGGATTGGCCACCCAAAGGATGTGAGATCCCTTGTGAACTGTTGGATTCAGCGCAGGAGATAAATTTTACACCAAAATAAGTGGCCTTCAAACATAGACGACAACAATAAAGAAACTACTGCAAATACTTTTGACCGGTAAATTTTATGAGGACGCGAGATTCTCAATTCTAGTCGCAGTGATTGCGTTGACTGAAAACAGAAACTACATGCTGTATCTGGAAAAAATAAGCATACTTTTATCCGAAAAGTTTAAGGACTGTATTTAGAAAACACAAAAATCACTTCGACTGAAAATCTATTGGGCGCCTACTTTATGTTTGATCCACAATTTCATCCCACAAAAGAGGCATATCAACTGCAGTACTTGACAGCAGACATAACCAAGTTTATTTTCCTTGATAGAGAACTGTGAAAAGTGTCCAAGATCAGAAAACAACGCTTCTGAACCTGAATTAGAATTAAACACAAAAAAATATGAACGCTTTGTCTATTGGGCAAAGGGCAAGAGGACACAGTTTCACTTTGCTCATTTACCTGTTATACACAACAAAATTCCACCTCCCCTTTCGGTCTTCTTCAAAAACTTGTACATGTAATAAGGAGAGAGTGGTTTGTAAACATGGGGATTCCAGTAGATGATATTGTATACATCGATAGGGCTGATGCATACAAGCCATGCTATCAAAATAGAAGCAAAAAGGAATCCTAATCGATAATATTGGGGCGCCAACAAGAATACCAATATGATACAAGCAACTGGGACTTCTACATCTGCAGAATAAAAGACAATGGACACAGAACATCAAATTTGCAATCTATTATCTATAAAATGATAGGATTATCTTGACTGGCCGATGGATCTTACTTGCACCCAAGGCCTCATTACTCAGTCAAAAAAAGATGCAAAGACTGTCAAAATTTAAAAGTGCGGAAGCATTATTGACATAAAAAAGAAACCTGTCAGAGCCTTAAGGATTTAAAAACTTTACAACATAAAGTGACCTTACACAAAACAGGAAATTGTCAATTTCCCAACCTTGGAGTGTCCAAGAAAAATGCTGAATATACACGATACATACATGTCCCCTGGGCAGCATCCTACCTTGTTCCTAGTTGGCAATACCTATAGGAAAATAATTAATGTTCATAAGCCAACCGCTCATGTGAGATACTAGCATATCATAATTATGTCATAAAGCTCACAAGAAAAGTTGCATCATACAAACCTTGCATAGTCTTGGGATGAACATCCAACAGCTTAACATGAATAGGGGAGTGACCCCACATGGTGTGAAATGATCAAGTCATTGGCAGCTGGTGCCACATAACATTCCTCTCTTATAACCCCTTCGTTGGTCATAGCATCTTCACCTTTAGATGGCAAGGTGTTCATCGAAGTTATTGAACCATCGCTTCTTAAACATAGTCATTCTCATAAAATCATCATCTTCAAATAGACAGTTCACAACATATTTCCATGGCATAAAATGAGAGGGCACAAATCATGCTTTTTTGATAACATGTTCATATATCATTTCATAATTTTGAGCATATGAAACACATAAAATTATTGGCTTGAAAAAAAACAATATAACTATGGTTAGAGTACCTCCCCTAACAAAGTATCCAGCTCATCATGCGTGCGATCTACTCCATTGAACTTGTACCGAGAGGGAGAGGAAGAAGAAGAGAATCCACTGAGGCAAGTTTTCTGGCTAGCGATGCGTCAGATAGAATTTGGGTTCAAAAGTTTACTTTTTCCTTTTCATTTCGTTTCTTTCCAATCACTGCGCACAAGTCCTATATAGAACTTTTAGGAGCTTCTAATGAAGCAAGCATCATTGCATTTTAATTACAACGTGACACGTGGCAACCATGACACGTTGTGTGCACCTTTTTCTATAATTCTGTCCGGTATTGGCATACCAGTCCGGATCACAGTCTTCCAAAATTTCCCACATAACTTAATGAGAAGTGGGTATGTTTATCAATTAAGCTTTATCTAATATGGCATTTAAGTAGGTAGAAATGTTAAGAGTCTAATAACATGGGTCAGTAGGACAAGTACATGCTTGTGACTCCTAATCCACAAATTGCCTAGAAAACCAGATGACCCACATGAGTTCAACATGTAATGAAAATAGAATATAACACTACTGGTAACCAAGTCCAACTACCATGACCGGTTCACATACAACTAATTACAAAACTAACAGAAATAATCACATAGCTCAGAAACATAATGACTTTGAGCTAAGCAAGTGACAAAAAAATGACACATTTTGGACATCTATATGACCGATCAATCAATTAACGAACAACAGAATTGGAACTCACAGTTCTTGTGACCTTTTCAACAGATAGTTCCATTGCTGTTGTTAGTACCACCGTACCAGTACAAAATAATCCAACACTGAAGCATTTTCTATGTCAAAACAAGTGAACAAAAAATGCAATCCAGAAAATACATCAGAAGCTGAAAATTTCAGTTACCAATTAACATAAAGTACAACTGCTCTTGTCAATCGCCTACCTAGCTTAAAGGCAGTTTACCCTTTTCTTTTTCACTTTTTTGCTCCAAAATAAACTGCTGAACTCGCTGTGCCATCTGATTCATCTGCAAAATCATCTCTTCAGTCTCATCATGTATCTGTTTCGGCAAATAAACCTCTAAATAATCGAACCACTCATCCAGGGTCATCTTCTCTAAGTCCAGCCCACCACCTTCCCCTACTTCACCTCGAACAGCTTCTGACTGCTCATTCAGTAAACTCTCTTCAACTCTTTCACACTCCTCATCTCCCTTCTCATCTACAACCTTATTTTCGACACTCTCCAATGGCTCACCCTGCAAATTCTTCGTTCTCCTTGTACCCTCTTTGGTCATTTTACCGACAATCTGACTCGAAATCTCAGCTACTTGACACCCATTTCCACCTACACTGGAATTCTCTTGGTTCTTTGAATTCTTTTCAACTTTTTCACACTCTGTCTCTTCTTTCTCATCTAAGATCTCATTTTTCACACTCTCCAATGGCTCATTCTGTAAAACCTTCTTTCGAGTCCTACCTCCCCGGGTCATTTTATCAACAATTTGACCCGATGTCTCAGCTTCTAAATTGGAATTCTCCTTCTTCTTCGAACTACGAGTGATCCTGGTACTCAATTCCCGCCCCTGTTTCGTCCTACTTGGGCCCACAGTGTCGTATTCTCCTACATCATTGACCTCACACAAGCTCTCTTGAGGCTCAACATTCTCTTTCCTCGGCCGACCTCGCCGCCTCGGATTCTCCACAGGCTTTCCCAATTCTCCCCCAAACCCTAACCCTAGCTCACTATCTTCACCAATCGAAGCCAAATTCGCCTTCGAACCACCACCGCGCCTAGGGTTCCGCCGCAACCGACTGGCACCGCCTCCGCGGTCCACCGCCTCGATCACCACCTTGATGGACGTGAACTCGCCGATTTTGATTACGTCGCCGTTTCGGAGATGGGAGGGGGTCTTAGGCGTGAGGTCGGAGCCGTTCAACACGGTGCCGTTCGAGGAGCCGACGTCGGTGACGAGCCATTCTCCGGATTCTGTGGAGTCGATGGAGAGGTGGTTGGTGGAGATTCCATCGTCGTTGATGGGGAGTTTGCCGTTGCGGACAACTCGGCCTCGACCTCGGCCGATTTGGATCGTGGATCCGGGTGGGAATTCTAGGGTTTCGCCCTCTCGCGGGCCTTTCTCCATGATTAGCTTCAAGGTTGAGCCTTCTTCCGCCATTTTCGTGCCACAGAGAGAGAGAGAGAGAGAGAGAGAGGTTTTTCAGAGGGAAAAGAACAAAAAGACGTTTGAATGAAAGAAAGGGCTTTGGGATCGACACTGGAGAGGGAAGAGGTTTCGAATTTTGGGGAATTTTAGATTAGACCCCCTTCAACTCTCTTTTATTTTCAAGTTACCCTTTTCCGTTTAGAGTCAGACACTTAGCCCCCTCAAAGTATAAAGACATAGGAGAAAAACGGATTCAACGCTGTTAACAGACAACTGTACGCTTTCACCCTTCCGGCCTCAACCATCGCTACACATTTTTTCCCTGTCTCTAAGGTTTTTTTTTTTTTTGTTAAAAATGTTTGTTACATGACAAAAAATTGTAAAGAGTGGGCACCACTTTTGTGTATTAAGAATGCGCTAAGTTGGGAAGAAGATAGTAGTATTGTAGTGATAGATCGAATTAGAGTACTGACGCGGCGGAATTCACGAGAGATTAGTTAACGTACTAATCCAAACGAGATAAACAACTCGTCGCAACGAGCAATTCTTGCGCACAAGAATGAAAGAGATAAACTCTGCAATATTATTGATTAAAGCTGAAAAGTTTAAATAATTGAATAGGTTACAACCCTTTTTATAAGAACTTAACCCTAGAAATCTTACTGTAAAAGAAAATAATAAATCATGCCAAAACAAGAGGCATTAAATAAAAGATATTTCCTAATTAATTTAAATAAAATCCTAATTCTTGTAGACAAAGAATCCTAATAAAGGTAGAAATCAAAATCAAACCGAATGCGGAAAGTTAATAATTCTAACCTAATCGAAAATATTCCTAGCCAAAATCTTATTCTAAAACAATAACAATAAAATACAAAAACTCTCCGTTTTTGTCCTACATCAGTCTCCTTTTCTTCAAAAGAACTCGCCCTCGAGTTCTCATTAGAAACTTGCCATCTGCCATTCCAAAGAAATAAATATTTGGAATACTTCAACTTCTCACTCGTCTTCCAATAAAAGTACACTCGCCAAGATAGTTTTTCTGCACACTTCAATTCATTGACAATTTCCACAATACGAGAATTGAGTGAAAACTCAAACTGTTCCAACCCAAGAAAATCAATAAATTGAACATCATGCAGAAATTCCAGTTTCTCTTTATGTTGATCCATCGCGGAATTAATTGGTACATCATGTATGAATGAGGTAGCATTAAGAGATCTTGTACCAAATTCACCATTAGGACCAGTCATACTTCTGTGTGGCTCACAAGGCTCAATATTAGGGGAGACATCATCATGCCGAGAAATTATAGGTCCTGATTTATGACTTTCCTCTTCCTTTGGTTCTTGTACTTGATACACTGTTGTGATATTTTCATCCTTGCTTGCAATTACCTCATTGGTTGCACCTCCATCTAAATCCAATTGATGTTCGAGCATAGGGGCACTCAAACATTCCTCTTTGCCACCAACTTCTTCATCACTAGCTTCAATATACCTATAATAATTGCATTCTACATCGACCTCCACTATTTCTTTGATATTAGGTTCAACAAATATCACCTTCTCTGGTTCAACTTGATCTCCTTCCTCTTCGGCAATCTCATATCCATCAATATAATTAAAAAGTGTCGAGCTTGAAGTTGAAAGAGCATGGCTAGTTTGTTGACTTTCAGAAATTGCTTGGTATGTACTCAAATAATTTGTAATTCTTTGTGAAAAATATTGCAAATCAAAAGTACCTTGGAGGGAATATTTGGACTCAAGCTTCCTTTGATACTCTTGATACAACATCTGCCCATGATTTGTCTGAAGAAATCTATCACTCATCAATTGTCTCATCTTGAGCCATGTCTTGACTGGTTGTTTATACTGGCGCTCTCGATTATATTGCAATTGCTTCCACCATCTAGAAGCATAGCCTTGCAATTTACGAGCCACGTATCTAACTTCCTTTTCTTTCGGAATTTCCATATACTCAAGAAACTTGTCAACTTTACGAAACCAATAAATTAAATTCTCAGGATGGCAATTCCCATTAAAATTAGGAATTATTGGTTATACCTGAAAAGTTGAAAAGTCGTCATCTGTGTAATAAAACCTTCAAACCTTGAATGTCGCTTATTCGACTGATATCCATAATAATCCTCAAATACCTCGTCTTCAGATTCATCCTCACTATCAAGTTGATAATAAGAATATCTTCCGGAGACGTTTTGATTAATAGGTTGGTTGCGGGCAAATCCCTCAACGCGGTTCCTATCAACTTTGTGTTTAACAGATTGACCATGGGCAAATCCCTTGGTGCGAATTCTGTTAAATTCTTCACCACGACCAACGTCAATGGGTGTGTCTTCAACTTTGTTTCGTGCCATCAAACCAGGCAAAGCCTTGCTCTGATACCACTTGACTCGGCGGAATTCACCAGAGATTAGTTAACGTACTAATCCAAACGAGATAAACAACTCATCGCAACGAGCAATTCTTGCGCACAAGAATGAAAGAGTTAAACTCTGCAATATTATTTATTAAAGCTGAAAAGTTTAAATAATTGAATAGGTTACAACCCTTTTTATAAGAACTTAACCCTAGAAATTCTACTGTAAAAGAAATAATAAATCATGCCAAAACAAGCGGCATTAAATAAAAGATATTTCCTAATTAATTTAAATAAAATCCTAATTCTTGTAGACCAAGAATCCTAATAAAGGTAGAAATCAAAATCAAACCGAATACGGAAAGTTAATAATTCTAACCTAATCAAAAATATTCCTAGCCAAAATCTTATTCTAAAACAATAACAATAAAATACAAAAACTCTCCGTTTTTGTCCTACATCAAGTACGTTAGTATAAGAGTAAAATGGTCCCAACACTTTCTTTCTCTATCCCCCATTACACCGGCTTCTCTCTTTCTTTTCTTTATTTTTTCTTTCTCCTCTCTCTTCCTCTAACTTGATACACGGCAAAGCACTTTCTTCCTATCTTTTTTTATCGGCAAAAATAAATTTTATTAAAACTTGACTAAGTGTACATCTAGCGTCCAACAAAAGATTGGACAGAACACCAAAAGGGCAAAAGGCCATAAACCCTAGGGACAAAGCTAGTAAAACAAATGTTTTGTGAAAATGAGCAAATCTTGGGAAAAGAAGAAAAGAGCAATTCAGAGTTCATTCTTGTAAAAAGTTTGAAAGAGTTTGTCAATTGAGATGAGAGGGGAGGGCTTGATTCGGTGTTCATTGACAAATTGTTCATTAGAAATTCAAAGTTCATTCTTGTAAAAAGTTTGAAGAGTTTGTCAACTGTAGAGAAGACCCTCAGCGGAAATTGTTGTTGCTGTTATGAACTGAAACATCTGAGTGACAAATCGTGCCGATGAGAGAGAGTGTATTAGTTTGAGGGGAAAGCAAAAATTCTGAATAACAAAATTATTTCAAAAAAAAAAAGAGCGTGAAGGAGGCCCATGGAGAGTGTTGGCGGAAAACCGCCTCTGTCCGGTTCATTCGGACAGAATTTAAACTCTTTCAAGAAGAGAATTTCAACATAGTTTGGGTTGATGAAACCACCAAAATGTGTTACCCACATACACGATTGCTTTACCCATCAACCAGGCTTGTCCGAATTTCTCCCCGACTGGTTTTCCCAGTTGGGTTGTGGTTCCAGTCTTGGTTCCCCCGGATCTGGAGGGTAGAGGTGGTGGGCGAATAACAACTTCGTATTTATAATGCAAAATCCGAAACTAAATCAGTAACAATACATATTGTACCAATAGAAAAAACAATATTGATACCGGTATATACATTATTCAGAATCTTGGTTTGCACTGTTTAGTAAGTAAATGTCATTGTCACTCATGCAAAATAAAATACTTTTTTTTATTAGTAAATAGAGTGGAAGCCAAGTAGTAGACACCCTATACTCCTCGCATAAGGTGAGCGTTAAAACCCCACCCTCTTTCCCCTTAAAGCAGTAAAATAGGATTTCCACTGTAAAAAAAAAAAAAAAAAAAAAAACTCTTTTATTACGTTGTTATTATGTTATTAACCATTATTTGGTTCCTGGAGAAAGAAAAGGAATAACTTCTAAAACAAGTTCAACTTTTCTTCCAATTTCCCCGTAGTTTCCTCCTTAATATTTTCCTCATATTTTCGATTGCCTTCCCCCAAGTCATAAACAAAGCATAAATTTTATTTCCCCTGTACAAATATTTCACATTTTCACTAATCCAAACACAGTCTACCAGTTCCAATGCACTTGAATGAGTAACACAATTTCCAATAAGAGCATGTACACTAGATTAGGTAAAAGAGCTTCTTAGGTATTTTACCTAAGCAAAAACGCAAAATAAGCGTTGCACTAGGTTAGCAATAGCCACTTTTGAGGTTAGGTAAAATAAATTTTGCAATAGTGCTTAGGTAAATTTATCTAAAAACTATTCACCATTTATACATTTAATATTATTTCCTCTCTCTTCTAACCTCTCTTTGTCTCCTACAATAAGAAGAAGAATAGTGAAAAGAAAAAAATAAAAAGAAAAAGAAGGTATTATTTTAATAAGGAATATGTAAAATAAATAGTATTGGTGTAGTATTGAAAGAGATATGATTAGGTAAAAGGAAAAATGTGCACTGTTCACTGACAATTTTGGCTCAATTTTTTCCTAATCTGATGTACTTGCTCTAAACCCCAACAACAACAGCAACCACCGCCATCTCCTCTCCACCACCACTTGCGGCTGAAGGAGTAGCAGAGGTACCGGAAACGGGCCACTTCACATGCGAAATATGCATCGAACCGACATTGACAGACAAAGTATTCAGAAGCAACGGCCTCTGCGCTCACCCGTTTTGCATCGACTGTATAACCAAGTACATCCAAGTGAAAGTCGAACACGATCGCATCGCCGAAATCAAGTGCCCAGGGTTAAACTGCGACCACTTGCTGGACCCACTCACATGCCGGACCTTACTGCCTCCCCATACGTTCGTGAAGTGGTGCGATGTGATGTGCGAGAGGGCTGTGTTGGGGCTGGAGCGGTGTTACTGCCCGAATAGGGAGTGTTCGGCGGTGGTGGTAAATGAATGAGGAGGGAGGGGGAATGTGAAAAGAGATCGGTTATGCTGCTTATGCATTCGTTGCAAAAGGGGTGGACGCAGAGGTTGTTGTTTCGGAACTTCTTGTTGTTTGATAACATGGGTTCGATGCATATTTCGCAGGTGAAGGGATCGTCGGGTTGTTCCTGCTGGGGTTTTGTTGAGTTTGTGTCGCCCTGGTGCGGGATTAAGTGGCACTGGGGGTTTAGCTGCGAAGAGAGTGGAGAGATGAGAGACAGCAACGATATCGCTTTTCGGGAACTTGCTAGGAGGAAGAATTGGATGAGGTGCCCTGGTTGTAAGCACTTTGTCATGCTCGTTCACGGTTGCCCGATCGTTAAGGGACAGGTTCTCTCTCCCTCCCTCTCTCTGTATGTGAATGTATCTTTGTGTATGCTGTGCGTAGCTCACATTGTGCCAAATGGGTCGCATAATCTTTCAATAAATTCTCCGCTTTTGTTCTATGTTTATGATACCAATCTTAATTGTCACGTAGTTTAGTAGAGTTTAAATTCTGTTCACCGGCGGCTTCCACCATACATTTACTGAGTTTTGAATTATGGATTTCTGAATTAGCTTTGGATATGATCAACTTTAGCACAATGAGGGATATGATTCAGTTCATCACGCCAATTGTCCGAATTTGAATTTTTTGAAGTCTTCAAATTCTCGATTTCCATGAAATTCTTATGAATTTTTGTTTTTCATTTTATGATCTGTGTACTAGGTTAGTTTCTGTCTGGTATTAGAGAAAGGATAAAGGAAAGAAGAAGATCGTAGAGTTGTGAATATGAATTCTGAATTCTTAATCAAATTAAATGGGCTGGTAAAAAGAGGAATAAAACTCCTCTGACTTACGTGATTTTACACAATCCTGTCTTGATGTGGGTGGGACAACCTTCTCCGGGTTTGCCCCGGAGTGATATCCGTCGTTTGCGGTTGACGAGGGCTCGTTTTCCCTCTATGCCACGGAGAAACTTTTTAGTATACCGGGGATACCAACGCCCTTGGTATCCCCTTCGGTCCATTTTTAATTTTTCGACCATTTTCCGAACACACTTGGATGATCGACTCCGTTCATTTTGTAGAGTTTGATGAGAACCATAATCGTACCAAAATTCGTGTTCATTGGACTTTAATAGATACATGATCTGCACACATGGAAATTGAAGAAAAAACAAAACTGGGTTCCGATTCAATGTGGTTTTGGATCCAATTTTGGTTTTATTCAAATTTCATGTGTGCCGATCATGTATCTACAAAAATCCGATGAACACAATTTTTGATATATTTAAGGTTGTCGCCAAACTTTACAAAATGAACGAAATCGATCATCCAAGTGTGATAAAAAAAATGGCCGAAAAATAAAAAATGGAACGGAGGGGATACCAAATGCGTTGGTATCCCCGGTATACAAAAAAAGGTTTCTCCTATGGCACTAACTGGTCGACGTTTTGCTTTAGATAGCTGATCTTTGGAAGAGGCTTCCATCGGCGTTTTGTTGTTAGCTCTGATATGGTAAAAAATGCAACTAGAAAGGTAATGGTAAAAAATGCAATCTAAGTATTTTTTATTGAATCACATGACCTAACTTGGGGGTGGGTTGATTGTAGTACTGTTCCTGTTTAAACAAATAATACGAGTATAATTTAATCCACTATGGCCGGAGAACCAAATCTCAACCGACCGCTAATATATCAGCCACATAAAAATTCCTTCCCAAATTAGAATTCCTATTTTGAACTCCCCTAATACCACAAATCTCTCTCTCTCTCTCTCTCTCTCTCTCTCTCTCTCTCTCTCTCAGATTTAGAATTCGTTTTTAGGCTCCCCGCAATTCGAGTGGAGAGGAGCCATACTCTCTCTCTCTCTCTCTCTCTCTCCCTCTCTCTCTCTCTCTCTCTCTCTCTCTCTCTCTCTCTCCACAAGTATATATATTAGTCAGTCTCCAAAGAAACATACCCCCTCCGTCCTTTTTACTATTTTTACTATTTGAGAGGTCTCAAACTGTTGTTTATATTTTTTTTCATCTATAATTTTTTTATATTAATTTTATTTGGTAGATCTCAATTAGTTCTATCATACAAAATTTTACAAATCATAAAAAAATTATAAATTAAAAAATATAAGCAATTTTATATTGGCACAACTGCCAAAAAAAGACATTAATTTTGACGAAGGAAGTATAATATATTTATAACCCCTCTCTGTCTCTCTCTTGAAGATATATAGTTACATCTGAGCAAAGCCCAACTTGGCGAAGACGTATCAATTATTAAGAGATAAACAGAGAGAGAGGGGTTATACACACACACACGTCCTCCGTCCCAAAATTAATGTCTTTTTTTTGGCAGATGTGTCATTATAAAATTGCTTATATTTTTTAATTTATAATTTTTTTATAATTTTTAAAATTTTGTATGATAGAACTAATTGAGATCTACCAAATAAAATTAATATAAAAAAATTATAGATGAAAAAAATATAAACAACAATTTGAGACCTCTCAAATAGTAAAAATAGTAAAAAGGACGGAGGGGGTATGTTTCTTTGGAGACTGACTAATATATATACTTGTGAAGGAGAGAGAGAGAGAGAGAGAGAGAGAGAGAGAGAGAGAGAGAGAGAGAGAGAGAGAGAGTATGGCTCCTCTCCACTCGAATTGCGGGGAGCCTGAAAATGAATTCTAAATCTGAGAGAGAGAGAGAGAGAGAGAGAGAAAGAGATTTGTGGTATTAGGGGAGTTCAAAATAGGAATTCTAATTTGGGAAGGTATTTTTATGTGGCTGATATATTAGCGGTCGGTTGAGATTTGGATCTCCGGCCTTAGTGGATTAAATTGTACTCGTACTATTTTTTTTTTTAACAGGAACAGTACTACAATCAACCCACTATATAGACCCAAGTTAGGTTATGTGATTCAATGGGTGAAATTATTGTTCTGAGAAATAAAGAACTGGTAGTTTTGGTTCAAATATTATTTATTGACTTAGATACCACGAAAAAACCTAACTGATATCAATCCTAAGAAATCCATATAACAATCCCTGATCCATATTTTCTCTTTGTGGTGGAAGGGGTAAAATGTCGTCGTTCGGGGTGCGATAAGGATTTTTTTTTTTGCCTAACCAATGCGTCGTTGGCAGGTTGTGGTTGACTGTTAAGGCAAGTTTCAACAAGAAGGTTGGCGGGTCGTAATTTTCTAACAAAATAGACAACAGGAAGAATATATAGAACCAAAGTAGAATTTTTCATCGAGGATAATTAATTTTCATAAATAAATAAATGGGGAATAGGAGGGGTTTTTTGGGGGTATGGGTGATTAATGATAAGGTTAAATGGTAAAAATTGTGTGGGGGAATGGACAGCTTGAAGTGTACTATAACATACGAGAAGTCGGTGAGTGGGGTCGGGCCAGCCACAAGGAATATAGAAATTGTAACTCAGCTGTTCAACCAACCCATACATATTCAGCATTTTACCCGTCCAACCAAACCCCCCACACTCTCTCTTACTGCTTGGGTCAGCACCGGTTGGCAAGTATTTTGCATACTCCTTATATTTGTGGTGGTTACTAGTGTACCCAAGCTTAGCTTATTTCATGATTCAAGAAACAAAGAAAGCTAAGAGTCCTAGAAGATTTTAATTGCGCAGAGAGTTTGAGACTCAGTGTTCAGGTTTCAGACATAAGATTGTCTCTTTGTGTTTATTGTATATTGTTAGTGTATCGAGCTTGGTTGTAGCTCCGTATCTCTGTATTCGGATAAAAATCTATAAGTGCCGGATGGCTTTCAATGAATGCAAATGTGTGCATCGGATTTTTAAAAAAAAACAAGTTAGATATGAGCCGTAGACCAATGACATGTTGGAAAAAACATATGCAATAGGGATTTTCTGATAGAATAATAAATCTAAATAATAATTAGCGTTCAAATTCAGCAATATAAATAAATAGAGAAAGGAATAGAATAGCCTGTGGGATGGTCGAGGCACGTGATAGCGCTCTCCTAAGGAACGATATACCCCCTCTTGCACAGGGTTGAATGGTACTCCTTCCGTAAGATACATCGACCTTCAAGCTCTCTTCGGTGCATTGAATTAAACTCATGAACCATGTAGTTTCCCGACACTCGAAATAATCAACGAAAAAACAATCTTAAACATCAAGTACAAGAAAATAGCGGAAGCTTTTGTTTTCCAATATAGAGCACTAATTGGATGGGAAAAAGGATAAAGGATTTTGCTATATACTTTTGAAACTATAGTGGAGTGGGGTAACAAGTATTTCGTTGTACTTGTACATCTTTTTCTTGCAAAGGTATATGACTATATATATAGAAAATATACCGTCAAAAGTTTGTTAGGAATAAGATCATACTCCTACAATTTTTAGGAGAGATATTAGGAAATTAGAAGACCAAGTCTAAAGATGTTTCAACTGTTGGAGAAAATATATGCGATAGGAATTTTCTGGTAGAATAACAATTCTAAATAATATTCATCGATCAAATTTACAGAATCAAATAAATAGAGAAAGGAATAGGATAGCCTGTGGGGTGGTCGACAGACGTGATAGCGCTCTCCTAAGGAACGATATACCCCCTCTTGCAGAGGGTTGAATGGTACTCCTTCCCTAAGATACATCGACCTTCAAGTTCTCTTCTGTGCAGTGAATTGAACTCACGAACTATGTAGTTTCCCGACACTCGAAAGAAAGCAACCAATAGAGTTTTTGAAATAGCAAAAACTTTTATCTTCTAAAATAGATTACTGCCTGAAAGGACAGAAGGTAAAAGCATTTTTCTGTGCTAGTAAAACAAGATTGAGAAAGGTAGTCTTCTAGTGTATTCGTATGTCTCAAGCTACATAGGCATACGAGTATATGAAGAGGATACGGTAACGATACTCCTCTATTTTTTAGGAGCAATATTAGGAGAAGGAGACCAAGTCTACAGTGGCTTCAACCACCCTTAATAATCTCTAACAACATTTTCCCTTAGAAACCCACGTGATATAATCACATGTATCTGAAATCTAATCAAATCTAATTTGAGTAAAATTTTAAATTAGACCAACAAAGTAACACAGAAATGTTCTATGCGCTCTTTTCGGGAGTTTCAGAGCTATGCATGCAGTTAGGCCCGTTTTGGCCTAAATATTAGTAGTAATTCTGTTGGATTATTATTTTGGTTCTTATCCAATTTTTTCCTTTTTTAGTTTTGCGTTAGTTTTTTGTGAATTATTAGTTTATTTCGACGAGAAGAATTTAAAGTGAAAATTTATGATTAAGTTTTTCAAAATAAAAAGGAAGAGAAGAAGACGATATCGAGATTATAAGTCTTTTACAAAGAAATTATTTCCACCATGTTGGCAAATTATAGTCGCTTTATTGGGCCGGGATCCAAGTTATTGGAGTACATCTCAATAAATTAAAGCCTTAGTTATACACTTGCAAAAGTGACTTCATTAGTTTGGAAGTGAATGAAGAAAATAAGTTATTGAGCTTCATAATTGGTAATGGAATCCGATATCGGAAGGGGAAAAAATAAAATAAAATCGACTTCAGCATATGACTACAAGTGGTGGGTAATTTTCCAAAGACTTGAGGATCCATCATGAAAAATCACTCCCACCATCTCTTCTAAGTAAGCGTATTAATTAATTATTTTAAATTTGAAATGCAGTCTAATTAAAAACTTGGCAGAATTAAGGATATTTTTCGAAACATTGTGTTTTGGAATGTACTGCACTAAAAATTGAGATGCATAGGTAGCATTCAAAATTGCAATATGATTCGATCCTAATAGCATCAAAAGATAATCGAATACACCTAGTGGCGGATTCAGGAATTTCGTATAGATAGGTCACCATTTGAGTATAAAAATGGCCCTGAGATTTCAGGGCTCAAAGCGAACTTTAAATATGAGATTCTCGATAATTTTTTGTTAAAATAATTGAAAAAGATAAAATCACTCAAAGAAAGTTGAACCTTTGCTAATATATTGGTTTTGAATTAATATCATGGAGTGAACAATAAAAATAAATGAACTTGTTAAGAATACGGGAAAAAATATATTTTATAATTGCACATAATTTGAGTTCCAAAAATGTCCATACTAGTACTTTTAAAATTGAATATAATTTTTTAATGATGTTCAAAATTTAATCACTCATTGAATTGGTAAAACAGTAAATGAAAGTTGTAAGTTACCTTGCAGGGGGAAAAGAATTGAAACAAAATTAAATATTTTTAATCATAACGCTTTGATATACAAAGGTATTATGTGTGTATATATGATTGAAGCAGTAAAAAAATGCAAAGAAGAGACAGTATGATTGGAGTAGTAAAAAGGAAGCGAAGACAAATGTAGCATCAAAAAAAGAAGCAAAAATGGATGTAACAAGTACGTCCTGAACCTCAGACCTCTTGGCAAATCCATGATTGCCTTACCACTAGACCATATGGTAACATATTTGTTATATATTAATATTTCAGGTGAGTCACGTGATCCACCTGTGCTCATACTGGATCCGCGCTTGAATACACCAAGTTTTGGAGAACAAGTTTGTAATCATATGATATCCATTTAATTGTCTATAAATTTCTTACTATATAAAAAAGATAATATAAAATTTGGGAGTTTATTGAGACTCCCGATGTCTTTGGCTAGTTCCGTCCCTGATTATTTATCTATTTGAACAGTTAGACTCGCGTGTTTTACTTGCCCCACATCAATAAAAATATTTCGACGAAAAACCACCAACGATTTTGTTGGGTCCAGAGTGTCCTAATGGATTTAGTTATACAATATCACTTCCTACGACCGCCTTAAAAACAGACTTGCAGGTGCGATGTCGTATGCCATAAAAAACTTAATTAAAACACTTCCTACCACCAATTAGTTTTAGGAGGGATGGTAGAAAGCAGTCCGACAAGTGGTATCAGAGTCAGAAAATCATGAGTTCGAGTAGCAGAAGCGTTATCCTGAGGGAAAGATTGTTTGGCCTAAAGTGCCCCAATGAATTTGATTATACAGTGTCACTCCCTGCGACCATTTTAAAAACAAACTTATAAGTACGATGCCGAATGCCATAAAAGATTAAAACTCTTCCTATCACCAATTGATTTTATTAGGAATGATGGAAAGCGGTCCCACACACTCCACTAAGGAATTAAGAGGTGTTAGAAAACGAAAATCTATTGAGGAATTTCGAAGAATGCATCTTGAAAGGCTATGGTAAGTGGCGAAATGAAAGCTTTGAGCCCATACCCACCAATTACTACTAAAATTTCTAGTGTGGAAGGAAAGAGACTGGTAACTCCATATATAGCGCATACCACGACTTTGGCAAATTTTGATGGGTCATGATGAAAAGATGCTAAAAAAGAGTGGATATGAGGTCACTTTCATTCGACTATTTAAGCAAGTATTCGCTTTTAATGAAGTACTGGCATGTGAAATATGACCACATCAAAAGAGTTTTTACGTACACTTGTGACTTGACATCAGCTTGTTTTTATCGATCGATCATTAATAGTACAGTATGAAATAGTAAAATATCTGACAAATTTTACATGGTACTACTCTAAAGGCAACTTCACGTTATATTCCATTTCAGGAGTGCCTAATTAACAACTACGAGAGGTAAGTTAAGGTGGGAGTCAATTTCTAGGCCTCGTTTGATAACGGTAATAGGTGGATGGGATTCGTAAAGAGATGGGATTAAGATTGGGATTGGTAATGAGAAGAGATTGATAATGAGAAGGGATTGATAATGAGTATGGATGGGATTCGATGATGGGATTATTAATATTATGTTTGTTTGATATGGGATTAGATGATGGGATTGGATTGATAGAAGAGATTGGTAATGAGAAGGGATTGATAAGGAGGAGAGGGTTGGGATGGGATTATTAATACCATCTCCAAGATGGTATTAGCAATACCCCCAAATTGGGGTATTAGCAATCCGATGGGATTGTTAGTCCGGACCAGTTTTGTGAAACCAAACAAGGTATTGTTAATACCCCCACTCTAACAATCCAATCCCAACCCCTCGGAGGGTTATCAAACGGGGCCCTAGTGCGTTGTTTGGTGTAGATTGATTTGTACCAAGTTTCTACTTGTTCAACAAAAACAAGGATAATTAAGGATTAGAATTCGAATGAATTCTTATATAGTACTGCTGCCTTTATACAACAGAGAAAACACGTAGGTCACGTTGTCAAACCAAACAATTTAATAGTTAAAAAATTCCAAAACGAAAAGATCCTTAAGAATGATATCGAGGTACCTCTAATCTTTAGGGATTTTGAATTTGTAGGTAACAAGTGTAGAGAGAATTGAGTAATGATTAGAAATGTGGGTAATAATTTGATAGAGTTAGAGAGAAAAATGAGAGTAATGATTGAAGAGAAATAGGATAATGATTAGAATCCAAAATTCAAAATCAAAAAACAAACAAGGTTAAAGTCTTGTGTCTATGGGTGAGGTTCAAATCAAATCAAATCAAGCAATTCATTCATGTTGACTTGTTTATCAAGAATGGATTGAGTTTGTGAATACAGAACTATACCCACCGATACCAACATATTCATACCTTTTTTTTTTTTGGGCGAAACCGGTACCTAAACCCTTTTTCATTTCGATTCAAATATCAGTCGATACTGAGTGGGTCGATATCGGTCATATTATATTTTTAAAATTTTCTTCTATTTTTGAGAAAATAATTCTATGATTAATTCTTTTGTACTAAAAAAATTAATAGTTCCTTTATATCGCAACATATATGGTCTTCATAATCAATACCATGATTATTTTTCAGTGTGTATTTTCATGTTGGTTGAGTGTATTGAGCTTTTTAAGCATAAATATAAGTAAAACAATATCGGTACCCATACATACTGTTTCAATAAGAAAAACAATATCAGTACCGATACATTATTCATAATTTTAATTTGGACTGTTTTGTAAGTGTCATTGTCACTCACATACTCTCTCCGTCCCAATTTATTTGCCATTTTTTGAAGTTTGTGTCAATTTTCAATTAATTATATCTTGTAATTTATAATATTTTAGGTGATTTCGAAAACATTGAATTATAGAACAAATCAAGATCTATCAAATAAAATCTATATTGAATATAAAATTCATTACCACTTTAAAGATATAACTAATTTTTTAATCCAGTTAGAATAGAACTAGAACAAGTAAATTGGGACGGTGGTTGTATAATAAAAGACTTCTTTATTAGTAGTAACAAATTAAGTGGTACGCAGATTCAAACCCCACCCTCTTCCCCTTGCAGTAAAATTGGATTTGCCTTTGAAAAAAAAAAACCTCTTTTATTACGTTGTTATTACTATGTTATTATTAAACTGGATAAAGAAAAGGAATAACTTCCAAAACAAGTTGAAATTTTCTTCCAATTTCCCCGTAATTTCCTCCTTAATATGTTCCTATTTTTTTTGGTTGCCTTCCCCCAAGTCATAAACAAAGCATTAATTCTACTAGAGAGAATATATAACTCATTTATGGTTCCATACAATTTCAGCCGTCTATTCAGTAATCAATGGTTGAGATTCGTTTTTCAATTTTGGCCGATAATAATTAATTCTTCTCGGTCAAAATTTATTTTCAATCCGGACCATCTTAAACACTTTTAGACGCGTGCGATTGAGCGTCTTAAATTTTATTTACGTGTTGCTCTGTAAAGAAGTTTTTGCTATAATTTTATTACCGCTGTAAAAATATTTCAGTAATCGAAACAGAGTCTACTAGTTCCGATGCGTCAAGAAGCTCTCCTTCTTCATTCCAAACCCCTCCCCATTCTACAACCAGAATCCCAATCGAAAAACCCAAAACCAAAACCCATCAACGGAAAACAAAATTCCACAATGGGCAACACAAATTCAGCCGAACCCCGCCAAGAACAACCACGGCCCTCCTCCCTGCCCGAACCCCCCTCCGACTTCACCTGCGAAATCTGCATCGAACCCATGTTGCCACCGACCAAGAAATTCACAAACAACAACCTCTGCGCCCACCCCTTCTGCACCGATTGCATAACCAAGTACGCCCAGGTCAAAATCGAAGACGATCGGGCCGCCGAGATCAAGTGCCCAGGCCTGAACTGCGACAATTTGATCGACCCCATTTCCTGCCGGGCCCTGATACCTCCCGTGCTGTTCGACAAGTGGTGCGATCTCCTGTGCGAGAGGGCTCTGTTGGGGTTCGACCGGTGCTACTGTCCCAACAGGGTTTGCTCAGCTGCGGTGGTGAACGAGTGCGGGGGGACTGTGAGGAGGTCGGTGTGTCCCAATTGCAAGAGGCTGTTTTGTTTTTCGTGTAAGGCGGCGTGGCACGCGGGGTACAGGTGCGAGGAGAGTGGGCAGCTGAGAGACAGGAATGACGTTGCTTTTGGGGTTCTTGCTGAGGTGAATAAGTGGATGAGGTGCCCTCAGTGTAGCCATTGCGTCGAGCGCGTTCGTGGTTGCTCCATTGTCAAGTGCAGGTTCTCTTTCCCCCTCTCTCTCTCTCTGTGCGTGTGTGAATCTTGAATTGAGGATACTATGTTATGAAATTTGGAATGTGAAAGTGGTAAAGACGGGTGGTAGTCTAGTGGCTCATAGCTCAGTTCTACAGGGTTTGGGTGGTCAGGAGGTCACGGGTTGGAGTCGTGTTAGCGATAACCTCTTGAATTTGGTCCTCCGGAGAAGCCTTCGCTGGGCTGTGGTCCACTAGCCTTAGATGGGGTGGTAGTTGCTATGGCACTTTGGTCCCTTCCGGGCCCGTTGTATGGTCACACCCAAGGGAGAGTTGTTATGCCCAGTCGCGCCTCCCCACCCAGTTTTGTCAAGTCTCAGTATGAATTTGAGTCAAAGTTGTAAAATTCAGGGAGAGAAACAAGCCTTTGAAAACTGGAGTATAGGATAAAGCATCTCCAGCCCTTGTGGCAATAGTTTTCAAATCGTAAGTAAAATGTTATTATTTGGTTTTTTGGTGGCCTAGATCCCTCACTGCACATAGTTGTATGCATGTATTAGAAAACTTTGTCTATGAATATGCTAACAACTACTGTAAGGTGATTATTCCTGAAATTGTATTGATGTCATTGAAAAGTGTCTGAAATTATGGGAATTTCTATTTGAGTAGGAACTCGGCCTTTTGCTTGCTCGTTAACTATGACAAAGAGACCCGCTTGGTTGGCTTGCTTATTTGCTTTAGGCTTAATTAACACACCGAATAAGCAAGTAAATAATTGGTTTTCAAACAAGTTCACGTATTCTACATAGGCGCTTATAACTTCTAAGCGAATAAGGAAGGCAACTAATTGGGCCCAAAAATAGCAGAAAAAGACAAGGACTATGGTAACACTTACTGCTACCAAATCATTGAACTAATTAAGCCAGTTGAAGAGTTTGCTTTGAATTCTTTTTCACCATGATAACATGTTTGCTACTTTTTAATGATCTTTGTAAGTTGAGAGAGGAAAAAGGAAAGAACATATCATGACATTTTTTACCTAGAATTCTGAACTTGGAATTCTTGACCAAGTGAGATATTGAAAAACAAGAGCAAGCCTTTTACAAAGTCCTTTCATGAATTCGAACAATTTTCTCATGAAAAGAACTGGAATGTTGCCAAATGATGCTTTCACTTTCTGGAAACATAAGTAACCTGGATTTGAGTCATTTGCTAACAACAAAATGGAAAGAATGGGTAGTGTCAATTCTTCTTCTTCTTTTTGTTGTTCATTTTCTTGGAGACCAAACAGCTGAAAGCCTGAAAGGGAAATAAAGTATGTGGGTTAAGAACAGTGTTCTAAATGGCGGCCGTCCAAGTCGCCTAAGCGCTTGGAGGTGCCCTGCCCCCACGCCAATAGCTCTTGGCGTTTGATTTGCCGCCCAGGGAGGTTTGGCGGTGTTTGGCGGCCGCCTAGGCTGCCTTGGTGGCCTTGGTGGGCTTGGCGGTCTTGGCGGCGGCGGCATCTTTGGAAGCCTTTGGTGGCCTAAAAATATATATATAAAAAATAATGCGATGGAGGTGAGCGAAGCCCTACTATTTATTGTCTTATTCAACTTAGCTGCTAGGTGCTATTACTTAATTTCATTTGGGTTTGTACTTTAAAGTTTGAACTTGCATTATGGATACATGGAATATAGTTTGATTAGATAATGGTTTGTTAAAAAAAAAAAATTCCGCCGAATTGCTTGGCACCGCCTAGACAGCTTGGCGCTTGGAGGTGGGTCTTCGCCCGACTACCGCCAAGCACCATTTAGAACATTGGTTAAGAAAAGACTGATCTGATTCTTCCTTGCTTTTTCATTTGCATGGAAGATGTGGGAGCAGTTTCTGCTACAAGTGTGGAAGGAAGGTGCACCGACACTGGTGTGGATGCAACAAAGAAGCTTATATGTGCAGACCTTGGGTTCGTATAGTTTGTATCGTTTATGTAATTCTCTTACTTCTGTTTACGCTTTGGGGCGATTATTTTCGTAATTAAGTATGAGCTCATTGTGGACATAACTTATGTGTAAGTAATACTGAGCTTATCGTCTGTGTAACTTGACATGTTTGGAGGATACGTGATGATACTGTGAACAGCTCTTTGTAGAGCTTCAGACCTCATGTTTTGGTTTATATAACAGATAATCGTACAGATTTTGAAACCCTCGTTTTAGTTGTACTGGGTTCCTTGATTTCAGTTCCTTCTTTGCTCTATTTTGAGCTCTTCTACTTGGAAATTTTAGCTCTTGCCTACTCTGAAGGAGTATTCATCGACGGCTAGGCTTTTTGTTTTGGAGTGGGATTCCTGTGGGGGGAATTCCTCTCCTGTCTCAACTCATTTTCAACCTTAAGATGTGACAATTTGGAGGCGTGAAATCTGGTTTACGTGAGATTGTATTGCTCCCTAGGTTTTGGCCACTCCAGCATTTGTTACCTTAGGATGTGGAAATTTTGAGGCGTGTCCGGTTTATGTGTGATCAAACAAAGTCGCAAACCCCAAGGGTAGGTGTGGCCCGTGGTGGGTGTTGGACCTTTGGTGCAGGCCGCTTAGGGTTCTGTCGTTGTGCCGACCGGAAGGGTTAGGTGAGGCTTTTGGGCCTGCGTCAGTTGGGTTGGCTCCCACATCGGGAGTTTGGATTTCGTATGTGTGTGTGTGTTGGAAAATGACGGCCAACGACGTATTTTGATAATTGATACTCATCAATGACTTTTTCAGCATTAACAAATGTACTCACCATGTCCTTAGAGAGTATTAATTATCAAAACACTTCATAGGCATTTTACCTTAAATAATCCATTATAGATCTCTCTAGTCAGCAATTGCCTCTGTGTGTGTGTGTGTGTTTAAAGGGTTTGATGTGGCTTTTGGGCCTATGTCAATTGGGCTGGCTCCCACATCGGGAGTTTGGGTTTCATGTGTGTGTGTGTGGAGTTTGGGTTTCATGTGTGTGTGCGTGAGTTTAAAGAATCTATTATATCTCTCTTTAGCCGGCAATTGCCTGGGTGAATTTGTATGTGGAATTATCCTCTTGCCCTCACTTCAATACAAAGTCGCAAACAATTCGCTCTCTAGGTTTTGGCCACACAAGCTTTTGTTCATTGACTCGGCTCCTCGTTATTTGTTTTGATAATTGACAGCTTATTTTTAGTTTTTACTAGAATTCAAAATTTTTAATCTATAGTTTTTTTTTTTTTAAGCAAACTAAATCATCCCAATATTATATCAAACCCAACCAAAACGTACACAGTACAATAAGGGGACACTATCGGTCCAAAAATACAAAACTAACAAAAGAAAAGAAAAACAGGAAAAACAAAAAAAGAAATCTGCATGGAATTACAACGCCGGAGCCGGATCCATCGAGTAAACTTGTGAGGAGGGATTGGAGAGGCCAAAGTTGAGAGGCCAGGTATGAACACAAGGCAAATCCTCCTGAATGACCCGCCGCTCCAACCCGAACTCTTCCCGCTGCAGACTGGAGGCAGAAGCCGTTACAAACGCCGTCTTCGTCGCCGGTACGCTAATTCCAAGAAAAACTAGATCTAGAATCCTAGATCTAGTTCCTGAGTCCAAAAATGGAGGGGAGAGTGGAAAATCTCAACCCCCAAAGGAGAAAATCTGAACCACCTTACAACTCTGAGCCAAGCGAGCGGAGAAGGAGAAGGAGAGGAGTGGCGAGCAGGAAGGAAGTGGGTGGGGAAGGGGCCAAAAGAAGGGGGGGTGGGGTGGTGGGGAGGAACCCACCCCGACTTTCTCTCTCTCTACCTTGCGTTCTCTGGACGCGCCTGTGACACTACGCTTCCTCTAATCGATCTATAGTTATAATCAGAAGGGAATTGATCTTCTTCGGCCATTAATGTACTAAATGATCAAGTTATATGCTCGTTTGTGGGCCCATTTTGGATGCACAATCAAAACTATTTAAATTTTAAGAGTTTCTCAAAATATCAACTTAACCACAAATCAGGTTAGTTTGATATTAGGTGATATGAATTTGAAATATATTTACTTTGACATGAATGAGTAAAATATGCTTTGATTTAATGCTGCAACATTTTCCCAACATATATTTAAGGAAAAAATAATATGATTTTTGCCGTGGTTATACTCTAAGCTAACTCAAAAAAGTAAGGAAAATTTTCAAAATGACACCTGAACTTTCATTCAAATATCATAGAGACACCTGAACTTAAGTTTATTTCAATTACACACCTGTATTAACAAAATTTCCAAATTCAGGCCCCTACTGTTAGACTCCGTTCATTTCATCCACAAAATCGCTGACATGGCATAACTTACCCGTTAAGTGACTCCACTACACATATTACAAACAGGGGACAATGCACCCAAATTTAGGCCCCTACCGTTACACTCCGTTCATTTCATTCACAAAATCGCTGACGTTGCATAACTTACCCGTTAAGTGACATTTGGGAATTTTGTAAATTCAAGTGTCTCTGTGACATTTGAGTGAAAGTTCATATATCATTTTTAAATTCCTCCAAAAAATAATTTGTTTTGATCATCAAATTGAGCTCGAAAAAACTGATTACGAACGAGCATAACCAACATCCACTTCTACCGCAAACAATCAATCCAATCACGCAATCTACATTGGATAAGGGGTACGGATTATTTTGGAGACAAATAGTCCCCCGGGCCATTAGAGCGTTCTCAGTCATGACTCTAACTCATAACTAACCTCAACGAGAATCAGAATCACTCCACAATTGGAATGATGACCAAGCAAAAATACCCAAAAAAAAAAAAAATCAATTGATTTTATTGCGTGATAAAACCCATAAAACAGAGCAAAACCACCCACTGTATAAACGCTAAAAAGCTTTGAGAATGAGCAACACAATCACAAACTGTTGCCCATACATGGTTGTGACTAAACAAATCAAACTGAGTTTGGAGTTCCAATCAATTGGGGTCGTCCACATAAATCCTTTTTCTTTATGGAGTTCTGTAACGAGTCATTTGTTCACTTAAACCCATTATAATCATAAAAAAAAAAAAAGTGACTTTGATAAAATAAATAAATAAATACAAGGTTACTTGCTCAAAAAATAAAAATAAAGAAGTGTTACAAATCCAAACGCAGCGTACGAGTCCCAATGGGAAACGAAGTCCTCGATAAAGAGTTTCTCCTTCTTCCAAAACCCTTCCCATTCTGCAACCAAAATTCCATGCAGTTTAAAAGACCCAAAAACAAAACCCAGCGATAATGACATATATATACTCCATTCATTACTCAAAACCAAACTTCACAATGGGCATCACAAACTCAACAAAACCCCAACAAGAACAACCCCCACCCCCCTCTCCCCAATCCGAACCTGAACCCGAACCCGACGACGATCCCTTCACCTGCGAAATATGCATCGAACCCATGTTATCAAACTACAAATTCCACAACAACAGCCTCTGTGTTCACCCGTTCTGCGTCGACTGCATAACCGAGTACCTACAACTCAAAATCAAAGACGATCGAGTCGCTGGAATCAAGTGCCCCGGACTAAACTGCGACCAGTTGCTAGACCCACTCTGCTGCCGGACCCTAATACCTCCGGAAGCGTTCGACAAGTGGTGCGACCTGCTATGCGAGAAGGCCCTGTTGGGGGTCGACCGATGTTGCTGCCCGAACTGGCGGTGTTCGGCCGTGGTGGTGAACGAGTGTGGGGGGATGGTGAAGAGAAGCATGTGTCCCAATTGTAAGAGGCTGTTTTGCTTTTCCTGTGAGTTGCCGTGGCACGCGGGGTCCCGGTGCGAGGAGAGTGGGCAGCTGAGAGATGAGAATGATGTTGAGTTTGGGGTTCTTGCTGAGAGGAAAAAGTGGATGAGGTGCCCACAGTGTCACCATTGTGTTGAGCGAGTTCGTGGTTGCTCCATTGTTAAGTGCAGGTTCTCTCTCTGTCTGTCTCTCTCTCTCTCTCTCTCTCTCTCTCTATACAGTACGGTTCCCTGACCGGAGTTTAGGTTCAGACCACCACTCATCCGTTAGATCGTGTTTTCAATGTTCAGATCTTAATGAAAATTTTTCGGGAATAAGTTAATTGCGACCGATCATAAACCATCTGCAGATCCGGACCAAAAATACAATTCAACGACTGAGATCAAAAGTCCGGACCTAACACTAAATCAAGACATCCTGACCTAATCCTCAGTGTCTATATCTATATGTGCGTGTGTGAATCTTGGATTGAGGATAATATGTAATGAAATTTGGAATGTGTAGTAAGAAACTTGTAATTGATGAGAGTGAAAAGAGGCTTTGAAAAAAATGGGTATGAGTTTGCATCTCCCCAAATTTGGGTGAGGAAATAGGTATAACTCAAACAAAAATGATACTCACACAACAATTCAAATACAACAACTTACACAACCTCTCACATACATGTGGGCTCCACACACACTACTATGTGTGGGCCCCACATGTATGTGAGAGGCTGTGCAAGTTGTTGTGTTTGGATCGTTGTGTGAGTAGCATTATCCGAATGGGCCGGTAGATAAATTGGTATAACATTGGAGATGGGTTTTTAAGTTTTTTACTCAAATTTTGGGTATGAATAATAAAATGGGTAAGAATTGGAGATGCTCTTATTTACTTTATGCTTTTAAGTTTTTAATCAACACAGAGAATAAGCTAGGAAATAAATAAGTGGTTGCAAAACAAGTTTGGGTATTCTTCATATGGCTTTTAAAGCATCTCGATCCAATGGTTCATGCCATTTTTGTAGGTGAGAAAGTCAGATTTGGCATTCTAATTTGGCCAAACTGCTCCAGTGGTGGGAGAGCCAAAATTTGGCACCATTCCTCAACTTCCAAATGATACTTCACTTTCTGGAAACACAAGTAATTTACCTGGGATTTGAGTCATTTGAACTTAATCGGGTATTTTACTTCTTTAAATTTGTTGTTTATTTTCTTGGTGGCCAAACTGGTGAAAGCCTGAAAGGGAAATAAACGTATGCGGGGCAAGAAAAGAGTGATCTGATTCTTGCTTGCTTTTTTCATTTGGCATTGAAGATGTGGGAGCCTTTTCTGCTACGATTGTGGATGGGATGTTCTTCGACAAGGTTGTGGCTGCAACAAAGGAGCTTATAGACCTTGGGTTGGTACAGTTCGTACTAGTATCATTTGTGCAATTCTCTATCTGCTACTTTGTACGTTTTGGTACTATTATTATTGCATGTAACTACGAGCTCATTGTTGACATAACTTATGTGCATGTAATATTGAGCTAGCTTATCATCTATATAACTTAGGACATGTTTGGAGGATACGTGATGTTACTAATAACCGCTCTCTACTCTAAATTTTCTGGAGCTTCAGATCTCATGTTTGGGTTTTTATAACCGATGAGTTGTACTGGTTTCTTGATTTGAGTTCTTCTGTTCTATTTTGAATCCTTGAGCTTGGAACCGATCGATGCAAGTATATATGCTCATATTTTGGGTTCTTGACCTAACTAAAGTTGTATTCCTCGACGGCTAGGCGTTTTAATTATTCTGGAGTGGGATTCCTGTCGGGGGAATTCCTCTTCCTGTCTCATTTTCAACCTTAGGTTGTGACAATTTTGAGGCGTGTCATTCATTCGGTTTAGGTGTGATCGATTGAATGGAGTTGCAAACATTTTGCTCCCTAGGTTTTGGCCACGCCAGAATTTGTTCATTGAAGAAACTTGACTTTATTTGTTTTGACAATTGACAACTTATTTTAATTTCTACTAGAATTCAATATTTACAACTGTAGTTATAATAATAAGAAGGGAATTAATTAATGAATCTTCTGCACTCCATTAATGTACTAAATGGTCCAGTTATGCCCGTTTGTGGGTCCATTTTGGATGTACGTTGATGATTAAAACTGCTTTATTTTGAGAGCTTGTCGAGAATATCAACTTAACCAAAAATCTCGTTGATCACTTGATCTAATATCACTTGATATGAATTTAAAATATATTTACTTTGAGATATATGAGTTAGATGGGCACCAATATAATTCAGTGTTGCAACCGTTTTCCAAGATATATATTCTAAAAAAAAATGATTTTTGACGATATTCTCAGCGAGCTCTGCAAAAGTAATATGTTCCGGTCATCAAAGTAAGCTTGAAAAAATGCTCACAAACGACTAGCAAGCATAACTGAACAGGTTAGTTAATTTGATGGACTGAAGAGATCAAATTCCCAATTATGCACGTTATGTGATATGCTCATAAGCTTAGAGAATGAGCAACACAGTCACAATTAATTAAATTGTGGCCCGTACAAGGTTTGGACTTGCTCAAGAACAAATATGTACGGAATAGACATTTCCAACAGTACAAGTGAAAAGTGTTACAAATAATAAAGAAACTAGTAGATTTAACTATGAAATGTGCTACACACATTTTATCAAGGAACACTCGGGAATACACAAAACAACTTGACTTTTGAAAGGCAAAGTAGGAGGTGAGAACAACTTGCCAAACCCCGAATTCGTTAAGATAGATTTAAATGAATTTGGGAGGAGATTTTCGAAGAATGAAATAGAAATCTATCGGAAAAACACTCTTTTCCTCGTATAATTCAAGGAACACTGCTCATCTCTCTTTTTAGCTTGTTGAAAGAAATTAAAAGAGGAAAGGAAATTTTCCAAAAAAACTTTCGTTCCTAATTTGGTTCCTAGCAAGAAAAAGAACAAGAAAATTTTCCAAAAAGAAGTTCATCCCTTTCTCCTCTTTCGCCCTAATTTCCCTCTTAATTTTGCCGTTCTTTCTTGTACTACTTACACTCTTTTATCCTCTCGTTCAAAACAGAGCATTAATGTTTTCCTTTTAGAAATACTCCTACTTGAAGCAAACTGTGTTTGGAGCCGTTTAATATACGAGAGCCCACATTCATCGAATGGCTCTAGATGCAGTAACGTTTTGTAGTTGTGTTCAGCAGTACTGCTCTTTGACAAATCCAAACACCGTCTATGAGTCTATCCATTCCAACGGGGAAAGAAGTCCTCCATATCCAAAAGACAAGTGTTTCTCCTTCTTCCAAAACCCTTCCCATTCTGCAACCAAGATTCCAATTAAAAAGAAATACCAAAGCAATACTCAGCAATAATACTGATCAAAACCAAACTTTACAATGGGCAACAAAAACTCAATAAAACGTCCCTTCACCTGCGAAATATGCATCGAACCCATGTTCTCAAACAAAAAGATGTTCCGAAACAACAACCTCTGCGTCCACCCGTTTTGCAACAAATGCATTGCCAAGTACGTACAGTTTAAGATCGAGGACGATCAGGTTGCTGGAATCAAGTGCCCCGGATCAAACTGCGACAAGCTGCTGGATCCGCTCTGCTGCCGGGCCCTGATACCTCCCGAAGCGTTCGAACGGTGGTGCGATCTTCTATGCGAGGGGGCCCTTTTGGGGCTCGACCGGTGTTACTGCCCGAACCGGGATTGTTCGGCCGTGGTGGTGAACGAGTGTGGTGGGATCGTGAAGAAGTCGATGTGTCCCAATTGTAAAGAGTGGTTTTGTTTTAAATGTAGGGTTACTTGGCACGCGGAGTATCAGTGCGAGGAACTGATAGATTGGAGTGATGTTGCGTTTGCGGATTTGGTTGCGAAGAACAAGTGGATGAGGTGTCCAAAGTGTCGACACTGTGTTGAGCGCGTTTATGGTTGCTCCGTTATTAAGTGCAGGTTCTCTCTCTCTCTCTCTCTCTCTCTCTCTCTCTCTCTCTCTCTCTCTCTCTCTCTCTCTCTATATATATATATATATGTATATGTATATGTATGTATGCATACAGATGTTCGAGAATGCGTTGCATGTGTGATGCAAATATTGTATCTGATTGTATTGCCGACGTTCCTTCATTAATTTCCATCCCAAAGATGAAAAGACGGAATGAAATTTGGGTTGTGAAAGTAGGAAATAAATTAGAAAATATTTTGAAGTGATTATTTTTTTTTCCTTAGTGGCAGTTTCTTGAGGTAGTTAAAGGGAAGGAGTTTTTATTTAAATTTTCGGTTTGAGTTAAAAGAAGGGTTAGGGCTTGACATGCTTCTTAATTTGGCAATAATTTTCAAGTATATATGCTGTTATTGTTCGATTGTTTGGTGGGCCTAGATATGTCACTGCACATATAATTGTATGCACACATTTTAGCTTATGAGGAAGGAGTTAGTAGGTTAATTTATAGAAAATTGAAAAGTTGTCCATAATCCAGAAGTCACAAACACCCATGAGCCCCTTCAAATTAAAGGCCTCCCACAAGGGAGGACCAAAAAAATACCATTGGGCTTCATATTTGCGACTATTGATGATCTTCAAATGCGGTTTTTTTTTTTTCAATCGCTTTCTAATATGTATTTTATGTTTGTTGGTGGAGAGAGAAAAAATGAATGAAAATATCATGAAATTTTCAACCTAGAATTCTGAACATGGAACTCTCAAGTCTTAACAAAGTGGGATATATATATATATATATATATATATATATATATATATATATATATATATACACACACACATATATATATATAGGAAAATAAATGAAATCCTGTTCAGCTAAGGTTTGTATTTTTTATTTTATGAGATAAGTCATTCTCTCATAGTACATCACATTTAATTTAAAAAATAACTACTTATATAATTAAAATTTTCCTTGACAGAACCAGACTTGAGGACATCTTACAAAGTCCTTCCACGAATTGGAAAAAGTTTCCCATGATAAAGATGAATGTTGCGAAAATGATAAACTTGAAGGTAAGGCCTACCAGGTTGTATGCCCCGTTCCCCAATCAAATGTTTGGACGTGAGCTATACTTTGTGAGGAGCCAAACGGGCGTATCTCAAACTCAATTGACAATGAGAGGAAAGATCTTAAATGTTATTAAGTAATCACTCATTCTACTTCCAAGCAATGTGAGATTCTATTTTTTTAACATCCCTCCTCACGTGCGGGTGCGTTTGAGGTCTGTTATATGTGGCCACTTTTTGGGTTCTATAATCGTGTAGTTTTTTTGTTGGTCTGTCATCACGATCGCGGGGCGTGAATTGTAAATTTTTTTAAATATGGGGTGTTATGGGCCCCGCTTTGATACCATATAAAAATTTTATATCCATCTCAAAACCAATGACAATGAATGAAGAGGTTCTAGATATTATTAAGTAATCACCCATTTCACTTTTAAGTAATGTAAGATTCTATTTTCTTAATAGTATGGTCTTTGTGCACGCCTTGCTAGCCATTTGACCTCCCTTCCTGTGTGACTAGGAATGCTCAGTGACAACCTGATAATTGTCACTGCCTGGCCTCTCTTGCGCGCTACCACGGTAGCACCTAGTGTGGTCAGCACCAATCGTGTTCGGACAAGGAAGCTTACACTCATTCACATTGGTTCATCCTGCAATGCCCATGGGCCTTTTGCTCTTCTAACGTATAAGGTGGCCGGCCATTCGTCAATTGATATAGCTCTTGACTTTCTTACTGCTTTCACCCTAGGAGATGGATTGATGCCCAACCCATCAATGATTCCAGCCAGATCGGAAAGAAAGTAAGATAAGCCGGCAATGGACTCTCTTTAGGAAGAAATGAAAGACTGGTTAGCTCAACGAAGTGGGCTAGGAATCAACTCCCCATTTGATTCCATAATCAAGCCTCCTTCTTAGGCGGGGACTAGCAAAATCGGGGACGTGAGATGCTTGAAACTTTCGATTCTTTTAGACGTCACTGGCCTTTGAATAGATATTGAGGCTCTCTCCTCATCTGCATTTTCTTCTTTTAATTGATTGACTCCCACATCATGAGGCCAGAAACATAAGAAACCTGAGAAAAAATGAGTAGTGGCAATTCTTGATCATCTTCATCGTCGTCTTCTTCTTCAATTTATTGTTTGTTTTCTTGGTGGCCAAATAGTTGAAATTCCGAAAAGGTCATAAAAAAAAAAAAAGGTTTAGAATGTTGGGAAAGAAAGCCTAATCTGATTCTTTCCTTGCTTTTTAATTTGGGATTGTAGATGTGGGAGCAGTTTCTGCTACAAGTGTGGAGAGAAGGTGTATGCCCACAGGTGTAACTGCAAAGATAAAGCTAACGACGAAGATACAACTAACAACGAAGATACTGCTGCTAGGTGCACATGCACGGGTTGTTTCTTATTTTTTTTTCAAAAATTTATGTGATTCTCTTACTAGTAGTACTGTTTGTGGGTTCTATAGTTTGCCCGCATTATCTTGACCAATTATGAGCTTATGTGTAAGTAATTTTGAGCTTATTGTCGACATAACTTGTGACATGTTTAATTGTATTGGGTTTCTTGAATTCATTTCTTTTTCTTCATATCTATTTTGAGCTCTTGAGTGTGAAACTTATGCAAAGTATTTATGTGCTGATGTTGAGCTTTAAATCACATCTAAAAGAGTTGCACACATGTATTCTAGGCATAGGGATCGATGTGCATTGGGCAATTTCGGCGGGTTAAGGGACAAATTCTCAATTAACTCATATTTGACGGGTTCAATATTTTTTGTCCGTAACCATCCTTCACAACTTCTAATGGATCGGTTGAGTTACTTAACGGTTTTGAACTGCGCATTAAGGCAAGGTAGGGGTAACAATTTTGAAATGTAATAAAAAAATTAAGATAAGATAGCAAAAAATGAGACACAAGATTACCATTGGGCATTTATAAGAGCAAGTTTAGGTACAAGAACAAAGAAGATTTTAAAGTTTATACTACTTTATAGCAAAGTGCTTGGTATTTTTCAGCACAACGTAGCAGGTTAGGTGTTTTTTTTTTAATATCCAGGCGTCCGGGGCCGGGCTAGTTTACGTGCACTTCGACTAACCTAGGGGACCATAAACCTTTGCTAGCGGGATCACCACCTGAAATCACAGCAAATGCTTTGTCTAGACTTGCTCTAAAAGAATTGATAGCACATGAGAGGTTTTGAATCTGAGACCTTAGGAAAAAGCAAACCTTTAAGACCCAGGCCTTGGCCTTAGCCCCGAGGTCAACCTCTTGGGGTTAGCAAATTGGTGTGTTTCATGGCAAAGTTAAGAGAATTTAACCTGCAACCCAACCCGCTACCACCCACGTTATCACCTGTCCAACTCGACTCGTGCATTCGCTCCAAAATTATTCTTTAAAAGAGTTTAACTATTCTTTGAAAGAGTTTAAAATTCGAACCATTAATTATTAAAATGGACGAATGAGATTGTGTTGGTTCCGTTTTTCACTTATTCACGTAGGTCCC
Organism: Rhododendron simsii; assembly: GCA_014282245.1. Classification (NCBI taxonomy): domain Eukaryota; kingdom Viridiplantae; phylum Streptophyta; class Magnoliopsida; order Ericales; family Ericaceae; genus Rhododendron; species Rhododendron simsii. Next base: position 31,707,292 of record CM024963.1, read on the forward strand.
TGAATAAGTATCTCTGGTTTGTTCTAACCATTTTTTCTCTTTTTTGTCTTCCCGTCCCTTTCATTAATTAAGTTATAACCCCAGAAACCAGGTGGCATTGCTACCTTGGATTCGTAATTTTTCCTTCTGAGAGATTATTCCATGTCCTTGGGGCACCTCCACGTGATGCCCCAAGGCCCTTTTCAACCACATATTGAATGTGGTCTCCACACTTATTTTGGTCTCATGCCAAAGGCCCACAAGGGCATTGAATGATTTTTGGGAAAATGACGGCCCAGGACATGTGTTGATAATTAATACAGAACATGTTAAGAACATTTGTTAATGAACAAAATGAGGACATGTTAAGAACATTTGTTAATGAACAAAATGTCCTTGGCGGGTATTAATTATCAAAATACGTCCTTAGCCTTCATTTTCCCATGATTTTTCTTCCCAAAGACCGTAGCATTTCAGGTGAGAAAAACTCGTCAAACCACGACTTCATAAACAAGCCGGGCCCAAGGACACGGTCCGAGAGGCCCGGGCCCAAAGTTTTGGGCCCAAAGTAGGAACCCCTCTGAATTAAGTATATATATTATTAGTTCGCTTTACAGGAAGCGGTAAATTGATTCTATTCCTATGGCGAGACTGGAGTTCAAAACTCGGCACTCAAGTGATATTTGTGTTTTTTGAAGTGTGTTTATTTGCTAAAAATAATTCAATTAAAACTATGGTTTGAACACGTGTCAAAGAAAATAGAAGCCACGACCCAATCCAAAAGAACCAAAGCATTTACTACTTTCAATATTGACTAAAATGATTATATGTATAAACTTTTTATTATTCTTTTTAATTTCAAAAATAAGTAAGGTCCCACCCCACGATTTTGCCAAGAGTCCCAAATACATTGGGCCGGTCCTTTCATCAAGATAGATTAGAATGAATTTGGAAGGATATTTTGGAAGAATAGAATAAAAATCTTTGAAAATCACCCTTTTCCTCATTAGTGGTGTTTATTTGCTAAAAATAATACTATTATTCAATAAAAATTGTTCATCTATCAGGATCTAATTAGCTTGTTGAAAGAAATAAGAAGGGGACAGGAAATTTTCCTAAATATTTTCATTCCTTTTTTTTTTTGGTAAGTAATATTTTTGTTATATGGTTCCCAGAGAAAGAAAAAGGAAATTTTCCAAAAGAAGTTCAACCTTTTATCCAATTTCCCTCATAATTTTGCCGTTCTTTTTTGTACTAGTACTTTCTTTACCTCACCTTCCAAATATAGCGTTAATTTCCCTTTTTGAAATACACGGTGTTGGAGTCTAACAGTGTTTGGAGTCGTCCGATATGCGTGAGCCCATAGGATCGAATGACTCTAGATGCAGCTGCGTTTTATAGTTGTGTCTTTGACAAATCCAAACACACGGTGTTGGAGTCTAACAGTGTTTGGAGTCGTTCGATATGCGTGAGCCCATAGGATCGAATGACTCTAGATGCAGTTGCGTTTTATAGTTGTGTCTTTGACAAATCCAAACACGGTCTATCAGTTCCAATGGGGAAACAAATCCTCTATATATATCCGAGAGACAAGGGCTTCCCCTTGTTCCAAAACCCAGCAATAATACTCAAAACCAAACTTTACAATGGGCGACACAAACTCAACAAAACCCCAGCAGGAACAACCCGACGATCCCTTCACCTGCGAAATATGCATCAAACCCATGTTATCAAACAACAAGAAGTTCCGAAACAACAACCTCTGCGTTCACCCGTTTTGCAACGAATGCATAAGCAGCATAACCGAGTACGTGCAGTTTAAGAACGAGGAGGAGCGGGTCGCTGGAATCAAGTGCCCCGGATCAAACTGCGACAAGTTGCTGGATCCGTTCACCTGCCCAGCCCTGGTACCTCCTGAAGTGTCCTACCGGTGTTACTGCCCGAACCGCGTTTGTTCGGCCGTGGTGGTGACTGGTGAAGGAGTGTGGAGGGATCGTGAAGAAGTCGATGTGTCCCAATTGTAAACACCGTGTGTGCCGGTTCTCTCTCTCTCTCTCTCTCTCTCTCTCTCTCTCTCTCTCTCTCTCTCTCTCTCTCTCTCTCTCCCTCTCCCTATATATATATATACACACACATACACACACAAAAACGCACAAGAATGCGTTGCATGTGCAAATCATGTGATGCAAACTATTTTTTATATATTTTTTGGAAAAGCTTGTTAATGCAAAAGATGTATAATCACATAAAATATGTACACATAATACATACAGGCGCTTGAAAATGCGTTGCATGTGCAAATCGTGAGATGCAAACCTTTTATTTGGAAGAGCTTCTTATGCAAAAGATGGAAAGATGAAAAGATGTAATAAAATTTTGGTTGTGAAAATAGGAAATAAATTAGATTTTTTTTTTCCTTTTTGGCAGTTTCTTGAGGTAGTAAAAGGAGTGATTTGGGAAACTGAAAGTGCGGGATATTTCAAGGAGTTTTTATTTAAATTTTTGGTTTGGTTAAGAAGAAGGGTGAGGGCTTGAGATGCTTCCTAAGAGCATCCACAATGTAATAATCAAAATCAAAAGATTGCTAAAGTTAACAATATGTGCTTAAAAAAGTGCTCATATTATAATAAGAGGAAAGTCCACCTTCACCCCCTGTGGTTATCGCCATGTGCAGATAGCCCCCTTGTGGTTTAAAACTGACCACATAACCTACCTGTGGTTTTGAAAATGTGCGGATAGATCCTCTGCCGTCATATTTTCCATCCATATTAACGGACACAACGTTAAAAGACCGTTATACCTCCATCACGTCCCTTGATTCTTCTTTGTTTTTAAATCTAACCACACCATCCTGTATACCAAAAATTGAATCCAAACCGTTGATATTGTAAATTTTGACGAGTATATGTCTATGTTAAAATTCAAGTCAATCAAAAAATGAAAAGCTCATGATTTAATCAATTTTGTTATGAATTAAAATTTCCAATTTGAATTTACTAAAAATTAGATCACTGGGTTATTGATACCAGATTGAGATGATTTTTTCCAGAGATACTCTATTCTTTATTTAATACATTATGAACGACTCAGATTACATTCTAGAGAGGTGTGAGATACACCTCCGTTAATATGGATGGAAAATATGACGGTAGGGGGTCTATCCTCACATTTTCAAAACCACAAGTAGGTTATGTGGTCAGTTTTAAACCACAAGGGGGGTATCCGCACATGGCGATAACCACAGGGGGTGAAAGTGGACTTTCCTCAAAGTTTTCAAATTTGGACATTTGAATAATCAAAAGTAACAATGTAAGACTTTGCATTGCTAACTTTAGCAACCCTCTAAATAAATAATCAAAAGCTAATGTGCCAAGTTTTGATTATTCACTTTTGATTATTACATTGCGGATGCTCTAATATGGCCAATAATTTTCAAGTATAATGATATGGTTTGATTTTTTGGTGGCCTAGATCAATCACTGCACCTCTTTCTTTTTTTTTAATCAGTCGGAATTGTTAAAATTAAACAGGGGCTAAAACAGTCAGTTTACAGAGCACACAGCTCAAACTAGAAGAGAACAATGGCAAAACAATGCCCAAACTAGACTCTGAGATGCCCCACACCTAGGGCATCTGCCATGACAAATTCCCTAGCTGCTAGGGGAACGTTCCTCCTTGTGACAATACGGTCTTCTTCCTGCTGCGATCCGAGCCGTGCCAAGCAATCCGCAGATGGGTTAGCTTGGCGGTAAATATGAGAAAAAGTAGTGTTAGTCCCAGCAGCAATTCTTCTGGTTTCCTCCAAGATATGGCTTTGAGGGTGATCCGCCGGGGAACCCCTCTGAAGGTACTGGACAACAACACTAGAATCAAATTCCACTTTGACATCGATCATTCCGTTCTCCAGAATAATCGTGAGCCCTCTATAGATAGCCAATATTTCGGCTTCAAGGCAGCCGCTGCAATCTCCCTTCCCGTAGAATCCAAGTATCCAACTTCCACTGCCACTGCACATATCCGTATGCACATATTTTAGCTTATGGAATACGCTAAGTTCTACTACTTTAAGGTACGTGGTTAATTAGTCTTTATTTTCGAGAAAAGAGAGGTAATTAATTTGTGAAAATTGTATGTACTGATGTAAGTGAAAAGTCAGCTAAGTAAGCAAAAGGCCGAGTTCCTAATCAAATACAACTTCAGTTATTTTCGGACAAAGAGACCGATTGGGTTTGCTTACTTATTTTTACTTTATACATATTTGCGACTTTTGATGATCTTCTATATAATGCGGTTTTTGGTTTTTTCCAATCGCTTTTTGATACGTATTTTATGTTTGTTAGTGGAGAGAGGAAAAAGGAGAGAATATATCACGAAACTTGTAACCTAGAATTTTTAACTTGGAACTCTTAATTAAGTCTTAAGTCTTAACCAAGTGGGCTAGCGGAAAACGATGAGGACATTTTATAAAGTCTGGCCTTCCACGACTTGGAAGTTGAGAAATCTGGGATTTGAGTCATTACAAATGGAAATTAATTAAATGTATAGTGGCGCCAATTCTTCATCTTCGTCTTCTTTTGCTTGTTGTTTGCTTTCTTGGTGGCCCAATTTTCGAAATCCTGAAAGGGACATAAAAAATGGTTTAGGATGTTGGGAAAGAAAAGACTAATCGGATTCTTGCATTTTCCTTTGGGATTGTAGCTGTGGGAGCCGTTTCTACTATAGCAAAGTCCACTTTCACCTAATGTGGTTATCGCCATATGCGGATATCTCCCTCATAGTTTAAAATTGTACACATAACCTACCTGTGGTTTTGAAAATGAGCGGATACACCCTCTGCCGTCATGTTTTCCATCTATATTAACAGAAGTGTATCTCACGTGCCTCTAGAATGAAATCTGAGTCGTTCATAATGTATTAAATAAAGAAGAGAGTATCTCTATAAAAAAATCATCTCAATCAGGTATCAATAACCCAGTGACCTAATTTTTAGTAAATTCAAATTTGAAATTTTAATTTCATAACAAAATCGATTCGATCATGGGTTTTTCATTTTTTTGATTGACTTGAATTTTGGCATAGATATAGTACTCGTCAAAATTTACAATATTAACAGTTTGGATTTAATTTTTGGTATAAGGGATGGTGTGATTAGATTTTTTAAAAAAGAAGAATCAAGGGACATGATGAGGGTATATCGGTCTTTTAATACTTTTTCCATTAATATGGATGGAAAACATAACGGCAGGGGGTTTATCCGCACATTTTCAAAACCATAGGTAGGTTATGTGCTTAGTTTTAAATCATAAGGGGGGTATCCGCACATGGCGATAACTACAAGGGGTCAAAGTAGACTTTACTCTTTCTACTACGAGTGCGGAAGGAAGGTGCACCAACACCAGCTAGTTACACCGCAAAGATAAAGCTAACAACGACGATAGAGCTGACAACAAAGATACATATACGGGTTGCTTACTTTTATTTTTGGTTATAATTTTTGCACTTTTCATATATATATATATGGAGCGTTTAAGGCTTCTGCGCAATCACGACCTTGACCAATTATGAGCTTATTGTCGGACCTAACTTATGGGTAAGTAATTTTGAGATTATTGCATGTCGACATATCTTGTGACATGTTTCGATGATGCTATTAAGTGCACTCTACTCTTTTTCCGGAACTTCTCATGTTATGGTTTTACAATAGATAATATATGGATTTTGACCCACCCTAGCTCTCTCTCCTGCGTGTTTAATTGTATTGGGTTTCTTGAATTCAGTTCTTTTTCTTCGTATCAATTTTTAGCTCTTGAATGTGAAAATTATGCAAAGTATATGTGCTGATGTTGAGCTTTAAATCACATCTAAAAGAGTGGCACACATGTATTCTAAAGTTGCATCACTAGGCATAGGGATGTGCACTGGGTCATTTTAGCGGGTTATTGGACAAATTCTCGACCAACTCGTATTTTGCGGGTTCTTTGTTTTTTTTTTTTTCGCGTAACCAACCTTCACAACTTCTAATTGGTCGGTTGAGTTATTTAACGTGGATTAAGGCAAGGTAGGGGTAACAATTTCGAAATGAAATAAAAAATTTAGTTTTTATATGTAGCAAAAAATGACACACAAGGTTAATATTGGTCATTTATAAGAGCAAGTTTAACAACAAGAACAAACAAGATTTTAGAGTTTACAGCGAAGTGCATGGTATATTTTGCAGCACAATGTAGCAGGTTGGGTGCAAGGGCAGACCCATATTGGGTCAAGAGGGGTCAGTTGACCTCACTGAGTCAAACTTCCCCGCAGAGAGGTATATAGATTTTTGGACATTTTGATAATTTTGCCCCAAGACTCTATACTCTTCCTTTTATATTTTGCCCCAAGTGATCTTCAAAAATTACATGCTTATCTAACTTTGCGCCCATCACCTTGTTCTTTTTGTAGTCCCACCCTTCCTCAATAAGAAAAAATAAGGAAGAAAACGGAGCAAGAACAGTTCTCTTCGAGATTAAAAATAAAAAAAAAAACCCGAAAGTTTCAAATTTTTTTTATTCCAAGTGCATTGCCTGTCTTTATCTCTCTCTCATTTTTTAGCAAAACAACACTTCGATTATTATCAAGTAAAACCTAATCCTTGGACTTGAGGGAAATTTGGTTTTTCTCTTAGATGAGTGGCAGCTCCAGAAGTTTGTATTAGGCTGTTCAGAAATTACTTTAACTCTACTAGTTGATGTATTAACCAATACTCCAATACACGTGCAAAACTCTTCATATATTAGTATAAACAGTTCAAACCAAAAAGCATAACCTCTATTTCAAAAAAAGTTAACTACGAGGTGAATGAAAACTTAAAAATATGGTACAAAAATTGAATATTTTTTTTAAAGTTGTTATATTGCGTAGTAGACAGATTTTTTATCATAGAGGGAGTTAAATTTTACAATTATCGTAAATAAGTTCTCAAATTTTATGTTAACGTTTAACCAGCATATTAATCTATTAAAACCCTTTTAAAAGAAATTGTAACGAGTCGTTGAGGCCAACCTTTGTGTATGAGGATACTGTAACGAGTTGTTGAGGTCAACCTTTTCGAAAATATGTTGTTCGCTAGGATGAAATGATGTGACATTAAAAGTTAGACTTTGAATTTTGTGTACCTAGTAGGGGAATTTTGTGTACCTAATTGGGCCGTATCATTAATCCAACCTAAGCAAACTTATTAAAACCTAGGATAAACGCACGCCCTATTAAAATTTTCCTATAGGTATGGAGAGATATTTTAAAAGGAAGGAATGATCACAAGCATCAATTTCTACATGTCACAACGAGCCTTTGTGTACGAGGATATTTGACCCCAGTGATAGAAAATTCTGGGTCCGCCCCTGGTTGGGTGTGTTATAAACCAGGTGTCCGGGTCTCGGCAAGTTTACGTGCACTTCGACTAACCATGTTGGATGTCCACTAGCTGGGACCCCGCTTGAAGTATTAGCAAGTGTTTTATATGGGCTGGCTCCAAAGAAGTTAGTAGCATCTGAGAGGTTTCAAATCTAATACCTCAATTAGGAGAATACGAACCCTTAAGTCTGGCCATGGCCACTAGGCCAACCCCATGAGATTAGCAATCTTGCATGTGTTTCATGGCGGGTTAAGAGAATTTAACCTGTGGTTAATCGAACCTGCTAGGACGCAGGTTATCACCCGTCCAACTCGACTCGTTGATCCGCTCCAAAATTGCGGGTGTCCTTGAGGGTTGGCTCGAGTTTATTCAATTTGGCGGGTTGTTTGTACAGTACCCTAGGCTTTTTATTCAGGAGAAATGGTATTCCTGTCGGGGGATTTCCTCTTCCCGTCTCAACTCATTTTCAACCGAACGATGCGATAATTTTGGCCACGCCAGCATTTATTCATTGATCGAATTGATTCAATGAACAACAGAAGGGAATGGATATTTACCAAAAACAGAAGGGAATGGATCTTCTACAATTTGGAATTTATATCTTGTGGTTATAATCAGGAGGGAATTGATCTCGTAGACTCGTAGTTATGAATCTTATGATGGACAGATTGGTAGAGTTATGCCCATTTGTGGGCCTATCCGGATGCTCATTTTGAATACACTTCGGTGTTCAAAAATCGTTCAATGTTCAAAACTTGTCGAGAACATTAAGCATCTAAAAAGCAAGTTAATCCAATATGAACTGACATGATTTTTTTAATAAGACGTTACTTTTTTGCCGATTAAAAAAAATCAGCCGACATGATTTTATATGTTGAAGATATATGTTCCGAAATCAATGTGATTTTTAATTTGGGAATGAGATTGAAAAAAGTATAATATGTTCCGACTATCAAAGTAAGCTTGAGGAAAGGCCCACAAACGAGCATAATTGAACCACTTAGTCCGTTTAATGAACCGGAGAGATCCAATTCCCTATCTATTCTCACATGATTTCGAGTAAGCTGGTATACTGAGTGACAAGGAGTAAGGTGCCGTTTCAGATTAGCTTCTCTTTCCAAAAGTACTTTTTCTGATAATGAACACTACCAAAAAGAACATCTGTTCCACTTTCCCTTAAAAAGTTCTTCTTTTTTAAAAAGGTTATTGTTGTAATGACCATATTGCCCCTTCTACGAATTCAACTTCCCCAGACTTTACCCCTGGCTTTCTCCCCTCCGTCTTCTTTCACGCACAAATCAAACCCAACCCCCCCCCCCCCCCCCCCCCCCTCATGTTCGACTGAAGGGGGAGAAGGAGGGCTGCAAAGATGAGGATGTGTTTTGGCATACTGTGGAAGCCCCAGGTTAGGTTGTCGACAAAATGGAGGAAGGGAAGTATTATCATTTCACTCGGGAGGCTGTGAGGAACAGAGATCAAAACAATGTCGTTTTGGTCAAACATTTTTAAAAAATAGAAAGTTTCACAGACCTGGAACAATCTTGTTTTGGGAAAAAAAAAAAAAGAACTTTAAAAGAAAGTGGAACAGCTCTTAAAACAGCAAAGCTATTGCAAACAAACAACGTATGGGCATTGTCTGATGAGGGGTACTGTTTATTTTTAGAGATAAAATAATCCTAAAAGTCCATTCGAACTTTTTTCACTTAATTTTTAAAATCTCTCTTGCCAGTGTTGTTATTTCATACATCATCGTAATGTCACTGGAAATAAATTTAACTCAAATTAAAAAAATGTGGGAGAGTGAATCATTAGGTAAAAGCCTAAAAGGACAATCCCTTCTAAAATTTGATTGGAGTGTTGTTCGGCTACGAAAATGCTCAAGGACTGAGCGTGCGGGCGTGCCAAGACTTGTCGCGTCTAACGTAAGGACTGGGCGTCCCTTTTCTGACTTCGAATCTGTGAGGGCGATAGTGCTGCAAACCTAAGGGCTAGATTGCAGTGATGGTTCGTGGTTTTGCCTCTACGAGCGAGGACTTAATAATTTCCTAACCGTGTAGGAAAAGAAGTAGCAACGTAGAATAACTTTGATATATCGTAATAACAAAGTTGGGGTATAAGAGAGATATGAATAATTTTATTACGTCGTAGTAATAAAATTGGGATACAAGAGAGATGAAACTCGAACTACTTGGAGAAGTAATTGAGTAAAGGTGAGAAATGAGATAATTGCTTCACTGGGAAGACTTTGGTTGCTTCGCTGGGAAGGCTTTGATTTTAAGCGTTGAGCTTGATTGGTGTCTGGACCCTTTTTTCTTCTTTGCTTCTAGTATTTATAGGCCACGGCATTGCATGCAAAGCGGATGTGTTGGCCTTCTCTTGTGATGACACATGTCCTTTGTAACTTCCACTTCATGGGATCATGGGATAGTGGGTAGTTATTTAGAAGTTACACAAGAACGTGGGTAAATAGTGTACTGGTCCAGATCTGGGCCAAACTTCCCATCTTCATCACGAGCTGCCACGTGTCCCAGGTAAGCTCCGGATGTTGCCACGTGTCCCAAGTAACTTCCCACTAACAGATTTTAGTGAGATCATGGGTGGTTATTGGAAGTAAATATCAATTACCCATGTGTTTACTTTGATCATGAGCCGTAAAAAGGTTTGAAAAAGGCCAATTAAGCTCATGGGCCTATTTTCTCTCCTTCTTTTGTGGATTAATAAAAACACCAGCCATTTGACTCGGTCAAATGGCTCATTGTTAGGTAACAATGCCTCCTTTTTCTCCACTTTTCATGGGCTACTTGGGTAATGGGCCATCCAAATAAATTAAATGGCCTTTCAACATTTTTAACCCATAAAAATACTTCTCGAAATTTAACTAAATCATGGGCCGGCTGAACTTTTATGCAAATAGGCCCACGACTTTCTAAATCTGAGCCCGAAACCAATTAAAATTAATTGGGCCTAGTTAACATGGGTTTGGCCCAATAATTTTGATCCAATACATCTCTATTTTTGGCCCAATTTAATTAAAAGATAATTAAATGGCCTTCCAACGCTTGCCCAGGACTGGGTGCCAAAAATGGGTGTAAACAAGTGTACATCCCATTTTTTTTTATTTTTTTTTTTGAAGATGTCAATGTATTCCAAACTCATCTCAAGTCATTACACAAAAAACCTATTTTAGTTAAGGTAAAACCTAATTACTTCATATTCAAAGTGATCAAGCCTACCCACACCAATTGTTGAATGCTATTTACAAGTGATATGAATACATAGAGAGGGAATAGCAGAACATCATCTTCAGTTGACTCCTGTCATATATGTTGAACTGACTTCTCCGCTATAGTGCTTTGTTTGATTTGAATTTTTTGAGGGAAATTTTTTGGGTAATGAGTAGAGAGATAGATAGAAAAATTAGAGTAATAATTGAAGAAAAAACTTATTCAAGATTGTGCACAAAGGGAGGGATTAGTTTTAGAGATCCAAAGTGACAGTAACAAAGCCCTATAGCTTAATAGGAACAATCTAGAATACCTCTGTAAAACTTTATTCACGTAGCTCCGTGAATAAAAAGCTGCATCTCTACTTGCCTAAAAGGAACCTGCAATCCTTGATCACGGCCTTGTATAGCGGGGTTGTTTAGGAGCCTACTTTTTGGCTTTTTAAATTATGGGCAGAATGTATTTTGAGTATGGTAGAGTATTTGGGAGATTTGTGTAGAATGTATTTTGAAATTGCAGTAGTGTTTAGTAGATGATTGTTGAAAATGAATTATGGATTGCATTTTTACCATATTGCCCTTTGTCTAATAGGTGTAAACATGCCACTTGCGTTTTTAAAATTGGTAAAATGAAGGGAGGAATGTGGGTATTTTGGTTAGTAATCACAAAATGGGAAAAGCCAGTAATGTGAAAAACTCCTCCGGACGTGATTTCGGTTTTTTGCTTCTAAACCCAAAAATCCAAAATCTATTCTCCCACAATCCATTCTCAAAATGGGATGCCAAACACCCAGAATGGAAAAATGAGAATCCGAAAATGCAAAAATTCAGTTGCCAAACACCCCCAGCATTGGTACATTTAACTTTACGTTAAAGAGGGGGATGAAATGGGTGGGTGAAATTTGTAACACTTCATTCTGGTGAGGGTAAATGGAACTTTGAGAAAGTTGCAGGGTGCAAAGTGTCAACTCCAGATCTACTAAAGACATCTTCCTTTTTAACAGTAATGACGTGGCAGAATTTGGTTGGGGAGGGAAACATTTCGAAACCAAACACACCTCCCCATTAATCTTGATCTAAACTAAACCCGTTCGCTAATCTGTCCGTTAATCTTGCTTAAGGCTGAAGCTTATATGATGGCTCAGCCCACGACACGCTTCAATAGATCACCACCGTTCAATTCCAATCGAACGGACACCATTTACGCTGGCTCACCGTATTACCGTAGTCACCATTTACATCACCCCCACGAAATAAACACTTCATCTCACACTCTCTCTCTAAACTAAACGCAAGAACCCAACGACGCCAGATCTGCGAGAGAACAGACAGAAAACCCTCGTTCTCTCTCCTCACTCCTCTCTCCTCTCTCCTCTCTCTCTAGGATCCCGATCTACATCCCCGTGGATGATTCTCTCTCTCTAAAACTCTTCCTTCTCCCTCTCTCTACATGTACGCCCCTTGCTGTCGCTGCCGGCGATTGCTTATGCGGTAGTGTATCCATACAGTTCGATTTACCGTTTCACTTTATCAGATCTGAGGTAAATAGTTTTACTTCATTTTCCAAATCCATTCATCGAATCTAAAGCCGTTATCTTTTCAGATCTGTGGTAAATTCACTTCTTTAGGTTAACTGTGGCGATTAGTATTTAATCGATTTGTAGTTCGCTTATGTTGTGATCTGGATTGAGCCTTGTTGTTTTGCGGAGAGCTGTGTGGACTGTAATTTCAAGTGATTGTTGTTTAACAGAGGTTTGAAATTTTTGTTCTGATTGGCGGAAATGTGATGAATTCACCTCATTAGGTGGTCGTGTGGTGATTAAATTGATCGATTCATAGTTCGTTTGTTTTGGGATCTGGATTGAGCGTTTCGAATTTTGTTTTGCAGAGAATTGCGTGGACTGTGATTTTTTAAGTGATTGTTGTGTAACTGAGGCTTGAGATTTATTGTGATTGGAGAAAATGTTGACGAAATTCGAGACAAAGAGTAATAGAGTGAAAGGACTGAGTTTCCACAGTAAGAGACCGTGGATCCTCGCGAGTCTCCATAGTGGTGTGATCCAGCTATGGGATTATCGGATGGGGACTCTCATTGACAGATTTGACGAGCACGATGGCCCCGTTCGTGGCGTCCACTTTCACAAATCTCAGCCACTTTTTGTGTCTGGAGGTATCAAACTCTCCCTCATTAATGTGCACAATCTTTAATTCACTTTCTAATTTGTTATTAATTGTGCCCACATTACAGGAGGAGATTCAGGTGAATTTCTTCCTTAGTATTTGGAATCATCGGAATGCATTTCCTTAGATGAGTTGTTATTCATCTTGCACTGATCTACCCACGTATTCTTTGGTCTGTTGTTTCCGCACTCAAATTTCACAATGGATACCTCGAACGTTCATACATGACGCTTGGATGATTTTAGTGGAGTATAAATGGAGCCTATGATCCGGACATTCTTAACCTGAATATTATTATTAGGTTCCTGTTTTGGGGCATGAATCGTAATTGAATCTGTACAATTAATCGGAGATTCTATGTAAAGGCTTGTCGTAGTGTCAGTGAATTTAAAGATGTCTGGGACTCTGGCTCTGGCCCACGAAATATGCTATATTGGAGTTATTGGACCTTTTGTTGCATCATTTTTGCAGTATAGACTGAACTATTCTTTCACCTTTTAGGTAGTTTGACTTTGCCCCCACCTTTTGGTAGCTGAAATGAGAATGTTGAAATAGATGTGTGGCAAGGCATTGCGAGATAGAATTAGAAACGAGAACATTTGCAGAATGGTAGGGGTAGTAGCACCGATAGAAGATAAGATGCGAGAAAATAGATCAAGGCGGTTTGGGGCCTTTGGGCGTGTCTACTGTAGATTGCAGTAGTTTGGAGGGTGATATGGTTACGGTTGAGGGTAACACTAGGGGAAGGGTAGGCCAAAATTGATATTAGAGGCGGTAATTCAAATGGGTCTAAGTTTTTCGAATATTTCGTAAAACACGATGCCGTTACAGAATTTGATGGAAAAATGGATTCATGTAGCATATCCCAATTGGGACTTCATTAAGGTCTCTGGTTTGGTTATGTGGAGCAGTCTTTTTTCATGTGGTACTTTGTCTTCTCGTGTTTTGGACCTTATGCTCTCTCTTCTTTTTCCTCTAAATTTCTTATCTCAGTTCAAAGGTTTTGGTCAGGTCCTGTCAAAATTTTGTGGGTTTTCATGGAAGGGTAAATCTTTTCAAAAGTTCTTTTATTTGATTGGAAAACGTTGAACTTTTACAAAGTCTTTAATTTGAAGTTTTGAACCTATATGACATGACTCTAGTAAGTTTCCAACGCTGCATTTTCGGGCCCTCGAGCTTGTGAGGTAGTAATATGGGTTTAGCATGTCTTGTTAGACATGCACCTCTAAGTTAGTTTAAAGAGCCAGAGTTCACCTGCATACATGTGCATAAGATTGCCACTTTATGCATAACATGCTCTATATTAGCTTGTGGGAATTACTTAGTAATCTTTGGCGAACTTGGGTAAATCCAACACTTCAGACACAGACTTTCACTTCGCCACATGTACCAGGGTGATGATTACATATAATATACTTGTTGCTTATTTGGAAGATTTTCATGTCTTTTACTACACTGTTTCTTACAGGTGATGATTACAAGATTAAGGTTTGGAACTACAAGTTGCATAGGTGTCTTTTTACTCTTCTTGGACACCTGGATTACATCCGAACTGTGCAGTTTCACCACGAGCATCCTTGGATCGTGAGTGCAAGTGATGATCAGACTATCAGAATTTGGAATTGGCAATCACGTTCATGTATTTCTGTTTTGACCGGCCACAATCACTATGTGATGTGTGCTTCATTCCACCCTAAGGAAGACCTTGTTGTGTCAGCTTCACTAGATCAGACTGTCCGTGTTTGGGATATTGGTGCCCTGAAGAAGAAGTCTGCTGCCCCAGCTGATGACATTCTGCGGTTGAGTCAGATGAACACGGATCTGTTTGGTGGGGTGGATGCTGTAGTTAAGTATGTATTGGAAGGTCATGATCGTGGAGTTAACTGGGCTTCGTTTCACCCAACCTTGCCGTTAATAGTCTCTGGCGCAGATGATCGTCAAGTGAAACTGTGGCGCATGAATGGTATGTTGTCGAAGAACTATCTTTAGGCTCTGTTTTCTCTATTCCACAAGGTAGTTATGAGGTTCATTGCCTTGCGGATTTAATGCCTTAGCTGGTCTTCAAATGTGGTTGTAGTTAATGTGTCAAATTCTTTTGTAAATAGCAGTATTAGAAAGTGTAAAGATAATTCTTCAAACATTCATCCATTTCAGAGCCCGCATTTGGTTTTGTTGGGTTTGAATTCATCAGGCTAAGCTGGTTTACAATGAATTCCAATTTACATGGAACTTAGACACTGCCGTTTTTAAATCAATTTATAATTACATAAATTGATTTCATTTGTTGAGATATGCTGTTCTTTCTTTCTTTTCCCAGATACAAAGGCATGGGAAGTGGACACGTTGAGAGGGCACATGAATAATGTGTCATGTGTCATGTTTCATGCCAAACAGGACATAATTGTTTCCAACTCCGAGGACAAGAGCATTCGTGTTTGGGATGTGACAAAGCGAACTGGTGTTCAAACTTTCCGTCGGGAGCACGATCGGTTTTGGATTCTCTCATCTCACCCTGAGATGAATCTTCTGGCTGCCGGCCACGATAGCGGAATGATTGTGTTTAAATTGGAAAGAGAGAGGCCTGCCTTCTCTATAAGTGGTGACTCTATGTTCTATGCCAAAGATCGCTTTCTTCGTTTTTATGAGTTTTCAAGTCAGAAAGATACCCAAGTAATTCCAATTCGACGCCCTGGTTCTACAAGCCTAAACCAGGGTCCACGCACTCTGTCATACAGTCCTACAGAAAATGCTGTTCTCATTTGTTCTGATGCTGATGGCGGCTCTTATGAGCTCTACATTGTCCCTAAAGACAGTATTAGTCGGGGTGATACCATGCAAGAGGCGAAAAGAGGTACAGGAGGATCGGCTGTATTTGTTGCCCGAAATAGGTTCGCTGTGCTTGACAAAAGCAACAACCAAGTTCTAGTCAAGAACCTTAAGAATGAGATTGTTAAGAAAAGCAGTCTTCCTATGGCTGCTGATGCAATATTCTATGCGGGAACAGGGAATTTGCTTTGTAGAGCAGAGGATAGAGTAGTTATATTTGACCTTCAGCAGAGAATTGTTCTTGGTGATCTTCAAACTCCTTTTGTCAAGTACATTGTTTGGTCGAATGATATGGAGAGCGTGGCCTTGCTCAGCAAACATGCTATAGTCATTGCTAGTAAGACACTCGTGCACCAGTGTACCCTTCATGAGACCATTCGTGTCAAGAGCGGAGCATGGGATGACAATGGGGTTTTCATTTATACAACCCTGAATCACATCAAGTATTGTCTTCCCAATGGCGATAGTGGAATAATAAGGACCCTTGATGTCCCAATTTACATCACAAAAGTATCAGGCAACAAGATTTTTTGCTTGGATCGGGATGGGAAAAACAAGGCTATAGTCATTGATGCAACAGAATATATCTTTAAGCTCTCTTTGATGAAGAAAAAGTTTGACCATGTTATGAGCATGATAAGGAACTCTCAGCTCTGTGGGCAGGCAATGATTGCTTATTTACAGCAGAAGGGGTTCCCTGAAGTTGCTCTTCATTTTGTGAAAGATGAGAGAACCCGTTTTAATTTGGCTCTGGAGAGTGGGAACATCCAAATTGCAGTTGCTTCAGCTAAGGAAATCGATGAGAAGGATCACTGGTACAGATTGGGTGTGGAGGCTCTTCGTCAAGGTAATGCTGGAATTGTTGAGTATTCCTACCAGAGGACAAAGAATTTTGAGAGGTTATCTTTCCTTTATCTCATTACTGGGAATATGGAGAAACTATCCAAAATGCTCAAAATTGCTGAGGTCAAGAATGATGTCATGGGCCAGTTCCACAACGCCTTGTATCTTGGTGATGTTCGAGAACGTGTTAAGATTTTGGAGAATGCTGGGCATTTGCCTCTTGCTTATATCACTGCTTCGGTCCATGGACTACAAGATGTTGCTGAACGTCTAGCAACTGAATTGGGAGATAATTTACCTATGTTGCCGGAGGGTAAAGTACCCTCCCTTCTCACGCCTCCATCCCCCATTTTGTGCGGTGGAGATTGGCCCCTTTTAAGAGTTATGCGAGGCATATTTGAGGGTGGCCTGGATAATATTGGAAGGGGTGCCGCTGATGAAGATGAAGAGGCTGCGGATGCTGATTGGGGCGAAGAATTGGATATGGTTGATGCGAATGGTATAGAAAATGGAGACATTGAAGCTGTTTTGGAAGACGGGGAAGTTCCTGAAGAAAATGAAGAAGAGGGTGGATGGGATCTTGAGGATTTGGAGCTTCCTCCCGAGGCTGATACTCCAAAGGCATCTATCAATGCCCGTTCTGCTGTTTTTGTGGCCCCGACTCCTGGCATGCCCGTAAGCCAAATTTGGATCCAGAGATCTTCTCTCGCTGCAGAACATGCTGCGGCTGGCAATTTCGATACTGCAATGCGGTTGCTGAGTCGGCAATTGGGAATAAAGAACTTCACCCCTTTGAAACCCATGTTCCTCGATCTTCATACTGGAAGTCACACTTTTGTACGAGCATTTTCATCTGCCCCAGTGTTATCCTTAGCTGTTGAACGTGGATGGAGCGAGTCTTCTAGCCCTAATGTGAGGGGACCACCGGCGCTTGTGTTCAATTTCTCTCAATTGGAAGAGAAACTAAAATCTGCTTACAAAGCCACAACAGCCGGGAAGCTTGCTGAGGCTCTTAGGCTTTTCACCAGTATCCTCCATACCATTCCTTTGATTGTGGTCGAGTCAAGAAGGGAGGTTGATGAAGTTAAGGAGTTTATTATCATAGTGAAAGAATATGTTTTGGGTCTGCAAATGGAGCTCAAGAGGAGGGAAATGAAAGACGACCCAGTACGCCAGCAGGAGCTTGCGGCTTATTTCACTCACTGCAACCTTCAAACGCCTCACTTGAGGCTAGCTCTCCAAAACGCGATGACTGTTTGCTTCAAGGCTAAGAACCTCAGTACCGCCGCAAATTTCGCTAGACGGCTCCTAGAGACCAATCCTACCAATGACAACCAAGCGAAGACGGCTCGCCAAGTGCTTCAGGCAGCTGAGAAGAACATGAAAGATGTGTCTCAGCTGAATTATGATTTCAGAAACCCATTTGTGGTTTGTGGCGCCACATATGTGCCCATTTACCGAGGACAGAAGGATGTTTCCTGCCCGTATTGCAGTTCACGGTTTGTGCTAGGCCTGGAAGGGAAGCTTTGTACTGTTTGTGACCTTGCGGTCGTGGGGGCTGATGCTTCTGGCTTGCTGTGTTCTCCTACTCAGATAAGATGATCACATTAAGGCAGAGGTACGAAATATTGAATCAAGAGTTTAAGGTTCCATTGCGCTGTTTTTGCTCTCCTGGCTCCCCCACTTTTGGCTTGCTCTTTTTGTTTACCCTCTTTTTCATAGTTGTTCTAATTTTCGTTGTAATAAAATGGAGATTTTTTGGCTGGGGTTATTCTTGTTAGTTGTTCATAGACAAGAATGGAATGTGGTCATTGTTAAAGTAGACATTGATTATAGGTACGACGGTTTATATGTTGGCATATGAAATTGTTGTTTGGTAAAATTTGCTTATTTCTGTTATGTTTCCGGGTTTCTGTTGTTGGGTAGTAGTCTAAGAACTTCACTTTAAAGGTTTTTTTGTGATATTTGAATATTTGTTCAAAGAGCAATTTGCTTCTATTGCCAGTTTCGTTGTATGTTTTGTTCTCTTGGCTGTGTTTGGTGGTTTTGACGTGATGAATTGAATCTTTACCTATTTGAAGAAAATGTGATCCAACTAGTCGAGTCTGCTCTCTAAAAAGAGAAACAATGCACCAATTCCTCGACTAAACGAACAAACCCACCTGAAACCGTTTGTATTCATTCTAAATTGTTTACCGTCAGGTTGAACCTCGATATGGGCTTTTTTCCCAACTAATTTTGATGATCGGAAACGTTAGTACTTGTTGAGAATATAACGCATGCCTAGCGTAAATGTCAATGACAAGTAACGACAATGTACGTGGTGTCGTTGGTTAACCTAGCATAAATGTCAATGACAAGTAACGACAATGCACGTGGTGTCGTCGGTTAACGAATGACACATCTACATCTCCTTCTAATCCTAGCATGTGATAGTGCGTGCCAAAACCTTGTCATCACATGGAGAGGGGAAATTGTGCTTCCTATTATAGCAGTATTTTCATCTGGGGGCCACATCGTTCGGATTCTTCCAAAAGATCCAGACCAATTTTCCAGGGGAGTTGGGAAAGGAGAGGAGTCCTGTACATTATTTCCTTTCTATATTGTGCCACACGTTAACACACATTCGTCCAACAAAGCACTCATCTAGTATTTTTCTAACCTAACAAACACCAGTGGTTGCTATTTTTACTATTTATCCTGATTGGAGTACACTAATTAAACACACATCTTTAGCTCTGCCGCCACATGCTTAGTGCTTATAGCACCTCGTGCAGTGCCATGTGACCGTCCAGCCGGTTGTAGCCATTGAATCATCTTGAACTAAGAATTAGAAAGAGTTAGGGAAGAATCACTGTGTTTAATCAGAATGTGAGATTTTTGCTCAAGAAGTTTCGGGTCAAATCCCAAATGGTGGAAGCAATAATTACTTTTATTTCATCAACTCTCTTTTAACATTGAAATCACATAGTTTGGACTGTGGATAAGTTTCTGTTATTTACGGACACTGATCTACTAAAAATTACTCCGTTAGAGCAAAGCTAGATCTCGCAAATTTTTTGTTTTTTTGATAATCGTTGGAACCTATACTAGCCTACATCTTCGGAAAAAGTGAACGAGTCTCAACCCACACAACAACTACTAACTACAATAGAATGTGAGTCTATAACCTCCACAATCAACAAATGTGAGCACCTTGCATAGAGCAGGATTCGAACCCAGGACCTCTGAGAGAATTGTTGACGCCCTCTTAGTAAAAGAAGCACTTCGTTTGAAGATCAAAATGGAAACTTTTTGAACTTCAAGGGGCAACGTGCAATTTACAACTTACGCATCACGTGCAATCTCACGTACTACTACTAGATCCCATTGCCATTCGCCACGTACAGGAAGCCAATAACCACCAAACACGTGGAAGTTTCCATTTGCCACGTAACCTCCGTATAAATAACCGGACGAACTTCTGTTCGGTGATGACGTGAAGCCAACAACTATCAAAATCAAAAGCGAGAGAGAGAGGGAGAGAGAATTTGGGGCTTCTGAAAATGGAGAAGATATTAGGGATTGTGATTAACAAGAAAGAGAGGACAATGGCGGACGCCTGGATCGTTGAAGACTTGTCTTCGTGGGAACTCGTCGACCCATCCGACAACGACAACGATGAAGACTACTCTTACGACGAACTCGACCTCTATGTGTTTGAATCTCCGCCCTCCTCCGATCTCTCCGCTCAATGTCCGCCGCCGCCGCACGATCTCGTCGATCACGCCAACGATGGCGAAGATCGTGTGGATTTGGCGAAACGTGTTTCGATTGATGACAAGTGTGTATATACAGTGACGGAGGTAAGACCAACGGTGGCATGCTTTTAATAAATTCATTTTGTCGCGAATGTGTATTATTTTTCGTGAAACTCCGAAAAAATTGTTATCATTGGCACTTCGTAAATTTGTAGAACCCATCTTAAAGCTCTCTGTAAATTAGGGTTCTCCTAGAAAGTTTGGGCTGAATGAACTTTTAATTGATGTATGGGAGGAGATTGACCTGTCTCAAAATCCGTTTTTTCGGGCTTTAAGTCGTTCAATTGGTTTAGACAATCGGGGAACCCAGCCTAAGTATGTAAAAGATCAGCATAGATAGGTTGAGTTGAAATGTCCTTTCCATATTTCTTGAAATCGAACGAAATGTATTTAATTTTGCATTGGAATATATTTTCATATCCCATTGGACTGTATAAAAATAGGTTCTTAGGATGAAAAATACCAAGTCTCCCGAGTACGGTTTATCATATTGAGGCTGGCTTTCTGGTGCCTAGGTCCGAGGAAAGAAAGGAAGAACCGCTATTTGATTTATGCAAAACATGATCAAAATATGTTCTTTCCTCTATTCGAGCTTTTAAGTTTTGATATTTTTTTAAAATGGTTTGGATGTCGCCATAATTAGATCAAATGATTCAGAACGCGTTTAGTGTTCTGGTATGAATTTTTCTCAATAAGTAATTGTAAGATACATTGTGAATCGGGAACATCTTTACACTCCACATCCTTGTAGGTGCACTCCAAATTTTGTCTCATACTAGTATTTTTGTTATTATGCGTAATTTGAAGCACCAAAATCCAAAAGGGAGTTGTAAAAATATGGCGTGCATAAAATGTTCCCAGACTTTCAAATATCATCTTTGTATCATAGTTAATTTTTGTTTGGGTCGAATTCAGGTACCTCCAAATGTAAAATCATGGCTCCGTTCCCGTGTATATAAGGACTATGATGATGAAAATGAAGATGGTGGTGATGGCAATGAGGAGGAGGAGAAGTTTGATGATTATGGAGGTGAGTATGATTTGGACGATGAATTGGTGCCGAAGAATGTGATTGATCGATTTGGGAGGCAGAGGATTCGGAAACTGGGGAAGAGGGCTTTTTCAAAGATGAACAAGGCCAAGAAGTTGCCTTACGCCTACAATCGCCCAGGTTGCGTCTATGGAAAGCACGGGCTGGGTTTGAAGCACAACCTCATCAACTAGTGAGATATTGGGGTAAATTAAGCTAACCTTGATCGAGTTTTGGTGGTTTGATGGTGTGAATAAGTCTGATCTGGTTTAGGTCTGTATAGCTAAGGGGATTAGGTTAGTCGTAAAATAGGGTTTTAATTTTAATTTTAATTTTAATGTTGATTCTGGAGCTGTCTGAATTTGGATTTGGTTTGTTTATAAATTTTACGCTTTCGATTGGAATAGGTCATGATCTACTAAGGGTGATTTTTGAACTTTGGCCGAAGAAATCTGACTATGCTTTGAGTTTGATTTGGTACCCCTTCCTTCTTGATATACAAAAATGGATGCACAAGAGAATTTCAAAAATTTAGTGTGAAACAAATCTATCTAGATTATGTTTGATATTTTTGATAAGAGATTATGTTGATATTATTGTCTGTAACTTGATTTTTGGTACACACGTATTGTTCACCAACCTCTACAAACTGAATAATTCAAGGTGCCCTACAATGCACTATAGGAACTCCTTGTCCCTTGTAACGAGACTCAGTTCATATGAATAGAGTCCGTTATGATGTAGAAAGAGTTGAGCATATTGAGGTGCCCTACAATGCACTACGGGAACTTTTTGTCCCTTGTAACCGGACTCTATTCATTTGAATAGAGTTCATTATGGTATGAATAGAGTCCGTTATGAGAAACGATGATTGGAAATGCAACTTAGAAACAACGATGATTGGAAATGCAACTTAGAACCACACTTGATGATTCAGTCAAATGTGGTTATATAGGTTCCACATTCTTCTTTTATTATTTGACCAAAGATATCTTTTTTTTGGTTATGGTGGACAATAAATTAAACTTAATTGAAATGGTTTAACTTGTCCAAATTTTTTACTACAAATAATAATCGATCAAAGAATTATCCAAGAATTTAATGCCAATTTTAAATTGATGTAAATATTTTTTCAATTCCCTTTATATTGCCACCAGTATAACAAGATCTCAATGTTAGATAACAGCAAATTTTAATTTTAAAATTTCAAATCTTGGATATCAAACAAGATCCATATTGGTAGGAAAATTATTTGTGTAAACACATAATTTTTGAGCTTGAAATTACCTTCTTTTTCTAAAAGTTCTTTTTCTTAGAAACCGGAACACCCTCTCAGTCCCTCAAAATTGATGGTTGTGATTAAGGTCTACTGCTCACAAGTTCCATTCATTCTTATTTATTTTCTTGGCACCCATAAAGAATACGAAGAATCAAGCTGAGTCGAGTATCGATTACAGAAATGCTAGAGACAAAGAAAATTTATCCCGAAATTACCCCAGAAAGATCAACTAGTGATTGAGATTCACTTTGATGTGTGTGACATAATCATTAAAGTAATTCTCAACCATTGATTGTTATTTTCGGAGTACTTTCGGGGTAAGTTTTCTTTGTACCTAGCATTCCCCGATTGATTATGGGTTCATTGGGTTGGGACTTAAGTTGAAAATTTAATGAACTTTAAATTTGTATCAAACTTGGTTTTTAGTAGCCGATTAGGTCCTGAACTACTATTTTTTAGATAACTAATCGCAACTTAAATTCGAACAGATATGGTGTGTGTGTTTAAAGGGTTCATTATGTCTCTCCTTAGTCGGTAATTGCCTAGGTGAGTTAGTATGTGGAATTAACCTATTGTCCTCCTAAAAAAAGGAGTAATGTTAACTTCACCCAAATAATTTTGTAAATTTGGCCCAAATATTTTTTAAAATTGATCTTGGCTTCAAGAATTTGAATAATTCCCCTTTGTTATCACTTTTTTAACCCATGGATCATTGGCCAGGAAGTTTATCATGCCAAGATTGCAATTTTTAGTGTAAACCAATCGGCTCCAAACAATTTTTATAAACTTGTATTTTAAAGAAATGATTATTTCCAAAATAGTTCTTGGATTATTTATGGAAAGAAACACATTTTTGGCCCACTTTAATTTTTTTAAAAGTTGTTTTCGATCTTTTTCAATTGTTTTTGGACTTAAGAAGATAAGATCAAGCCCAATCGAGTTCATGAGGCGCAAAAGGCCCAGCAAAAAGAATTAGAAGCAAAAACACAGAAAACAACAAAGGACTAGCCTAACTACTACGAACTACATAACTTTCTCCGAGATGTGCTAATCACTACATAAGATTCTATTCATAGGGCTACGACCACAGTTTCTCCAAGAGAACACTCTGTCACGCATGGCTTTAACAATCTGCTCATAAATGGAGTCCGGACAGTATTGTTTGTTGCAAAAAATTGAGTCATTCCTAGCCTTCCAAATGTAGTACACGGCCCCAGCCATAGCTAGCTTATAGAGAGCAGAAAGGAAACCTTTCTTCTTGAGGTGTTGCACAGCCCATGTAATTTCATGCTCCCACTCCCTTGGGCACCTAGACATGCGAAACAAATGGAGAATTCTACCCCAAATAGAAGCTGAGAAAGAACAATGAAAGAAAAGATGCTCATGGGACTCATTCTCCCTATGACAAAAAACACATTGAGGGTCCACCCTCATTCCCCATGATAAGAGTCTATCCTTCGTAGAGAGCCTACCCCAGCAAACAAGCCACATGATAAAAGCCCATCGAGGAATACCTTGCTTAAGCCATACAATATGAGCCCATGGAACTTTAGGGAGAGGGTTTCGGAGGGCTTCCCAAGCAGTGTGAACTGAGAAAATACCACTAGGTGCAGGCAACCATCGCACAGAATCTTCCACAGCTAGATTAGGTCTAAGAGTTGAAGGTGTGCTCCTCATAATTTGCATGATTGCCCTGTTTCTCTGCCTAGGCCAGTGCCAACTTCCATTTTGAATGATGGAAGATACTTTGGCTAGAAAGGAGCTTCCAACATTACTAACTATATCTTCACCAAACAGTTTGTAAAGAGGGCCTACATCATGCCAATGATCCAGCCAAAGAAAAACAGTGTTCCCATTACCGATCACATACTTAATCAGGGGCTGCACTACCTCTCTGAGATTAAAAAGCTTATGGATAGTCCAAGAAGAATCCTAAGGCAAACTCATTTGCCAAAGACACTTTCTCTTTATATGTATGAATGCACCCATTTAACCCATAGAGAATCAGATTTTTTACTCAAAGCCCACAAGTGTATGATCATGGTAGCTTTATTCCATACTTTGAGAGGTTTGAAACCCAAACCACCTTCATCTTTTGGTAGTTTCCACCTTCATATTTTCGATCTTTTTCAATTGTTTTTGGACTTAAGAAGATAGATCAAGCCCAATCGAGTTCATGAGGCCCAAAAGGCCCAACTTGAAGTCCCTAAGTCTGACCCAAATGACCACTGTTGCGGCCATAAGTTAAAAAACATTAAAAATGCTACCTGCACAACTGTTGTGTTGGTTTTGTGTGTAATTCTGACAGTCCAGATGTATTTGAACAGTCTAGATTTTAAAAAAAAAACTCTTCCAAGGATAAGTTTAACTTTTATGGGGAAGTGTTTGAGTAAATTCTGACCATTTATTACAGCAATAGATGGCTAGAGATTGGTTGTGTGTTGTGTTTTACACAACCGTTGTATGTAGCACTTTTGAAAAAACATTGCGGTCATGACGTGAAACATTGTGTCCAACATGTAAAGCCTTGCGGTGGTAAATTATGTTCAACTTCTGGCCGCATTGTCCGTCGTTCTGTAAAGACCCACTGCATCCTCTGTCAAACGTTCTCCTTATCCGTCGGAAACAGCAGAAAAAATGCTGCTTTCAATCCCCCATCTCACTCCCTTTTCCCCGTTTCTCCGGCCAACATCCCCCAAACACGGTATCTCTCTCTCTCTCTCTCTCTCTCTCTCTCTCTGGGAACACATGGTTGTGGGTATTTTTTTATTTGCACACGAACACCCATATAATCATCCACTTTACCCGACACACACATCAAAGTATGCTATAAATCCTCTTCACACTTGAAAGCATATTCAGCTGTCGTGCATTTGCATAAACTCCCAGCACACATATGAACCGATGCAGTTAATTTTCCCTACGTTCACTCTATAATCAATATATCATTTTATTTCGATCTTTTAGGACATTATAGCTCGAAGAAGTTAATTTCAAGAACTGGGCAGCTCTTGGTTAATGAAGGTAAACCAAGAGCAAAAATTATGACTTTTGGAAGCAGTAAAGATGAAGTGGATGTTCCACTTGAGGCGGGTGAACGGCTTTTTCTTGGTATGGATTTTGGTACATCAGGAGCTAGGTATGCTGTTATTGACAAGGACGGGACAATACGGGCCGAAGGGAAGAGGGACTATCCGCTATATATGGTAAGACGATTATGGTTGAATCCATTTGCATCATTGATGTTTGCATTGATAAGGTTGAATAGCTGGTCCTGGTTTTTAATCTGATGAAATAGCTGTTTGACTACTTAGGACCTCCCGTGTCAGTTTTATTACCGCGTTTTCCTTTTCATATTCTTCTGATTTCGTCTTGGTTGATTTTCTTTTCTTTCTTTTGCTGTTGTTTGGACCTAAACTTTGAGTAGCCTAACTTTTGGAATTGCTCTCATCTACATTGCCATGATGGTATGTTCAATTAGTTGTTCAAACGCCTTTGTTCAACGCTGCGGTTACATAATCTATCCCTGTACTGATTTTTCTTGTTGTTTCCACTCTCTTGTGATTTTTTCTTTGGTAGCGTAAGGTTGGATATTAAGCATGGTACTTTCTTAATTTGGTAATTAGGACCGAGACAAAACTATAATTCCACTGAAAGCTTCTTTTTGATGTCTAGAAAGAGCGAGGATACAGTGGATTGGTTGGGCTCATGGAAAACGACCCTTCATTCACTTCTTGATGATGTTCCCGTTAGTCTCCAACCATTAATTGCTTCTATTTCTATAGATGGCACGTCTGCAACAACTATCATTCTAGACAGGTGAATTACCTCATGGAAGTACTAGTAATATGCATTATTTGCGCCTTCTCATTATGAAACACCTGTAAATACTATCGCAGTGCAACTGGAGAACCATTATGTAGACCTTTGCTGTACAATGAAAGTTGTCCTGATGCTTTGCCAGAAGTTAAGTCCATTGCCCCAGTAAACCACACAGTCTGCTCTGGTTCTTCTACACTGTGCAAGCTTGTATCATGGTGGAACTCTTATGATTCGAATAAAGAATCTGCATTACTGTTGCATCAAGCAGACTGGCTCTTGTGGCTTCTTCATGGAAAGCTCGGAGTGTCTGACTATAACAACGCTCTAAAGGTAGATTATATTTAGAGCTTGTTACCTTTAGCTTCTCTTCACTTAAAGTATCCAATTGGCGATAATTTTTCAAAAAGTGTTGAATCTGCTTTTATGGGTCACAGGTTGGCTATGATCCTGAACTGGATTCCTATCCAACTTGGCTGCTCTCTCAGCCATATTCATATGTTTTGCCTTCCATCCAGGCACCAGGAACTTCAATTGGTCCTATAAAGGAGGACATTAGGATGCACTTTGGTAAGTTTGTTTCCTATTTAGAAGTAATTCCGAAAGAAAGATTCTTATTATGTGTATTGAGAAATTTGAATAGTCATCTTCCGGTTAATAATGCTTATGACACCATGTTTTTTATGCAATCATTCAATCCTTACTTGGATATCCCCTTTTAGCCTTATCCAGTTCACCTTCGGGATTTTTGGTTTTGAAGTTTTTCCTCAACAAGAAGCATATTGTTGTTCTGGCATTTGATA
Source organism: Rhododendron simsii (assembly GCA_014282245.1). NCBI lineage: Eukaryota > Viridiplantae > Streptophyta > Magnoliopsida > Ericales > Ericaceae > Rhododendron > Rhododendron simsii. The sequence continues at coordinate 31,734,468 of CM024963.1, forward strand.
CTAAACATTGAATACCAACCATATATACAGTTTTGGTATGTAAAGTCATCAGAGAGAGGTACATTGTTTTAAGTTGTCATAGTAGAACATTGTGCAATCTTGCTTACAATAGTCGAAGCAGTGCAGTTTAAAAAAAAAAAAAGAAAAAGCCTGAAGCGGTATCTTACGAAGTATTACCCAAAAGAACCAGAGGTTAAGCCTATATTGTGGAAAATGCTGCTACGTATCAAATGTGTACTTCCACATGACATGGCACTTGTCTCGAAAAGAAACTAGATTTGCTCTGTTGATTATTGGGAAGCCTTTTAGCTTACAGTAGAATTAGAAGACTTTCCCATGTTTTCTATTTGTAGTAAGCGTCTCTGGTTCGATTTCCACCTGATATGCTTCCAACAAACATTCGGCAGGGTTTCCAAAAGACTGTGTTGTATGCACCGGAACCACTGATAGTATAGCTGCTTTTCTTGCTGCACGTGCTACACAAACTGGGAAAGCTGTGAGATATCTCCAGACTCAACTCTCTCTCTCTCTGTCTCTCTGTCTCTCTCTCTCTCTCTCTCTCTCTCTCTCTCTCATATTTCAAAAATTACAGGACATCACATTGGTTTGAGGTAGGCTTGTATCATCTAGTCTTCGTTATATCATGTGTCCAATGAGAATCTCGGTCGTCCATTTTATCTCAAAATTCAGGTCCAGACAAACATAAGGTCTGAGATTAATGTTGATGGACAAGATTTCGTGTCCTTTTATTTCTTCTGGGTAGTTAAGAAATATTTACTGAAAAGCTGAAGAAGTTTTGGTTTCTAGTTTGATTGCATAGTTTATCTCAGCACTTTGAATGAATTCTGGACTTTGGCCTGTACCTTGGCCTTTGCAGACATGGAACTATTGTCCTTTAGTCTCTTATTGTTTGTAGGTGATAAACTTCTGTCTCTTACAAAGATATTAACAGAACTGGTTTCTGAGTTTTGACAAGCTGTGTTTCGAGTGTTTTGAATAGGTAACATCTCTTGGTTCAACCCTTGCCATAAAACTACTAAGCACTAATAGAATCGAGGATGCACGGTTTGGCGTATATAGCCATCGCCTTGATGATAAATGGCTTGTGGGAGGAGCTTCAAACACAGGCGGAGCTGTTCTTAGGCAGATATTTACAAACGAGGACCTGGCGAAATTGAGTGAGCAAATTAATCCGATTGAAGCCTCCCCTCTAGACTACTATCCTCTGCAAGCAGTTGGGGAGAGATTTCCAGTGGCTGATCCGAAGATGGAGCCTAGGTACTAATCCTCTTTGCATATTTTTGGACCTCAAGTAACCATAATCTCATAATTGTGGCAAGCCATAACATATCTTCATGTGTGATGACTGATAAGTTTATTATTAAATAACAGAAAAGAAACATCTATTACAAGTCTTGTAATTAGTTGCACTACATCCGTAATGAAAATACCAAAACTGAAGTTCTAACATTAGCCATAGAAGCATGCACAATCGGAGTGTGTGGCTGTGTGATAATTAGGTGTTGTCACTGATGATTCTTGTACTTTGTCGTTGAAGTACGATACCTTTAGTTTTCTGTTATTAGGAAGACGCATAGTTCTGCTAGGTTCATATAAGGTACTTTGTGAATAATAGTAGTGGAGGTATGCAAACATTAGTATCTGGAGAGGTTCGGTGGACTAAACTTTCATAACGGGAGCTTCCATTACCTGCCTTTTCTGTGTATAGGTTACATCCACGCCCGGAAAGTGATGTTGAGTACTTGCACGGTATTCTAGAGTCGATTGCCCGTATAGAGGTACAATATTTCCCCTTCTGCTATCTCTTCACATAGCCAAAGGCATGTAAGATGGTGACTAATATTCACTTTCTTGTGCTAATTTAGGCCAAGGCTTACAACTTACTGGAAGATCTCGGGGCGACCAAGGTTGAAGAAGTGTTCACAGCAGGCGGTGGTGCAAAAAACGAGAAATGGATAAAGATACGGGAGAGGGTACTGGGTCTGCCCGTGAGTCGGGCACTTCAAACAGAGGCTGCTTACGGAGCTGCATTATTGGCACTGAGGGGTACTGCACAATAGAAGAATGGAAGTAGGAAAAAAGACAGTGGGATGAATAGCGGATCGCTATTTTGAGTAGAAGATGATAAAACGACTTGATTCTTTTATCTCACCAATGTAGTTTATATGTACAACTATAATCGTCTTATACGATCATATCGATGTGGTATATTTGCAAACTTACAAATCCTACGCAATTTGTAAGTTCGCAAAAAGGGTGTATAATTAACATAATTTCTCACAACGTCTTAATGTGTTCTGGAGAATACTGGTAGACAATCTATAGGTGAAAGACTACATTCGCCTTATCGTCATGCCAAATATGCATGCAGATTATTGTTTTCTGCCACCAATACAAATAATAATGTATGTGTTATTAGATTATTGTAGGGTCGTTCTGTTTTGGAGAATGGTAATAATTTTTTTTTTTTAAATTTTTTTGCCTGTTGCTTATTTATTACTCCCTCCGTCCCTTTTTTATAGTCCGGTATGCCATTTTGGGTTGTCCCTTAATAAGTGTCCATTTTGTAAAGTTAGTGGGTAAAAGTTGGTGTATTGTCTATTTTGTCCCTAAAAGTAGATTCCATTTTGAAAAGTTAGTGAGTGAAAGTGTAATGATGATGGGTAAGTAGGAAAAGTGGAGGAAAAAGTTGATGTGAAAGGTATAATGATGATGTCTTTTTAATAAGTTAGAATTACGAAGCAGGACAATTAAAAAGGGACGGAGGGAGTAAAAAGAACTACTGGAGTAGTTAGTAAATAAGCGAACCAAATGGGTCCTACTTAGCTTGCATTGGTTCAAATTTTCATTACATAATTCTTCAAAATGGCACATCTGTTCTCAATTGTCGCAATCATAAATTGTAGTGGATTTGGAGATTTTTTTTTTTTGACACAATAAGAACATCATTTATATATATAGAAACAGAATGAAATACATGAGTTCAACATTAGGATTACAAACCAAAGATGACCAATACAACCCCGTGACTCACAAGATTGTATTAGAACACCAGCCACAATTTGTAGCCAATCAAAAAAGCAAGCACGTCCAGAAGTACTCCTATGACCAAAATATAATAAGAGTCCACTTCGAATGAAGTCACTATGACCTGCAAAGAGGAAGAGAGAAGACAAAAGACACAACCATATCAAAAATAAAGAAAATAGAACTCACTAACCGCAATCGAGATAACGTCGCCGAGGGGCTTGAAAAAGATATGGGTTATTATAACCGTCTTCAATTACATGCTCCCTTTTCCACTTTGTGTTGTCGAAAGATTGAGAAACCACCATATCCTCGCAATATGACCTCGTTGCTTTGATTCTCTTAGATCCACCCACCTTAAACGATACAATCCGAGGAGGAGAAGAGCCAAGCTTTCCTAAGCTCACTCCTTGCGAACTAAAAGAAAATTCATGGCGTTGTAGAGGGGATTTGTCTTCCTCATTGATTGAATCATCTGAAGCAATCTCATTAGGCAAGTCAAGATTGAAATCACTAGCCCTTTCTTTAGTGTGAAGCTGTTTTTCTTGGATATCTATTTGCATATCTTCTAGAGGAAACTCTATTTTTTGAAGTTCAACATCTGATAAGCTTGGGTGATGAAAAAAACAGAACTTTTTGCCAATACCTTGAGATTCAGAAAAGCCAAGATCAAGAAGAAGATAATTCCTTCCCATAAGAACCTTTTTCCTCCTACTGGTTTTTTTGAGGTTGGATTTACTAAAGTCCATTCTCGACCATTTATGACTATTTTGTTTTTCAGAAATCACAGTTGGCTTATAACAATCCGAGTTTTCCTCGTTCTCCTCCCTTCTAGATCTGTTCTGTCCCGCCATTTCAACCAATTCATCAACTGGTTTCTCAATCATTTCATATGTCTCAGTATCCACCTCTGGAGAAGGCACATCTTTCTTCTCAAACAACTGTGATGACTCACCTTCCACCATCACTACCCTGGAGCTAACATTTTGTACATGCTGGATTGGGAGATTTTTAAAAGAAGCTTTCATACTCTTGCACTCGTATTATGTGACTTAAATTGACCGAAGCCTCAACTCAACAGCAGCCTAATCAAAAGAAATTTCCTTGATTGGATTTTCAATTTGGCCCGACTTCAGGCTGATGGACCGAGAAACGGAGTTTGCTATAACCACATTTACTGGAGCATAAGATAGGGATGCCAAGTGAAAATTTGAACTTTAAGAAAAATAAAAAGCTAGAAAAATACATTTTTACGACAAAATGCCACCTAGGATAGAAAATGAATGAGAGATCTTCATTTATTTTAAGTAACCATATTGCTATAATATACTCCTATTTGATGTGTATTCTTTTTTTCTTGCTTTTTTTAAACAAGCAAAAACGTCAACTTTAACATGGACCCTTTAACATACGGAATCACAGATATTGTTTAGCTCCAGTGGGATTTGGCCAAATGGTCTTCAGTTAAGATCGAGAAGTTTGCTTTCTCTTATGATTTCAAGTTCAATTTTCTTTATTAGTAATTTGTATCTCATACGTAAGTAAGTGAACGACTTTCAAAGAGGTCGTAGAGATTAACTTGAGGTGCACATAAGCTGTTCTAGACACCTTGATTAAAAAAAAGACTAAAAACAAGGAATGACAAGTGAGGGAACTAGGGGATGGTGTTGTACACATCCAAACCGTCCGTCTGACAATTCAATAGTTTAAATCTTATCTCCACCACCCGAGCATGCGAGCATGCATATCACGATGCTGTACAGCACGTCCCCGGTTTGACATCTGTACCGTTTGGATTCAAATAGGATGTGTTAATGATAATGATAATGATAATTGAACGGTGGTGATGAATATCCCGGAGTATATGTGTGCGCATAGAGCAGTGTAGCGTGGGGGGAAGGGAAAACATCAGCCGTCACAAGTTTACAGATATCAATGCACGCATTAAATTGGTGCCGCAGAAGGAATGATGAGGAAATAGAAAGAAATCCAATCTGGATACTGCTGTAATCTTTCCGAAAATCCTAGGAGTACGATTCAAGGAAACACCGACAATTTACAATGGGTTGTGCGGGACACATTTTGGATTCCTCACGAATAATCTGAATCGTTCATTAATTCTAAAATAATTTTTTGAATGTGTTTGCAAAAAAACAGCTTCATTAGATGTGTATAAGTGATTGATCTAATATTTCAAGCTTCATTTAGAATGGAAATTGATATTCGCGCTCTACTTTTTATTGATGACGCTCAAATTTTAACATGAAGTTACTTCATGATCAAAGTGGAACGTCATCAATAAAAAGTGGAACGCAGATATCAATTTTTTTTAGAATTCACCTGCGGAGTATTCTTGCAAGACCCAAAAATGAGTCCTCCACAACCCGTTGTACATTTTTCGGTACCCCTATCTTTCTTCAAAAAAAACTATGGGTACAACATTATATGAACACCAAATGTGTACCCCTCCGTCCGTATATATTTGTTACTCCCTTTTGGGAATATGTATCATTTTCAAATGTTCATATTTTTCAATAGTAATTTTAAAAATATGTAATATGGATCTTGTTTAATAGATCTCAATTAATTTTATTATTCTATATTTTCAAAATTATGAAAACCATTATAAATTTAAGATAAAACAAAGGTGGACAGAGGGAGTATTGAATTGTGTCGGACGCATGAACTTTAAATAAATTATCAAAGTTGTTTAATATGTTTAAAACACCCAAAAGAGTTCTCGTAAAAAATCAATCATTTGGATATTATCGCTCATCATCCCTCGCAAAGACAAAAAAGTAAATGAATTAATCAAGCATTTACTGATATCTGTCTCAGATGAATAGATAAAAAAAATAATTACATTTTTTTAAACAAATATAACGACTTCGATCATTAGTATGGATTGAGTGTTCTTATAATGCACAGCAATTGACGTACCCATAATCGGGTTGATCTTTCTTATATAGTGGGACAGGATCCTCTCCTATCATTTTCTCCATCTTGCTCATAGATCTTGATGAGGCCCATTGTGTTCAGCCCTTCCAAAAATATGAACGGCATAAGAACAAACGAGAGCATATCATTAAGGATAGTTGCAATGATCATTATGTGTACCACCCACCGCAACCTCACGTGCTTCACTAGTATCCTTTTTCGGCCCATACTCTAATGGTTTTTTGCTTGTGCTTGAAGAACTGATGTTCTCTAACAATCCTCGTGTTTAACTTGCCCTGTCGATCCATTCTTCCTTTTCGACTTATTACTGCCACACGTTCCCAGATGGGCCAGATCCCATCATCGACCGACCTTCCTTCGCATGAAGCGTACAAAATGTGATGATGTCAATTTCTATTAGACCATATCAAAACTCTCCAACATTCGAGCTCCAACACACCCCCCACCGTATAACTATTTATTTATTATGTTATGCTTAAATGTTATGCTTCGCAATAGTTTTGACTGAATACGGTATGCACCGTTATGCATTCTTTCTGGTAAAATGTTCCGTCAAATGTGACGCGGCGGAATTCACAAGAAGATTAGTTGCGTACTAACCAAACGAATAATAGAACTCGAATCTACGAGTTAACCTTGCGCACAAGAAAAAATAGAGAAAACTCTAAATATTATTGATGTAAAAGTTTTAAAAGATTGAATAATTGAATAACGTACGCCCCTATTTATACTAATAGGAGTCCTAACAATAAGGTAACTACTTAGAATGGAAACCGAGCAAAACAATACTTGGAAACAAAGACTAACAAAATTAAAAGACTAATAGGAATATGCCTAAACAAGTGGCATTAAAAGGGGAATTCCTAAAACAAATAATTCCTACAATAAAGTTTCCATAAAATTGAAATCTCCTAAATTCTTGTCCTACATCAGTCTCTTTTTCTTCAAAAGAACTCGACCTCGAGTTCTCGTTGGGAATCTGCCATCTTCCATGCCAAAGAAACAGATACTTAGAATACTTCAACTCCTTTCTTAACTTGAAATAAAACTTCAAGAAAAAGTGTATTTGAAAAGATTGTTTCTCAGCATGCTTTAACTTGTTGACAAAATTTATTAGATGCATGTTGGGAACCCAATCAAATTGTTGCACTCCAAGAAAATCGACACCTAAAACATTATGCTGAAGTTGCTGGTTCTCTAGACTTTGATTTATTATAGAGTTGGTTGCCACTCCTTTGTCAGAAAATTGGATTTCAGCAACAGCCATATTTTCTTGTAGTGTTGCAGTCAACTCCATTGTGGGTGATTCATCAAGCCCAAACGCACAAACCTCCAATGCAATATTCTTTTGTTCCTCCGCAACCGCACCCGAAACAGTTTCAATATCCTCTTGCACACAAGCATCGATGTTAATTTCATCCTAATCTTCAACTTCAATTTTGACCTCTCCCACGGCTTCTACAATAATTTGTTCTGCATGATACTGTTTTGGCCTATATCTTTCCTCCAACAATTGCTCATAATTTCTTGGTAAAAATTTCTCCATCATACATTTTTTAATTCTGTACCATGCATAAATTCGACGCTTACCCAATCGATCTCTTAGAAATTGCAAATCTAGCCACCATCGTAGCGCTGGACCTGTAAGCTTTACTAACAAATACCTCCACATTTGTTCTGATGGAATTTTTGCATACTCGAAGGAATCTTCGATGTCTAGAATCCAATCCAAACGATCTTTAAAAAATTCAAGACCGCTAAATTTTGGCAAATTATCGTAATACTTGAAATTTGGTTGTCGCTTTGTTGACTGATAATCATCATAGTTTTTGAATAGCTTGCCTTCAAATTTATTCCTACTATCGTAATGATAATAAGAATATTCTCCGGGGACGTTTTGGTGAATAGGTTGGTTGCGGGCAAATCCCTCAACTCGGTTCCTATTCTGGTTAGAAGGTTGGTGATGGGCAAATCCCAACGCGCGATCCTTCTCAACCCTTTCTGGCCTTTGGCGGATTTGTAGAGTCATCTCCTGTAACATCTCACGGATCTCAGCGAACTGAGTGTGGGTATGTGCTTGTTGATCCTCCACCACCTTCCTTAGGTCAGTAAGCCCACGACCAACATCAATGGGTGTGTCTTCTTCTGCGTTTGATGCCATCGAACCAGGTAAAGCCTTGCTTTGATACCACTTGACGCGGCGGAATTCACAAGAAGATTAGTTGCGTACTAACCAAACGAATGATAGAACTCGAATCTACGAGTTAACCTTGCGCACAAGGAAAAATAGAGAAAACTCTAAATATTATTGATGTAAAAGTTTTAAAAGATTGAATAATTGAATAACATACGCCCCTATTTATACTAATAGGAGTCCTAACAATAAGATAACTACTTAGAATGGAAACCGAGCAAAACAATACTTGGAAACAAAGACTAACAAAATTAAAAGACTAATAGGAATATGCCTAAACAAGTGGCATTAAAAGGGGAATTCCTAAAACAAATAATTCCTACAATAAAGTTTCCATAAAATTGAAATCTCCTAAATTCTTGTCCTACATCAAAATGTTAGCAATTGCCTAGGTGAGAGGTCAAGTGAAATTACCCTCTTCTCCCTCTACCAAAAAAAATAGCACTGTAGTAGTAAATACTATTACTGGTGCACGTCGTACGCTAGTGTGCACAATAGGCACTAGCTCCCTTTGTGAACCTCAAGAAATGGTCTATATTTTTCACTCTATTTTTTCCAAAATGAGTGGGAAAAAATAAAAACAGCAATTTAGATCGAAGGAATTACGTACAACAGTGTGGTTTGAGACGAAAGTATTGGATCTCCAAAATCTTTATACTATAATCTATCGTCGTTGAATGTCTAAAATGCGGTGCACCTCTCTCAAGCTACTACTTTTTTTCTTGTAACTGTTAGAATAATAAAAGGCTCATTCTGATTTTGCATTTTTAGGAAGGAAAAACCCTTCATACGATTTCCATTCCTTCCAAATAAAGACCTGTTAGAGCATCTTCAACAAAAGAGGTCAAAAGTAGAGATGTCAAATTATTTTGAAAGCTTATGTAGCAATTTGACATCAAGCTCCCCCTCTCCAGCCCTTATGTCAATTTGACATCAAGCTCCCCCTCTCAAACCCTTATGTCAAATTAAGTTTATGATCAATTTTTTAAAATTGGCAGTCTAGAAGATTGATGTCAAAATTGATATATTGGGACTTCCCTTCAAAGGCACGTTACCTTCCTTTGAAGTCATGTCACTTTTGGCATGATAGAAGGCATCATGGTTGGATGGTGACTTAATGCCAAAACTAACCGTTTGATTGACTTAAAGGTGATATTTTATGAGAAAATGACATGTCTCCGGCCTAAAACGAAAAAATCAGTACTTAAAAAGAAAAATCTTTAAAAAACGGGGTTTGGGTGCAAGTTATGGAAAGTTGATTTAGTATTTAATTTACAGGAGCGTTCTATTACGAATATATTGCAACCAATTTATTGAACTCTTCATTAAGATTGAAAAGATGAATTCGTTTATGTAAAACTGTCTAAGAGAATACTAGAAATATGTTTGAACACACACACACACACTCTCTCTCTCTCTCTCTCTCTCTCTCTCTCTCTCTCTCTCTCTCCTACCTCTCTATAAGAAGAATCAGTTTTCCAATTCAATCGCTAGACAAATTTTCCAAATTTGGACGATTTTGCCCCTTAATGGGAAGCCAATGATTTTGTGGAGTAGGGCAATTTCGTCTTTTAACGATATCACTTTGTTATCTCCGCTTCCCCTTTTTCTTTTCTTCCGCCTCCCACTTTTCTTTTCTTCCTCGGGTTTAAAGGAAAACAGAGAGAGAGAGAGAGAGAGAGAGAGAGAGACGCTGGTCTTCTCTTGGCCATCAGCCATTGATGAACATAGCTTCTTCGTTACTGACGACGGTTATCTCGCCCATCAGCCATAAGCTCCGGCTGGACAATTCCACCATCAAATCTTAAACCCTAGGTCAGAAATTGCAGGTTTCTGTGTTTAATTTGTGTGAGTAGAGTTATTTAGAGGTTGAGTTTTCCATTTTACAATTCTTTTTTGTATTGTATTAATGTTGCATGTGTCGTTTCCTCATTTCATGAAGTCTCTGGGTATTTTATACCATGTAGCGTTTTGCGTTTTGCGCATTGAATCAACTTCCACAAAGTTGAAAGAAAGTAGCAGAATAGAATACAAAGTTCTACTAAGTTTCCTTTCTTTTTTCTATTCGATTTGTGTTGCATGTGTTCTGTGTGCTTTGATAATCCCCCTCTCATCTAGAATTTACAATAATTGATATTGAAATCCACAAAATATGAGTCAGTTGGAGAGGAAAAAGAAGAAAGAAGCCGCATTGAATCAACTACCACAAAGTTGAAAGAAAGTAGCAGAATAGAATACAATGTTCCACAAAGTTTCCTTTCTTTTTTCTATTCTATTTGTGTTGCATGTGTGCTATGTCTTTTCATTTCTTCTAATTTTTGTTCTCTGATTTGTTATTTTAAGGATTCTGGGCTCGTTTTTAAAATTGATTATGGTTCTTTGTTTTGTGAATTTGTAGTAGTAACTACGTTGCACCTGTACTAAGGCACTCTGAACATTGATTTCTCCGATGCCTAAATCTTGATGTGCAAAAACAAATAGTGAGATCTGCTTTGCTCCTTGAACTTAATTGTATCTGTTGCCTGTAATGCCCTCATATCGTAACACTTTCCTTCCTTCCTTAGATGATATTGTTGTAAGAAAATCCGAAGATGGTTCATCTGTTGTCAGAAAATTCGGATGATGCAGTGTGTTTTTATCTTGATACAACATCTCTATACATGCTACTGTCGTGTTCGTTGAGTACTATATATGTGAACTTATCTAACTTTGCGAAGTATGCAGATTGTCGGATACTCAAACATGGGAGCAAGGATATAGATTAAGTACTAGCTGGGCTTTGCATTTGCATCTGTCCCTCCAAAGTTTGATGGACCATTGATCTGGCAGTAAAATCTTAACCCATAACTATTTAACTCTGCCCTGCTAATTTGGTCTTATCTCCCCAATATTTTGTTTCTTCATTGAGGACAGTGTTTTGAAATTTCAATGTGTAGTTTTTTTTTTTATCCGATTTTAGAATCCTACAGTCATGTCACTCCTTGCACAAAAAAATCTGTCTCAAACATTCAGCTTTTCATCTAGCTGATGCAACAAAGCTGTGAATCTAATCTGCTATCTTTTGAGAGCATGCATGTTTATTTGATCAATTTTTTTGAATTTATTATCTCACAAATTCAATGCATGCATATGGTATCTCTTAGAAAAAAACAGGACACTCTAGGAAATGTGTTGGACACGTATTCGGAGATTGCCCGAAGAGTGAAGAGTGTCGGTGTCTGAGAAGTGTCTAACACCGATACGTGAGCCCGACGAAGTATCCGTACTATACAATCTGTGTGTGTTTGTGCAGATATAGAACAAAACAAAGAGCACTGAACAATGATATTATACTTAATCTAACTAAACTTTACGAACTCATTCTCTCCGACACCACAATACACAAATTTTCAGAAAATGCAGACACAACACGTTGGGGGACACAGAAAGTATCCCAAGAGTCTTGCAAGGGTATTAGACCCCAAAATTGGGAAAAAAATAGGACACTAGGAGAAGTGTTGGACACGTGTCCGGAGAGTGTTGGTGTCCAAGAAGTGTCCAACATCAATACGTGAGCTCCGACAAAGTGTCCGTACTACAAAATCTGTGTGTATGTGTGCATATACAGAACAAAACAAACAACACTGAACAAGGATTATATTCTTAATCTAACTAAGCTTTCTGTAGGAAAAAGTCCCATTTTGTCTTTTCGTAGATCTACTACTTAAGTCTTAACTTTCTAGCTCAATGCCCTAGGCTTTAGAATATTAAAGTAGTAACAGTATTTAGACCAAGTTTTCCTTTATCACTGACTTTTGGTTATTATAAGAAAACTCAGAATTTAATTTACTGCTAATCAAACCTTTTTGCTCATTTACACTAGGCTAATGATATTTGCCATGTTTTCTGTACTGATCTGATCTAGACAACAGAAAAATAGACCATGTGCTACCTGTTTTATTTGAACACTTCATAATTTTTAGGCCTTCAACAAACTAAAATATTTTATCAAATTCTTGACATAATATGCGTATAAGATGACTTTGAGAGAGGATCCTTTCTTCACTTTGTGTGTGAAGCTTGAGTAGTGGTAAAGTTTAAGCCATGCAACTGCAGAGTAGTAACATGCTTTACACCAAGAATTGGTTTTCCTGTGCTGTACATTCAGTGACACTACCATAAAAAGCCTTCTCAATTTCCTTCTTTGCTGATCCATCACTTTGCTCTCTTATTTTCTAATGACATATCACACCTTATGAGCAAAACAGAAACCCCACTATCCCTACACAACTAACACACACTACTAAATAAAATCTTCCTAATTTGCAGGATCAAATTCAATATCCAGATCACAGATGCAACTGGAAGCATCGAGGCAGCAGTCTTTTCAGAAGTTGCAGCAGAAGCCTACGACATTACACCAACAGATGCAACAGATGTAAGAAAAAGCCACTTCATTCGCACAAATAAAGTTTAACCAAGGAAATGCATCATGACAATGAAGGCTTACATGCACAACGCAGAATGCAACCAAATAAAGTTCAACATGCAGTCCATGTCGACCGAAGACCTTGCAGAACCGACAAACCATTCAGAAGAACTTCTTGCTTTGCCTCCAAACACTCTAAATAAAAAAAGCAAGAGAGGCGAGCATGAATCAAGCAGCTCAACCTCTGGCCCAACCCAACAACTGAAGAAACTCCCAACAGCCCCAGCAGCAACAAATAATCAACATCCACAGGCTGCAGAACTTTAAAAGCTTTTGGCACCAAAAAGTCTCCACCCAAAAACTTTTGCTTAGTCTAACTTGCACAAACTCTGCCTTTTGCAATTGTATAAGAAAATATCTAGCTACAATCGTGCAGTTAACAACCAAAAACAGAAACATATCTACACCATGCCAGCTACATCTAACTTTTGCTATGATCAAATACTTTGTCAAACTAATGCTCTACATGCAGAATATTAAAAACGACCAGGAAAAGATCTCCACAACGGGCATGCTGGGCGTGCTTTGCACGCCGCCCTGCACCTAGTATATATATATATATATATTATATATCGAATATATAAGAGACTAACAAAATTATTTTGAAAAAGTTTACCTTATTAACAACCTTGGAGCATCCACTATGGTCAGTTTGGCCAACCTAGTAATACATTTTGTATAGAACGGACTATGTCAAATTCCATTTATGAAAAAATGAACACAATATATATATATATATATATATATATATATAATACAAAAATCACCTTCGAATAGATTTTTGGAATTTTGATTATACTTTTACTCACAATTTTTCTTACAAAATATTTCTGTATCTATCATCCAAAAGAGCGACACGACTATTATCATCATGTAGCCAAACATGGTAATTATTCAATACACTGGGATTATCAATTATCATGTTACTTTATTCACAATTGTTCACAATAAATTACGTAACAATAAATTTAATAGGTAAGACATGATAATACATATACTAAATTAGATGAAAGATGGACAAAGAGGTCCACCCTTGTGTGTTTTTTGATTTTTCACTAAAAAAGCTAAGGTCGCACACACTTACATAACGTGCTTGCATGATTCACTCACAGTACAATGTGTGTGGGTTTCATGTGCATTACAAATAACTGCAAAGATGTTTGTATAAACGTGCAATGTATGTGGGCTTCTTATGAGTTAAGTATGTAATTAAGCACTTAATTGAGTGTATTGGAATTTATTGTTGCCAATGTAGACACATCGACGTTTACTCATGCTGTGTTGTTGCCTAAGTGAAGTGACTTTGTAATATCACGACTATTATCATCATGCAACCAAACATGACAATTATTATTCAAAATATTGGGAGCATTATGTTACGTTGTTCATAGCTGTTCACAATAAATTACATAACGATAAATTTAACAGGTAAGACATGATAATACATATACTAAATAAAAAGAGCGACAAAGAGATCCACCTTACGTGTTTTATGTAACCCCGTTCTAGAAACGTTACGGGAATAAGTTCTTATTTTTTAAAAAGGCAATTTTAAACTCAAAAATCATGAGTTTACGCAAACAATTTTGATAGCAATATGGATCTTATTTGATAAATTTTATTAAGATTTTTTAAACGGTGCAAAAAAAATTAAAAAATTATTTTTTATTTACATTATTTTTGAGTTTGAAAATGTGAAATAAGCTATTTATTTTTTAAGAAAGTTTCTAGAACGGGGCCAATTTACTAAGAGTAGTGGAATTTATTGTTGCCAATGTAGACACATCAATGTTTATTCATTACACTAGAAGTATCATGTTACGTTGTTTATAACTGTTCACAATAAATTACGTAATAATAAATTTAACATGTAAGACATCATAATGCATAAACTAAATAAAAGAGAGAGAAAGAGGTCCACCTTATGTGTTATGATTTTTCACAAAAAAAAAAAAAAAAAATCTAAGGCCGCACACACTGACACACTTATACAATCGTATTAGCATCGTCACTCACAATATAGCGTGTGTAGGTCTCACTTGTATTACGAATACAGTAGTGCTAGAGGTACAGCAATAGCTGTACAAACAGCTTGCACAGATTCGTTTTGGATCCGATTTGGGTCCAACAAAGATGATCGGAGCCGCTCATTTTGTTCAAAATTTGTTTTTTAGGGTCCCTGTAAAAAACCATCTCAATCCGATATCGGTAAGGATGTTTACGAATCGTCCAACTTTGCTTCAGCCAATTTTGAAGCAAAGTTGGACGATTCGTAAACATCCTTACCGATATCGGATTGAGATGATTTTTTACAGGAACCCTAAAAAATAAATTTTGAACAAAATGAGCGGCTCCGATCATCTTTGTTGGATCCAAATCGGGTCCAAAACAGATCTGTGCAAGCTGTTTGTACAGCTATTGCTGTACTTATATCATTTCTATTACGAATACGTGCAAAGATCGATGTTGGTATGAGCGTGCAATATATGTGCGCTTCACGTGCATTAATTAATAGTGTACGCATTTGCCCAAAGGGAAAAAAAGACTGTACCAAAGAACGTAGCATGACACCATGACAG
The DNA here is from genome assembly GCA_014282245.1 of Rhododendron simsii. Classification (NCBI taxonomy): domain Eukaryota; kingdom Viridiplantae; phylum Streptophyta; class Magnoliopsida; order Ericales; family Ericaceae; genus Rhododendron; species Rhododendron simsii. Next base: position 31,749,715 of record CM024963.1, read on the forward strand.
TGAGGTTTGAACCTAGCTTCCACTTCCACCACGTTCCGAATGAACTGAAAAAGGAAAATTTACAGTGTTCGGTTAAGCAGTTTTTACGTCTTGTACCATAACCCTATTCAAGGAGGACTCAGTACATGATGTTGACAGCTGATGGAAGAGAGGAGGATAGGGGCGTGAAATAGGAAAATTATTAGGTCATGGGCACCGGCACGTGTTGTTTTAATGCTTTTTTTTTTTTTTTGATGAAGCTATAGTGTTCCCAGTCATTTTAGACACACCGTAATTTTTGGTATAATTTTACCATGATAAGCATAACTAAAATCAATTACAAGCATAACAGAATTCAAATAAGGCATAACTAAGGAATATCCAAAAAACCCAACCAAGGCGTAACTAAACCCAACCAAGGTATAACAAATGAGTTATGCCTTGCGATGGTTTTGGTTATGTCTTGCTATGGTTTTGTTATGCTTGTAATGAGTTTTGGTTATACTCATAATGGTTTTATTATGCTAAAAGTTACGGTGTCCCCAAAATGACCGGGGACACCGAAGTCAATCCCTTTTTTTTTATTTCATATTGTTGTGAAGTTCCGTATTAAAATACTGCCTCCGTTCCAATTTGTTTATCCAACCTTGAAAATCTAATTTTTTGAGGGAACATAATGATTACACCTAAAAAGATAAAACTTTTCACATTTATCCTTAACTGTACTCCCTCCGTCTCAATTTAATTGTCACTTTTAAAAGTTTGTGTCACTTTTTAATTGATTATATCTCGTAATTTATAATATTTTAGGTAATTTTGAAAATATTGTATTATAAAACAAATCGAGATCTATCAAATAAGATCCATATTAGATATAAAATTCATTTTCAATTTAAAGATATAACTAATTTTTTTATCCAACTAGAATAGAACTGGGACAAGAAAATTGGAACAGAGAGAGTAAAAAAGTTACTTAGGTGGTGTTCCGGTTTTAAAAAAAAGAACTTTTAAAAAAAGAAAGTAATTTCAAGCTAAAAAATCATGTGATTACGCAAATAATTTTCTTACCAATATAGATTTTGTTTGATAGATCTCATTAAGATCTTTTAAACGATGCAAAAAAAATTGAAAAAATATTTTTCATTTTCATAATATTTGAGTTTGAAATTACCTCCGTTTGAAAAAAAAATTAACTTTTTAAAAAGCGGAGCACCGCCTATTCTATTAAAGAATGGGCAAAAAGAGAAAATCGATTTAATTACAAGTCGAATGGACAAATGTTCTGAGACACTAAAAAGTTAAAAAGTGAATAAATGGGACGGATAAAATATATGACTAATACAAAACGAAAATGATATAAATACCGACGGTTTCCGTAGAAAAATCGTATCGACGGCCGTGCAGGACCTTCTCCGGCAACCGGACGGCCGATCCGACCCGTCCAAAAATTCTAAGAAAAAAAAACCGAGGGACTCATACGGAAATCAACGACATCCGATGTGTGTAAGGTACTTGATCTAAAAACCATATTTTTATGTATAAATGTATATTAGAATTTGTGAATGGCTCGAATTAACCGTCCGATAGTTGAAGACGGCACAACGCGACCGTCGGTACAAGTTGCCTACGGAAATCGTCAGTACTCATAGCAATACTCAATACAAAAAGAATAATTACTCTTGAAATATCCACCAGTTAATCCCTCCTTGAAAAGAAAGTTCTTATTTGTTAGATACGTGGTACAGATCTGAAAGCTTTCACTGTCCAGTTGCTGCTCAACTCCAGCCCCTCTCTCTCTCAATAGTTTTTCTTGACTCTTGTAGGAATAGCTTTCCAAAGTCTTTTTCATCTCGAACCCTAGCGCGCGCTCTCTCTCTCTCTCTCTTCCATGGCTGCCTCCAGGGGTTTGAACCCACGAGCACCAGCGTACATACCGCTATCCTACACTACTCAAAGCCCTTTCACAAACTTCCCACAGCTACCGCCACACATCCACCACTACCCTTTCTCATCTCCACCACCACCGCCTTCTTTCTTTCCCACCGCCTCCCAATCTCCACTACTGCACCCCCAATCACCTCTTTACACCACCCCCTACCCCATCCATCCACCGCCTCCTCCGCCGCCACGGGTGGTTGAACCTCCACCGGTTGTACCGAGTACTGTGGGCCCTGAAACAGGGAGAATCGGAGGTCCAAGGAGGAGGCCTAGAGCAGTAACCTGTGGTAGTAGGGGTAATACCAGTGGGTTCAGATCATCACAACACCACCACCAAAAGGAGCCCAATTTTGGCAGGAGGTTCAACAGCAATGATAAGTTCGGAAATACTTCTAGGGCTGATAGTAGTAGTTGCAGTAGAAACTGGGAAAGAAGGAGAGGGTCAACTTTAAAGAAGTATGAGGTGTTACCTCTCTCTCATTGTGAAGAGAAAACTACTGTGATGATCAAGAACATTCCCAAACTCTACAGGTATATATGTTATTCTTCCTTCTTTTAAGTACTAGTAATACTACTTCTAGCTGGTAGTATTGTTTTCAAAAACTTTTACTCTTTGAATAGATTTTTTTATTTTTTAATTTTGATTTTGGACGAGCTGGGGGGAAAAAAAAAGGACGAGCTGGAATATTGGAAATTAATTAACCCGGTTGTTGGAAATTAGTATAGTATATGTCCCCATTTAGTTGTTGTTTTATTGGCATCCAATTTTTTTTTGTTGGCCTGCAATAAAGGTTATTTTTCTGCTTTTAGCACAATTTTATGTATTCCATATTTTCCATTTTTAGAAGAAAGTGAGCCGGAAAAAAGAAGAAGAAAGCGAGGGAGGCCCGGGGTTTAGAACAAGTACACGATAGCTAAGTTATCTTGTGAATAGTTTACAATTTTAGTTTACCTATCAATTTTTTCTATCGCAACTACACCGATACTATCTATTATAATATTGTTTTTTCTTCATTATTTTTGTTTCTTTTTTTCTTCTTTCCCATTTCATTTCTGGTTTTGAAGCTAGCACATTCCGTGCCCCATTTTTTCAGCACTCCAACCAGTCCCCCACCTCTCTCTCTCTCTCTCAAATTCACCCAAAATTTAGAACCCAACAAATGTAATACTCGGGGAGGAGTTATCCCATGAATTGGTGCAGAAAACTTATCCCATGGATAATCTCTGCAAACCGGAAGAAGAGGATTCCATGGAAGGGAGAGAGACGGAGAGGGAGAGGGAGAGGGAGACGAACTGGGTTTTGACATGATTTGCGATCCAGAACCTGGTTGCTCCGGATAGGTTTCCACAGGGGTGGAAACAATAAAATAAGGAGTAGCTTGTGATTAGAGCTTTGGTAAATGAAGCGAACTGTAGCAAAAGGTATTCGACCTTACCAATTCTGCTGCATGAGAGTTTTCTCACTTTGGATTGGTAAAGTGGCTAAAGATTGGATGTTTACCTAATCTAATGTACTTGCTCTAAAGGATTTATCTGCGTTAATTAGTACTCTCTGTCCCTTTTTAAGTGTTCTATGCCAAGGGCCTTAAGTTCCACCAGCTGATATATTCAATTAATTACTTAAATATTCTTAAGTGCTTATTTTTTGAATTAAAGATGATGAATTCGGAAGAATAATTATTTTGTAAAGTAAAAAATAAATATTTAAAAAATAAGAATCTCAGCAAAACGAAACTCTACTGCCTTTTGCCAAGAAAAGGAAAATCTGTGTGAGAATTAAGTTGCGTGTAGTGCGTATATTAAAAAACCAGTACAGTACTTTGCGTGATATGGGGTTTTGACCAGAATCAAATGGGTATGTAGAATTAAATTTTGAGGAATCTTTTCTTGGGTTATGATTACTTTCAATGGTAGCCTAGCTAATCCTAAGTGATTTCTTGTTGTAAAGTTTTTCCACGTGGGGCCTATATTATTAGTGATTTCTTGGAACTAATTTTTTTCTGGAATTTATATAATTTTGAAAGTGGGGAGTTGCTGTTGAAGTTTCTTGATGAGCACTGCTTGTTAGAGAATCAAAAGAGCAAAGAGGAGAATTCGGAGGAAGGAGATTGTACGGTCTCGGCTTTCGATTTTATGTATTTGCCTATTGATTTTAGGTAAAAAGATTTGAGATTTATTAGCTGGTTTTAATTTTCTAAGTAGTGTTGGGTGTTGAATTTAATTAGTAATTTGGTTTTGGGTGTACTATGCGGTGCATGCAGTACTGGGTGTAGCAGGGGGTTTGCGTTTGTAAATTTCACAGAAGCAAGAGCAGTGTGGAAGTTCTTGAGAGCGTGCAATAGAAAGACTTGGGACTTGTTCCAATCCCCCAAGATCTGCGAGATAGTCTGTGCTAAGATCCAGGTATGGCCATATATATGCTACTCGCTCTCTCTCTCTCTCTGTATTACTGTATATGCATATTTATATGCATGGCTGCTACACATGATTGTACAAATTAGGTCATCATAACCCTATCTCTCCGTTCCATTTTTATTTTCCATTTTCGTTTTTAGTGTCGTTCTTCAACGCTTATATCTTCTGCAGAGCCGGCCAGGGGTAAGCCGCGCAAGCTTGCTGGCTCGGGCAACCCCCGACAAGGGGAAAAAAAAATTGTATGTATACAAAAGAAATTAGAAATCCAGCAAAAAAAAAATATTTAGGGCAACCAAGCGGAAGGTTAGGCTTGGGCAACTCAAATGTCGGGGTCGGCACTGATCTTCTGATATGAATCTCCAAAAATATGCGATATGGATCTTGTTTGATAGTTCTTGATTAAATCTATAATACAAAGTTTTCAAAATTATGAAAAATATTGTAGATTGAGAGATATAAGTGTTGAAATAACGGCACAAAAAACGAAAATGGACAATAAAAATGGGTCGGAGGGAGTATATAGGTAAGTAGAAATACATACTCTGTATACGTACGGGGGATAGATAGAAATTAGAGTTGGATGTGCGAACGTAATTTTTTTTGGTCAAGACAAGACTTACTAGGGTAATGAAAAAATTGTGGAAATTTTTTAGTCATGTTCTTGTATAGAAGTAGTAAATTCATACTCCCCTAAATAAGCGTCCTGCGCGCAAAATTAGGCCTTACAAAATATTCATGTTTTTCATTAAAAGTTTTAATTTTTTTTCACAATCTAATAGAACTCATTGCTATCTATTAATTTGTGAAAAAAATTTGATTTTTTTAACGAAACAAATGCATCTTTTTGAAAGCCTAGGTTTGCGCGTCGAACACTTATTTTGAAACGGAGTGAATAATCTGGAAAGAAAATTTAGAATTTGACATTATGACTGAAGGATTAATGTGGTTTGTTCTCCCGGGGGCTTGGGAGGTGTTTCGGATTGTGGAAAAAGTATTTTTGTAAAAAAAAAAGGTAATTTTAAGCTCAAAAATCATATATTTACATGAATAATTTTTCTAACAATATGGATATTGTTTGATAGATCTCATTGAGATATTTTATATGGTGCAACAAAATTATTTTTTATTTTCATTATATTTGAGTTTGAAAATTGAAAAAAAGAACTTTTAGAAAAGAAAAATAAACTGGAACAAAGCCTTAGAGCTTTTTTCCTCTCTTTGTGCATGGTTTCCATGGCAGAGTTATTGTGGGGCTGGGTGAGCAGGGATGGATCCAGGAATTCTCTCTAGTGAGGGTATCAATTTTTACTACATTTGAACAAAAATTTACAATCAAGCACAATATAAATTTAAACTTCATTATATAAGAGAAGGGGAAAATTTTCAAAAAATTCCTAAAAATAAATGCAAAAGGGGTTATAATCCACTTACGGCTTCTCTAATGAGAGCCATCGTCAAAGGGCAAAATTGGAAAAAATAATGCTCATGTTTTTTCATTAATGAATTATTTATAATGTGATTGTGTGTGCTTATAACATTGTCCAAAAAATTAAGTGTTCCAATTTCTAATCAATTTGAATAGATACAATCTTCTTCTTTTTTTATCATATTATTTTAAGGGGTCGTAATTAATTTGTCTTTAGAGATCTCATATAAGATCTGTAGAACCAAATGAAGAGTAGATACTTAAGTGTTCTAATTTTCAATCCGTTTGAATCGGTACGAAAATTTTATTTTTCTAATCATTTTATCTTAAAAGATTATAATTAATTTTTTATTCTAGAGCTCTCAAATGGGAACTCTAAGAGAGCCGTAGAATTAAATGAAGAGTAGATACTTAAGTATTCCAATTTTCAATCTGTTTGAACCGATGCGAAAATCATATTTGTCTGATCATTTTATCCTTAAGAATCATGATTAATTTTTGGCTTTAGAGCTCTTATAATTAATTTTTGAATTAATTTTTGTAAACAAAAAAATTGAATTGAGTGGGGGCACGTGCCCCCACATGTCCCATAGTGCATCCATTCCTACAGGTGAGGCTCCCGTCCCACGTGGTTTTTACTATTTTTGAGCATAGTTTGCATATTCTTAGTAATCTATAAAAAAAAATTTACTACAAAATTTCAACCGAGTATAGTTTGCATATTCTTAGTAATCTATAAAAAAAAAAATTACTACAAAATTTCAACCGTAATTCAAAAAACAATCTTCAGTTGGAGCACAACACATTATGATAAATGATATTGTGCGATGATGTTATTGTGCGTCATTGGATGTTATTTTAGCAAGAATATCTAGAGATTAATTCTTCAATTTATCAAATTATTTCATTAAAACTCAAAAAGTGTGGATTTAATCTTACTTCGCCACTGAATGATTTTAAATAAATTTCTCTCAAATTACTATTCATATCTTTTTATCAATTTATCTACACTCATTACTTCAAGTTGAAATAGGGTACTGTTCGGTTTGGATTTTGGGAGAAGTTTTGTAAGAATAAATAGTGGAGAGATTTAAAATTTATTGAGGGCCGTACGCAAAAGTTTTAAGTCCCCCAAACGAACAAGAGATTAATTCTCTTCATGCCCTAAACCTGTACTAAAATATAGTAAAAAATTTATTGGGGGCCATGCGCATTAGTTTTAAATCTCCCAAATGAACAAGAGATTAAGGTTGTGTTCCAGAAATGGAATAAGTTCTTATTTTTTGTTGAATAAGAACCCCTGTTCCAGAAAAATAAGAAGATTTCCACTTATTTGGAAGAATTTATATAAGTACCAATGGGTGCCGGGAGTGAAATCGCACCAGTGGCCACACCAGGCAGTCTCAGGTCACCGGACGGGCGATCCGAGCCGTCCAAAAATTCTAAAAAAAAAAAACCGAGGGGGCCAACGCTGGAATCAACGGCATCCGAGGTGTATAGGACGCTTGATCCGAGCACCCCTTTTCCGTGTATATTTGAATCATCATATATACACGGAAAAAGGTTGCTCAGATCAAGCACCCTACATACCTCGGATGCCGTTGATTCCCGCGTTGGCCCCCGCGGTTTTTTTTTTTAGAATTTTTGGATGGCTCGGATCGGCCGTCCGGAGACTGCCCGGCGCGGCCGCCGGTGCGATTTCCCTCGGCCGGCGCCCATTATCATAGCAACAGTCTTATTTTTTGTATAAGGCAACTTCAAGCTCAAAAATCATGTGTTTATGCAAATAATTTTTCTATCACTATGGATCTTGTTTGATAGATCTCATTGAGATTTTCAATACGGTGCAAAAAAATTGATTTTTTTTTTCATTTATATTATTTTTGAGTTTGAAAATGTGAAAGGAACTTATGATTTGAATTTTGTGGAATGACCCTTATTATTTTTGAATGAGAAGTTGTAAAATAAGTACTTATTTTTTAAGAAGCGTTGTGGAACGGGGCCTAATTCTCTTAATGCTCTTAACCTGTACTAAAATAGAATTGGGGGCTGTGCACAAAAATTTTAAGTCCTCTAAACGAACAAGAGATTAATTCTCTTCATGCTCTTAACCTGTACTTTTATTTTAGAATACCCATATATTCATATACTACATTGAAACAAGTTGGCAAATTTCCTTGATGTACCATTTTGAATTTTATAAAATGTTTCGTTTTGAGAAGAAAGAAAAAAGAAGTTGGCAAATGTGTTGTTATAAAATTTTTCAGTACTAGCTATTTAGTACAGCTTTAATGCAGGACTTTTTTGCACAAATTTCTTTTTTTGGTAGTAAATAAGAGTAGTACAATACATGACATAGGATTTATGGAAGTGTGCATGAATCTGAGCCGTCCATTATCTTTCATATGAATCCGAACAATTTATTATCTTTCATGGACATGTTTCATTTTTCATGTATCATAGCATTTCTCAGTAAATAATTAAACTCGGTTGTTCTTTTTGGAAGGGTAAAGAGGCACTGGTGAAGCATTTTGCGAAGTCCACGTTCCGTTGCGAATCGGACGAGTTTCTACCCGTTTGTTTCAGCCCGCCGAGGGACGGGTCGGGCACTGAGTTGGTAGAAGAAACCCGGATTGGGAAACGTATTAGCCTCCACCCCGCCAAACATATAAGCGACGTCCAACAAGCTGCAATGCAATAAATTGGCAGAATCACCACCAACGTCTCTCTCTCTCTCTCCCTCTCTCTCATGATTTCATTTACTGATGTATGACTAGCTATTAAACTTTCAATCAAACGGTAATAGTGGTAGCAGAATGAGGGGTTTTCAGTAGGTAGAAGACAGCGCGCAGTTGGTGATGGGCTCTGCTTCCCATATCAGTACTTGAGAGTTTTTAGGGTTTAGAGAAGACTTGAGAGATACTATCATGTTATAGACTAATAGGGGTAGGGTTAAACTTGGATTTTAGTATTTTTTCCAGAAAAAAAGAGGAGAGAGGGTGGATATTGGCACCTGGGCTGGGATTTTATATAATCATTTTTAGGTAAGATGATCAGACAGGTGGTGGGGTCCACCCTTTCAATAGTTGCATGTGGGGCCATGTTGTATTGTATTGTACTATATATCCGGGGACCTCGTTTGGTTGCAATGCAAGAAAACTGCTGAGTTTATTTATTTTAGGTTTGTCTTGATCCAGAAAAGTGATTTGCCTATAAATATGATTTGCTCAGATGATCAGGATTAGCACGCCAAGTAAAAAACTCCAAAGTCCCAAAGCCAAATGGAGGAAGACAATGCGCCAGGATCAAAATCCAGACATATTTTGTGTTGATACTTAAGAGTAAGAGATTAAATTGTACATGGAGGGCCGTGTACAGTGGGTTGTGCGGCAAAACAATGTAAAAATGACACGTGACCTATGGGTTATTTCAAAATTAAAACAACAGTTATTCCTTGTAATCTTATAGAGCAGAAATCTAATTATGAGAGTTTTAGAAATAAAAATTAATTATAATCCTTTAAGATAAAATGATTACAAAAATATAATCTTCGCATTGATTTAAACGGATTGAAAATTAAAAAATATGATAAAAAAAATTAAGTGTTTAAATTTTTAATCTATCTAAACGGGTGCAAGATCTTATATTTTTTACTATCATTCCATTATAAAAGGGTTATAATTAATTTTTGTCTTTGGGGCTCTTATAATTAGATTTCTGCTTTATAGGGTCCTAAAAAAAATTATGAGAGTTGATCATTTATAATACAATGATCAGAAAAATAAGATCTTCGCAATGGTTCATACGAATCCAAAATTGGAGTACTTAATCTTTTTATCATATTTTTAAACGGTCTAAAAATATTAAGTGCTTCAATTTTCAATCCGTTTGAACCGGTGTGAAGATTTTATTTTTCTAATCACTTTATTCTAAATGGTCGTAATTAGTTTTTGTCTTTAGGGCTCTCGTAATTAAGTATCTTCTTTTTATTTGAGACTTGTAGAGCGGAAATTTAATTATAAAAGCCCTGAAAAAAAAGTAATTATGACTCTTTAAGATAAAATGATCAAAAAAATAAAATCTCTGCAAGGGTTCAAACAAATTGAAAATCGTACCACTTAATTTTTTCGAGACTGTTTATATATTTAAAAATATGGTGAAAAAAGTTGATTGCTCCAATTTTGAATTCGTTTGAACCAGTGTGAAGATTTTTTTTTATTATTTTATTCTAAGGAATCATAATTAATTTTTGTCTGTAAAACTCTCCTAATTAAATTTTTATTCTATAGAGTCTCAAGTAACAACTACTGTTTAAAATCGACCATAGGTCAGGTGTCATTTACACATTGTTTGGCCCCACAATCCAATGTACACGGAGGGGCCGTGTACAATTTAATCTCTGTTAGTAATGCTTTAGATCTTTCCAGAATGTCCAGATGTCCAAGGATTCCAGAATATTTTGGAGATCTGTTTATATTAGGTTTCCATTTCAAAATCCGGACAAATAAAACAATAATCTCAAAGCAACAAAGCATGTAGCAAAGACAAAAGCAAGTCCGATGAAAAAGAACATTAAACATCCCAAACAGAGGCTATCCTGCCAGTGGTTAAGCATGTCGAAGACAGACCATAATAGATTTAATAGGTCATCCTCATTTGGAGCAAATTCCAGTCATTTCCAAATTCTAAGATTGGAAGGAGGTTCGAACATAGGAGAAGAGAAGAGAACCTTGAGAAATCTTTGGTTGCAAATCAAGTACGTACCACGTGGTACCAGTGCAGCACATTCGAGCCGGGCAAACATTGCAACCGACTGCTCAGATTGAAACATTCTTTAATTTTCCTTGTCTGTTTTCTTTTTTAGATTTGTTTGGTACCGTTCAATCAGCTGAGCCGTCAGTTGCATGTTTGTCCGGCTCGGATGTGCTGCACGGGTACCACGTACGTTAGCTGTATCCTATTTGCACCCAAAAATTTCATGAAAACCTCACACATCTGCATGGATACCAAAAAAATAAATAAATATTAAAATTCTCCATTTGTTAAAACTAAATATAATCCAGTCAACAAACTGCATGTAAAAATAGAAACCACCATATAAAAGACGAACAAGACAATATAAACTAATAAATTTACTACTCCTAAAACAAATAAAAACTACATAAAATAATGCTCTCCCAGATCATATACGAATTATCCACAATGTGAGCTCGGCCAGATGTCCACACGTTGCCATAATTTCCTCAAGTAGCTTTCTATTCTGATTTTGTACAAAGATGATTAGAAAAACGGGAGAAAGTAGCTTGACAAGGAGTCCTTTTTTGTCGTTCAAAAGCTTATCATTCTCATCCCAACGAATAGAATTGTTGAATAAATCCCACCGTCTATAGTGCCAAAATACAAGGTAGCTAGCAAAAGGACGGAACCAGTAGTCTAGGTTGAATCCAGGTACAATTAGATAATGCTTTAATAAATCCTCTCCCTCCATGAAGATCGAAATAGGAATTAATAGGAATTTTCACTGCTGAAGCTGTGGAATCTGCGAGTCTTTAGACAATAAAACATGATGCTACCGTCGGCTTCTTGAAGATGGGGAAGAAAATCTTGTTCCTCATTCTTTCCTCTTTTGACTCCACAGCTATGGATGTTCGACCAACAATCAAAACTAGATTTCCTGGCAAGCTATCAACTTGCTCCCATTTCGCCAAACTTCCAACAAACACCAACATTATCCCGCTGTTGAACACAACCAAGAAGCTTTGCAATACGTACTCTTGAAGGAAAACATAATAGCTGGGACTCGTTCAAAACATGCCATCGTCTTGGATTTCCGTTTGGTGGCAAGTTTCCGAGCCTTCCATTTTGATCCAAACCAAATATACCCCAACCGCACAACATAAGGTTATTCCGTGATGGTGTGAATGATTTGTTGTCGATTGGAAGGCGAGCACAAGATGTCATTTCAATATCGAACCCCAAAAACATCAGTTGCTCAGGAGAGTGACGAAATATTTCGCTAACACGATATTCCCCTGAAGTTGGGCCGACGGAAAACAAATGCCCACAAACTAGGTTGAATGGTTGTTGTTAGAGATTTTCAAAATAAAAAAGTCGTCGTTTTGGTTTTATAAATTTTCTTATTTCCTTAAAATGCTTGGTTTTCTCTTTGTGAACTTTGTCAAACATTGGTTAGTTGAGAGATGTTAGAGTGGTATCTATTAGAGAATATTCCTAATATGATTAAATAATGATCAATAACAGTGGAGCCGATGCTTCACACCAGTACACAGTCACACGCATGCAGCATGGGCTGTGGTGCAATGTGGTGCTTTGTCGACGCACTTAGCGCTAGGTGCCCTTTCTTATTACAAGTTGGCAGTAAGGTGGCGTTGGCGTGGATGCCGCGTGTCACACACGTGACAGATGAGTCACACGGAGTGGTTCCAATCGGGTGCAACTCAAGCCTACTGGTGCACTGGTTCGTGGAGTTGCGATCACAGCCGTCAGCCGCGAATGGGCACGATCCAATGGATTGGATCAAATTCGATTGGGTGTGAATGAAACAATACACCAGTTCGATGTGATTGGTCGAACAAGATCATAGGATTTGATCCAACTGTCAGACTAGATCGGGTGCATACCCATTCTCAATGGGTGTGTAGTGGCTTATAAATAGATCACCACTTGACAGAATCTGTACACACACATATGCCGAATTTCTCCCACATCTCTCTCTATATTTCCATTCATTCTGCGTTCTATTTTGCTGTAGAAAACAAAATTCAGTGGTTCTCAGTTCTTCTATACGTCCAGCAAGTATTCTGTCCGTTTCGTTAGTGCAAACGCAAACAGAAGAACTTCGAGTCCGGGCTTTGATTTATCTTGAAGGTAGATTTGCTGTAACCCTTTACATACCATTTGGTGGGGGCAAATACTGTCTTTAAGAAAGCGACATAGTTGTGATTTGAAGTGTATTTCAGTATTTGTGGAGGTTTCGCCAACATTTCAGAATTTGCAGCAATCGTTTTTCGACAATCTAAAGACAATATTCAGCGATGGCGATGTCTCTACAAAAGATGACGCAAGATTTTTTGAATTTGGAACGGTTTGAAGGTGGAAATTTTAGGCGTTAGCAGAAGAAGATGTTCTTGCTAACCACCTTGAAAATGGTTTATGTTTTGACTACTCTGAGTCCGGAGATACCGAAGGAGCCAGATGATGAAACTATGGAGTAGGCCTGTGAAAGGGGCAAATGGGAGAATGATGACTACATCTGTAGAGGACACATCCTCAATGCGCTGTCAGATGCACTATTTGACATCTATTAGAATTCAATGACGGCAAAGGAACTTAAATTTGGGGTGCACTCAACGATAAATATCTTTCTGATGACGCTACAAGTAAGAAGTTCTTGTTAGTCAATTTATGAATTATAGCAAGGTTGATACAAAGCCGGTCATTGATCAGTTTCATGAGATTCGGTATATCCTCAGTCAGTTTAAGGTAAAGAATATGCATATGGATGAATCTATTGTTGTCTCCTTTGTTATTGACAAATTGCCTACATCTTGAAAAGATTGCAAAAAGGAACTCAAACACAAGATCGAGAAATTTACCCTTGATTAGCTGGTCCATCACCTTCGGGTGGAGAAAGAGACAAAGCGTTAAGAGGGTAAGGACAATACTACTTCCAAAATTCATGTGGTAGAAGAAAGTTCCAACAAGAAATGCAAGAACAAAGGCGGTGATAAGTCTTCTGGTAAATGAAAGCAGCAGAAACTGGATCCTACCGACACTGGTTGCTGGCATTGCGGCAAACCTGGGCATCTTAAGAAAGATTTTCGGTCCCTGAAAAGGAAGAACTCTTGCCGAAATCCATGAGCATCTGGAGCAAAGAATTCTAAATTCGTTGTTGTTGTTGTTTCTGAGGCGAATATCCTTGAAGATGCTGGAGATTGGTGGATTAATTCTGGTGCGACAAAGCATGTCTACAATGACAAGAGGCTCTTTACTAAGTATAATCCAGTTGCAGATGGCAACGTTCTGTTTATGGAAAATGCATCAACTGTACCAGTTAAGGGTAAAGGCACAGTGGATTTAGAGTTCACTTCTGGCAAGACGCTGACTCTTACTGATGTGTATCATGTATCGAAAGTTAGTAAGAATCTCGTGTCTGCAAGTCTCTACTTAACATAGTGTTTGAGTCGGGCAAAATTATTGTGTCCAAAAGTGGTGTGTTTGTTGCCAAAAGCTATGTAACCGAGGGGATGTTTAAACTTAATATTAATAACACAGTTGTTTCTGCTTATATGTTTGACTCTATTTCTTTATGGCACACTCGTTTAAGACATGATTACAAGGAAAATGGATTGCATGGTTAAATTAGGACTAATTCCTAAATCTGATAATGATATGGTTGATAAAAACAAAATTTGCTTGGAATCAAAGATAACCCGATTATCATTTCCTAATATTGAGCGGACTTCTTCATTACTTGAATTGATTCATAGTGATGTATGGGATTTTCATAACACTCCAACCAGAGGCGGTAAACGTAGTATGGCAACATTCATAGATGATTATTCAAAATTTTGCTAAGTTTATTTGCTTCATTCCAAAAATGAAGTACTTGATAAATTCGTTGCATATAAGACTGAAATTGAAAATCAATGCGGTTTGAAGATAAAACGTCTTAGGTCTGATACGGGTGGTGAATATCACTTCCCTGATTATTGTGAATCGGTAGTTATAATTCATGAAGTAACTGTAGCTTATACACCACAACAGAATGAAGTGGTCGAAAGAAAAAATAGAACTCTATCTAAGATGGTGGTTGCTATGCTAAGCAATGTAAGATTAAGTAACCGTTTGTGGGGCAAACCAGCGAAGCCATACTTACCGTTGCTTATATCCTGAATAGAGTATCTCTCAAAAAGTCTAATATTACTACATATGAGCTTTGGTCAAAAAAGAAACCAAACTTGAGTTATTTTAAGACTTGGGGGTGTAGAACGATTATGAGGCTGCCTGGACCTAAAAGGAAGAAACTAGGTCTCAAAGGAATCGAGTGTGTATTTCTTGGATATTCTTTGCACAGTAAAGCATATAGGTTTCTAGTGGTTGAGCCCAATGATGTTGTGTCCATCAACACCATCATTGAATCTTAAGATACTGTGTTTTATGAAAATAGATTTGACAGAATTTCAAGGTTAAAGTCTTGTAAAGATTTGGAATCTAATAAAGATTCGGAAGAGTTTCCTTTGATGTTCAAAGAGGACAATGATCCTTTAGAGGTTCCAGTTGAAGGAAATGAACCTGAAGAACAAGTCGAATTGAGAAGGAGCAAACGAGTTCGGAGAGAAAGAACGTTTGGTCCAGATTCATAGTTTATCTAGTTGAAGGCACTAGAGACTTCATTTAGTGCCTTCATTTTAAAGTACTTTCTGGAAAGTACTTTAAAATGAGACCAAACATAACCTCATTTTAGGTCCTGTATGGTTTGACGTCTTGCATATTACTCCATCTCATTCTGTACTTTTGTTAATTTTTCAATTTTGCCCCTTGACAAAATGTTTTTAAAATTCTAACTTCATTTTTTTCTCTCAAAATGGACAATTTTTATGGGACATCTCAAATAAAGCATACTGGACCATCTTTGTGGAATGGAGGGAGTATTTGTTGATCCTGTTGAGATAGGTTATGATTCAATAAAGTTTCAGATAGGTTATGATTCAATAAAGTTTCAAGCAAATAAACATCTCTTGTTTAATTACTTATTTGAGCATCTCTTATTTTAATTACTTAATTGTTTAAAATCTTGTTGAATCTCGACACTGTGGGCACGCGCCCCAAAAATCGCCCGATTTTGGTTTGCAAGAAATGAATTGTTTGGGGGCGGCCCTTTTAGAAAATAGCGCGGCGAAACGCTTCGATTCAGAGTCGCCACTCGGGTTTTGGCGGAAGAACACCCAAGGAACTGAACTCGAGAACGTTTGCTACGTTTTGCTTTGATTTGAGAAAGGTTTGGTTTGATTTGAAAAGGTATAGACTGGTCCGTCGTCACCTTCGATATCTGAGGTTCGGGAGCCAGGTTACGAGAGGGGAAGGGTTTTATGACACCCCTCTCCCCCAATCCGGAGATCGGTCTCTACTCGGGCATTTTATTAAAACATTTGTATTTTTCTCTCATTTGATCATTTTTTGGCCAGTTAGGGCGGGGGAACAGTCAATAGGGATTAAAACTGTAACAAGTTGCAATTTATATGACAAAAATGTTTATGAATGCTGATTTGCTTGCTTGAATTGAATTAAACGCAAGAACATAGATTGAGAACAAGCACTGCAAGAAGTTCAACGGGATGATGTACGCTGCTCGTTGGGTGCGTGAGTAGGCGACATGCTGGCACGCAATGGCCAGGCCACTGCACGCCAACATACCCTGCGCACGCCACCTAAAAGCTGGCGTACACTACCCTGCTGATTTCTCACAGCTCCTATTCTCAATCATCTGGGCTCTGAAATGGACCAGTGCACACCCAGGACAAACCACGCAGTTGATTAGGTACATGTACAGGCGTAAGGAATGGCTAATAGCCAGGAAAACAACAAAGCAAACCCCATAAACAGAGTGGGGAGGAACAAAAGGCCAGGATTGAACCGTGATGTAAGGGCCAGGCACTGGTCTATGACGAGCGT
Source organism: Rhododendron simsii (assembly GCA_014282245.1). Classification (NCBI taxonomy): domain Eukaryota; kingdom Viridiplantae; phylum Streptophyta; class Magnoliopsida; order Ericales; family Ericaceae; genus Rhododendron; species Rhododendron simsii. The sequence continues at coordinate 31,766,168 of CM024963.1, forward strand.
GCCGTACGCCACCCAGAGGGGGCCGTACGCCAGGCTTGTATACTAACCAGTGTTTGGCTTTACATCATCTGGGCTCTGGAGCATGACCAGAAACACCCCAGATGCCTCATAAAGCAAGAAAGGTACAAGTATTGAAAGCTACGTTTAGACAGCTCTAATGTACAGAAAGCAGTAAATTGGTTATTAGCATGCTAGAAGGTGATAACAGAAAGGAAGTAAGCAATAAGTGGACACTTCATGATCCCCACGCTAGCAGTGTACATACTGCCAAAGGTGGCGTATGGCTTGATGAAGCTAGCGTGCGCCATGGTGTGTTCCTTACGACTGATTTATTTTCACCAGAGAAGGGCTTGGACTAGTATCAGTTACTAGCCAGAACCTTTCTGGTTCCCCTCAGGAGTTGAAAACAGAAAGCAACACAAAGGTAGTATACCTTTGGTGCAAGAGATGAAAGGATGGTTGTGAGCTTTGGGGGTTGAAGATGGAGGCTGTGTAGTGACTGATCACTGGGTGGGAGATGTGTATAGAGCTTCTCTATCTCTCAATCCTTCAATGGGATAGCAAGGAACAAGAGAGAAGAGAGTGATGGACTTGGCTTCTTAATGTGTGTTAACCCTTGCAAATGAATGCAAGGGCTTGCATTCATAGAGTAGAGAGGCTGAGTCCAGGGGTGATCAGCTGGGGTTAGGGGTTTGGTTAGGTTAGAGGGAGGAGTCCCATGCATTAAATGCATGGGACTAGTTGATGGGTAGTGTAGGAGAGAGAGGGGAACGTTCCCTGCAGAATGCAATGATCAGGGGACTCTGCGCCGTACTGAGGCGGTTGCAAAGTTTCGAGCACGTGACAGAAAAGTAGTGATTTGACCGGCCTTGATCATGCGTACGCCACCTGTAACCTTGCGTGCGCCAAATCAAACGGAGTCAACAGTCGATGTCCGACACGTAGTAATTTCCTGGCGCACGCCAAGCAGGAGCTAGCGTAAGCAGGGTTGATTTTGCTGAGGCTTATTTGGCTCTGGATTTGAAGGGTTTTGAAATGGGCTTGAAGGTGGGTTTGAAGGGGGAAAGTTTAACGCTCAAAGCTCAAATCCTTCCATCGACTTTGAAATGTTCTCGACCGTTCATCATCATCGGGTCAACAAAGAAAGTAAAAGGACTAATCCGGACAGTCCAGAATGGGGTGTCTACAGACACAATTCGTAATTCAATAAAATTTTAAGCAGATAAACATAAAATCGAACAAGTCCTCAGTATATCGATAGAAATGTGGAGTAAGCGTGAGGATGGTACGGGTTGATCTTGCTAGTTGCGAGAATTCAACTTGGGACCTCCGTAAAATTACGTTTGGAACTCGAGTAAAATGAGAGAAAATATGAACAAATTTCAAATTTGCTATTTTGCCCATTCTGTCTTTCCAATCCAGATAATGAAAGAGATTTTTTTCTAAGTATTCTTTCTTTATTTTTTCATAACTTTCAAATAAACCCTTACAATTCCCATTTATTTGTTTCTCTCCTAATAATACTAATCTGAATATACATTCAAGGGAAAAATTCAAAATACCCCCCAACTTATACACCCAAATTCAATTAGACTCCTAATCTTTTAAAAACTTCAATTTTACTCCCAACGTTATATTCCGTTAATCAAAATGCCCCCTTCTATCCAAATTACTAACGGATTCCGTTAAAGGCTCCGTTAAATAGAATTCTGATCGAATTTTGATGATCCAAGCCGCTCAATGTGTTTAAAACGTGATTTTAAGGGTACCGTAAAGAAATCAACAAAAAAAAATGACCGGGAAGGGCTTCATCTAAACAGTTTTTTATTGAATAGGTTCAATAAAAAACTGTTTAGATGAAGCCCTTCCTGGTCATTTTTTTTGTTGATTTCTTGCAAGTATCCGTAAAATCACATTTTAAACACATTGAGCGGCTTGGATTATCAAAATTCAATTGGAAAAGGGGAGGTGTGGATCGATCCGGATTTTATTCAAGTATGGACGTCCGGATTTTGCTTTGGTCTGTACCTCCCCTTTTCCGATCGATTTTCGATGATCCGAGCCGCTCAATATAATTAGAATGTGATTTTAAGGGTACTCTCAAAAAATCAGCAAAAAAAAATGATCGGAAGGGCTTCATCTGAACAGTTTTTTATTGAACCATTCAATAAAAAACTGTTCCGATGAAGCCCTTCCCGATCATTTTTTTTGCTGATTTCTCACTAGTACTCTTAAAATCACGTTTTAAACACATTGAGCGGCTCGGATCATCGAAATTCGATCCGAATACTATTTAACGGAGCCTTTAACGGAATCCGTTAGTAATTTGGACGGAATGGGGCATTTTGATTAACGGAATATAACGTTGGGAGTAAAATTGAAGTTTTTAAAAGGTTGGGAATCTAATTGAATTTGGGTGTATAGGTTGGGGGGTATTTTGAATTTTTCCTACATTCAATGCGGATAATTTGTTCGAGTCGTGTTAACATGTCGGTGTCCTAAATTATCAGATAAGCATGTGAGCTGGGTGGAGAGCAGAAGTGAAACCGGCTATGGCAAGACTCTCGCCACCGTCCTCTCACCCACTTCTCCACCACTTCCTCCGCCCTCCGCCGCTCTCTTCTCCCTCTCCTCTTCTCCCTCCTCCCTTCCTCTTCAAACCCATCTCCCCCCTTCCCCTCCACACGCCACAGTTTCACCCCACCTCCTCCTCCCTCATTTCTCTCTCTTCCCGCCCCCTTCTCTTCCCCCGTATCCACTCTCTCTCTACCGTCAGACTCGCAACCCAACCCAATTGCGATGATGAGGAGCTTGAATTAGAAAGTGAGGGTTTGGGTTTGGAAAAAGAAGAGACCTTTACCACAACCCAACTCAATTGCGATGACGAGGAGCTTGAAATTGGGAATGAGGATCTGGGTTTGGAAAAAGAAGAGGACTTTAGCCTCGTGGAAGAGAGGGATTTGGATTCTTGGCCTCCTCCTAGGGCTAAGGAGTTACTGGGTGTGAAGTTGCCGGTTCTTTCTGTGAAGGAAAAGAAAGACTTATCTTCTTATGCTCACAGTCTGGGGAGAAAGCTCAAGTCTCAACAGGTGGGCAAGTCCGGCGTGACTGAGTCTGTTGCCACGGCTTTGATTGAAACCCTAGAGAAAAATGAGGTTCTCAAGGTATTATTATGATTAAACACAATGGTGCACATTACGAATTGTTTGGGTGTTTTGTGATGTGGTTTATGGGTTATTTGGGATGTGGTTTCTATGCCCTGGGTTAGGTTTAGGGCTTTTTTTGTTGGTATGATGCAATATGGTTAATTAAGCTGCTTTCTTGGCGCCGTTGTGGGAACGGTGGGTTGTGGTTCCTAGGATTAGTTGAGGTGCGCGTAAGTTCGCCTAGATAGCTAGTTATCAAAAAAAGCATTGCTTTCTTGGTATTTATTTTTAGGCGTTTTAGTTTAGTTCCTGTGACTTGAAATAGTCGGTTTGTATTCCAAGCATGGTAGTATTTGATTTTGTTAAAGTCAAAAGCAAGGTAAAGTTTTGGGAAGTAATTTGTTTTTGTTATTGAGGAATGTGTAGAATAGTGAGGTGAATCGTGATTTGGATTATAAGATTAGGTCTGTTGAGCGGTGGGTACGAATTTTATGGTTGATGGTAAAGAAAGTGTATTAAGAATCGTCTACGGTCGAAAAAAGGAAGTGACAATGCGACTAGTGGCTTGCCTAAATTGAACATATCAGTGCGAATTTAAAGGCGGCAATGCCAAGTTAGAATTAGAATGTGGAAAGATATGAGATGGATGCTTGATCCATGTAGCAAGAAAAATGCACTTTTTGTTTCTTCTTCTTCGTTTGAACTTCTAAGATTGAGTGATTCATTTTGCCATCAAGGTTGGTTGTAGCTAGTTTGCATTGTTGCGAGGGCACAAACATGTAATACTGCATTCCATGACTAGATGACTGAAGTTTTATGCTTTGTTTGGAATTTAGAGAAAGATAAGAGAACAAAAAGTGTAATTGAGAAGGAAAATGTGAGAAAAAGTGTGGGAAAAAGTTTTGCTATTTTCTCTTATCTTTCTTCTCAAACCAAACAATGAAAGAGATTTTTTTCTTATTTCCCTGTCTCTTCCCTTCCTTTCTCTTAGTTCCAAACAATGTCGATTTCTTTTGTAGCTTTGTAGAACGTTTTACATCATGTTTGAATGATCCTTTGTTTGCAGCTTTAGGGTGTCTAATCTCATCTTTTTCATCATAAGTTAGTTGAGGAGATTTGGATTCAAATCTCTCTATTGGAGGAATGCAACCTAACCAAGTCACTGTTGCTTCCCAGGGGACATTACAAATTTAATACTAGCATAGTAGCATGTCTTTGAAATGGTGAAGAAAATGAACTCTTTCTCTCTCTCCATATGTATAATGTCTATATGCTCGTGTTGGTGGTGTTGGTGAAATAATTAGTTTCCATACTGTTGATAGTTTTGATTGTTAAAACCTGTAAACAGCTTAAAATACATAACAACTGTCCCGGGGAATTAGATGATGTGGTGAAGCACTTAGAGAAGGCAACTGGGTCTTTGGTAGTAGGTCAGATTGGTCGAACTGTGATTCTCTACAGGCCCAGCCTAACCAAGTTGAAGGCAGAGGAGAAGATGGAACAGGCACGAAAGGTTTTCAGGAGGAAACAACTAACGCGTAAACTCCCATTCGAGGTCATTTATGTTTGTCCTTCTCATTTTTAGTTCTTCTATATCACGTTGTCGTTCTGAATTCCTCTTGGAATAGCCTAATTTGGGGAAAATTTCTTGAATCTGTAATTGACCTGTTTATCTCTTTGGGAAAATATTTCAGGATAAAGTGCAACGACCAAAACTAACAAGGCGTGGTCGCCGAGGAAGTAGCAGATTTTCGAGCTCTCCTTCATAACTGCTAATACTAACGTGTCTCGTGTCAAGCATCCGCCCACTGCAAGTAACAGAAAGATGGCTACCATTGGAAACATTGTGAATGAGGACTTATGTCCATTTGGTCTGTTATGCTGGCAAGATCAATTTCAAGGTTTAAAATTCTGTCTCTGGCGATCACGAAGAAGTAAGAATGTTGATGAAGCTAGAGAGTGTGTTTGTACCAAACGCAGGAAGTGGCATCCATTGATTCCAATCACCTTCCAAGATTCTGTATTTTGATGAAATTTTTTTCGGGTGCCTCGTTATGTGAAGAAACAATGGAAGGAGTATGTTTTGTTTGCTTTAAAATTTGCAAATATCTATTTAACTGGCAATTGGGAAATGCTTGTTTCTTCAATCGCCTCTCGAATCCAAACGATTTCTCATTTTTCTTCTCTTAAGATGTTTATAGTTAGGACTTAATCGAGGGATCAATTGACTCCGAAAAAGCAAGACCAGAACCCCGCGTGGCAAAAAGAAGAATGCCTTTGAGCTCTTGTTCGAGTTATTCCTTGATGATTGGAAGGGGAAATTTGTTTGTCACAACACTAAGCATAGCATGTTGTTAGCAGAACCAACTGTTTTTGACAAAAAAAAAAAAACAGTTTCAGTTACTCCTATTCCTCTTTAAGGTTTTTATTGAATTTCTAATTAGCAAAAAAAAAAAAAAAAAAACCCGAACATTGTTGGTATACAGCAATTTACAGAGCTATTTTCGAAATAATCGGTTTCCATATTGATTGGCCAAATACAGACAACTATTACAATTGCTGTGAATCTGTGGGGATATGTTTACAGATTTGTTGGTGTTTAATTCTACCTAAGCTTCATCGAGGACTTGAAACAATGGCTAATCCTAATTGATTTATGGCATCCATGTGCCAATTTTGTGAGACTTAATAATATTCGTCTTAAGTGTAGCATCATCCGCATTGTATTCTCAGCAGCTGAACGTTTCTCAATCTCCAGATGCTTTACTCCCGATCCAACAACTATACAGCTTTCAGCTTCCCCATTTGATGCCTTGTCAAATCTTCAGAGTATAGTATGCCGTCAGGTGAAAGGAGACGCCGTAGAGCCATAAAAAATCGAGACTGGAGAGAGAAAAGGAAAAAACTATGCATTCAGATGAGTTTACATATAAGAAACGGTGTCAAGATGTGAGGAGTGGACGTAATAGTTACCCATTGGAATCCGACAAGGGCACACCAGCAACCAGCCAAACCGAATCCTCTACCGCTCACTAGCTGGTGCAAAGAACAAAAGAATTGTTGAAGCACACAGAAACAACTTTGAGGATTCAGGAAAGGACTGTGCGTCGGAATATCATCAATCGTTTCATTCCTCGTTCTGTTTTGCATACGGTAATGCTGTAGACCCAGAAAATATCACACTGAAGTGTCCTCAATTTGGTGTGACAGCCCTACATCCGTTCCGGTGGAATGTTGGGCTCATTAAAAATTGAAAGCCATGCAAATCACACCAATCTGGACACATATTTGCAAATTTTCTGGGTTTGTATTGTTTTTCCCAAGGCATATTGATGGCGAGAATTTAAGGAAACAGAAGTAAATGGATGAAGGGGATCCCCAATAATAATCTCATACCATTAGGAAAATAGCACCTAATGAGAAGCACCCGCTCATTGATAAACTGAGAAATTTTAGATCTCGCCCAGCCTGCAGAAGCAAACATATGCAATTAACAACTATCATACGCTAGAATAAAGGGAAAAGAAACCTCGCAGATTACGTCAGAAGATCAAAAAAAATTATCATCCGTTAACAGAGTGATACTGTAATACCGCCCTTAAAAACCTATTGCACGAGCTTGGACACACTCGATGCCTAAGAATCGACAACTTTATTTGACAAAACTTAAGTACTAAAGCTTAAGCAAGCATACCAGCAATGTTCCCTCAAGGCTATGAACACTGGATGTCACACACAATGACATGAAGTATGGAATCAACACTTTGCGCATCTGCATTGAGAAAGGAGAAGACTAAAGTATCAAGAAAAACCAGATAACATCGCATCTCGTCATTCCCAAGAAAGAAAGAAAAAAGAGAGGAGTACTGCACATCTACAGAGCATTTGCCGCCTCCTAGTAAACTGCATTTTCTCCAATTGGAATCACATACACTGATGATAGAAATATTTGAGGAAACCATGAATAACGCAAAATACATAATCATCCAGTAAAGAAAAATTGTTTTACAGGCAGCAAATGGGGCATTGCAGCTTATTTTGAAATTCCTTGTTATTCAAAAAAAAAAAAAACTACGAACTAAAATGCAAAATGCCCCAAGAAAGTGACATTGGCATATGGGATCAGTTATTAGAGCTAAAAATATACTACAAGGTTTTCATATGGAAAATCAGGGAATCAGTTTTATTAGAGCTAAAAATATACAAGGTTTTCATATGGAAAATCAGGAAGTTACCGGCGTCTTAAGGCAGACCAAAACCACAATTACCAGAATCTGAACGATCCAAGAAATAGAACTTGTCATTGGTGAAACATAGAACAGAGAACTAACCTCCCCAATGACCTCAGGATCGGGTGAAAATAATTTGGGGAACAGCAGGGGGATAGATGCTCCAATGGATCCCATTATCAACCCACTAAGAGCACCAAAGATCAGCAGCGACTTTAATAGTGATCGAGCCTGTTTGATATGATAAACCTTTTCAGAACACCATTTGCGTACAGAAATCATGCAGAGCCACAAGCTGTGACAAGGAACTTACTTACGCAACATATATTCGTGAACGAAATGATTCCTAAAATCCATACATCCACCACACACTGTATATAGAAATAGAGGCAAGAGACAGAGCAAACATACACTCCCTCCCTCAACTATCGGTTACTGAATATCAGGGAGTCTACCTTTTCAAGGACATATAATTATTACACTTCCCGAAAGGAACCTTCATCAGTTTCAACCAGTTAACGGGGTTCGGATTTGAAATTCAAAAGAGAAGGGCTAAAGAAGGCTGTCACCAAATTTTGCTCATTGACTTTTCAGAGTCGCATTATCATGGGACGGGATGGAGGGAGCAGTAACCACACTTGGAGAATGAAGAATAAACAACCAACCTTTGGCAGACTTCGATTGACTCCATACATTAACTCGGGCATGAATGATTGAGCAGTTTGAGAGAGAGGCTCACCAAACACTGCACACATGCTGAACAGTTGAATCATGACCTAGAATTGACAGGAATTTGTAAAATAAATATCCATCAACTCCTTGCAGGAATAGGAAAGTAATGCACACAAATAAAGAAACTAATAAATAAAGAGATTATAGTATGTGGCGCAAACCTGGTGAGCAGCAACAGTGTGTGTGCCCATTGACGTAGCAAAATATACAATGAGAGAGTAGAACGCAACCTAAACCTCACTGTGTCAGATAGTTGTACAATAATCACGTATGAGCTGAATTAGTAGATAATCAAGTAATATGTCACAAACCTTTGAAATCATTGTGATAAACACTGGAGCAGCAAGCATGAATACTTGCAAAAGTTCGCTTGGAGATGGAACAGAGAGGGCAAATGCATTATATCCTTTCTTATTCAAAGCTTCAATCATCATATAACCTGCAATAACCTAAAAATACGATAAGAAGAGGAGACACAACAAAAAAGAAAGCTGAACCCACAAGAAAATGCGATAAGTGCAAATGAATTGAAAATTTCCTCACTTGTGATACCATTGTTGCCCAAGCAGCTCCAGCAATCCCGTAGCCCAAGAATGTGCATAAGACAATATCACCAATGCCATTTACAACGCTGGCAACTGCCAAGGCCTTCAAAGGTCCCCACGAATCCTTCATGCCAAGACTGTGTACGAAAAAGGACACATGCATGAACCTCCACATCTATGGAGTAACAACTAAAGAGTAATAGGTGAAATTGATTTAATTTCACCAACAAACCAATAAAAGAAGAAACTTCCCACATGACAAAATATGGTAAAACAAGGATATCAGGAGAGAGAAAAATACCCGACCTTTTACTCTTCAGTGTTCGCATCAATGATTCATTTTAGTGACATAAACCATGAAGATTCACTTTTTTCTATTAAATATAGGTCCCTTGCTCTATTTACTCTATTACAGTTTGAAGTGATTGTTGATATGCGTTATTGCGAAGTATGCCACCAACCACAAAATCACTCGTGATTCTTATTTGTTTCAGGAAACTTTAGCACTACTTTCATGGATAAGTCACCAAAAGAGTGTGGTATATTTGCACCTTGCACTTTGGGCAACCCACCCAACAAGCACTGCAGGCCATGCTAGGCTTCGAATCTACCAAAATAAAAGATCCCATCAATCGAACAGTCACCATTATATAACATAATTGATGATACCATAACAATTAAGGAGAAAACATGGTCCATCTGAAAGAAAGGGAAAGAAAGCTGAAGAAGCATGTCACAATTTCTCAAAGCACAAAAATTGGAAGAACTTATTTACCCTCAAAACAAGTGACAATCCAATCTCGGGGAGAAAAAAGATACCAAACTTTCAGTGAGAAGGCACAAGACATTAACCTCACCGATCTCATTCTCAATCTCTACTAGATTGTGCAAGGAGAATAGCCAAGGTGGCTATGACAGGTTTTAGTGTCCCCATGTCGCTACAGAAGCTCAAACCTCTGACAATTCATCTCTACAAAACATGTTCACTTGTACTAAAGTGGTTACTGACTATTTGGGTGAATAACTTGGAAAATGAATAGACTGAAGGCCAGAAAATTTTGAGAAAGGATCAAGTAGTCCTTCGTCTTCCCCAGAAATAGTTTACAGCATCAGATAACAAGCAGAACGAAACGTAAACCTCATGGATGATAAGAATAACAAGCATGAAGTAAGAGAAAACAACACGGAAATTGTTTGCTCATGGGAAATTGACCTGAACGTATGTGTTTGCTGCAGGTATGATGTGCACATTCTTCGGGCCAGTAAAAGCTGGAAAGGTAATAGAGCAAATTAATCAGTCATTCGATGGCATCCAATCTATCCAGGACTCCACCAATCTATCACTCATTCACTTGACTATCAAACCCAGACAGAGTCTTAAATCTTAATTACCAGTTAGTGCCCATGCACCTAGGAACCTTGTGCAGAACAGCATCCCCACACCACAAGTTAACCCAATAAAAAGCAAGATAGAAATCTGATGCTGCACTTCATCTTTATTCTGCAACAAGGTTGGTTAGTCGAATAGTGGGGAAGGATGGTTAATAATAGACAGTGAATAATAAGTTAAATCATGAATGGAGCAAATTTAAGGGATGTCACATGACTCATACTAACACACTGAACAACCACGAAAGTAGAAATTTTGACGATGTGCATACAAAAATTAACAAGTTTTGTCTAAACGAAAAAAGAAACATGCAGATGATAAAATATGCCCAAGATGACAATAGAATTTATCAAGAGGAAAAAGGCTGATAGCATGGTTAATATGCCAACAATTTGATTGTGAAACCTTTACTCATCAAAAGAAAGGGCAAAGCTACGAAAAAATTGATGATGATAAATCCAGACCAACAACTCTTTCAACAATTCAACAAACTAACCTGTCTTGCAAGTGAAGTAGCAACCATATTTGATGTTGCAATTGAAAGGAACATAAAAATATAACTGGTATAGTCGCAAAGCACAGTTGCAGGGCCTGCCGAAACAACCAAAATTCAAGGCATTATCCACTAGCCTAATGATAATTCCATTAGAACGAGTACTTGAGTCTTATAAATGGAGTTATAGACCAAGGGCAAAGGTACTATTCACTCTTATCGATTATACTGGGGAAACTTCCTATTTTCTTGTGTGGGCTCTTATTTGCTCTTGTAGGTTTGAGGGTGTTCTGCTGCTAAAACAATATCTAGCCACCTCCTATCAACTAGAAACCATATAATATATATTGTCATGTGGAAACTCATTGAAACCAATAATAGATAACTAAAAATCAATAAAGTTTAGACCACAAGGAAATGCCAATCAAATACTATAAACACAACATAATCCCAAGGGATTGGCCTGGGTTTGTTCTCTCTTAAGGTCTCAGGTTTGAAACCTATAAGGTGCTATCAATTCCTTTGGGCCACTCCATACAAGGCTTTGCTCCTGCTTTCATGGAGCCAGAGATGCCAAACGGGCCGGACTGGCACGGCACGTCGAAAAATGTGGGCACAACACGGGTTTAGATGGGCTGGGCATGGCATGGTTGAGGGTTCTAGACCAGCACGAGAGGGCACGGCACAACAATTACTAAGTTGTTAGTTGTTACCCAATTATTATTTTCAGACGAAACTCGGTTGGAGATGGGCCAGCATGGGCACAGCACGGCATGACACGAGTCATGTCACAATTAAAAAATGGCAAGGCACGAAGCAGGATTGGCAAAAAGCAAATGGGCCGGCATGGCACAGCACGGCCCCGTTGGACACCTCTACATGGGGCCCTAGTGGACGTTGGGGTTAGTCTCAAGATTAGTAGAGGTACACGAAAGATGCAGTAGATATTACCTAAAGCAGCAAGCTCGAGAGAACTTCCCTGACCAATCACAGCCGTGTCAATGAGACTCATCAACGGTCCACATATCCACAACCCCGTCGCAGGCCCCGAAAACTTCATAATCTCAACAATTTGATTCCAAAGACTCTCTTTCCCCACAGGTTCTTCCCTTTTCATCTCAACCACCCCTGTCTCCCCCTCCTCCTCCTCCTCTTCTTCTCCGGTCGATAAAACCGAAGCGATACTGTGTCCATTTTCCCTCGCAATTTCAGAATCCTCCCCGACTAACTCTTGGCTTGGACTAATGCAAGCAGCAACCAACCGATTGCTTCGATTAATAACTGGTGGACGACAGATTCGAAGAATTGATCGAGCAATCTGAGGTTTGGGATGGAATCGGATTAAGGGAGTGGAATGGGAAGAGAAATGGTTGAAATCAGGGTTTCCGATTGGGGCATGTGAGAGGTGGTTTAGGGTTTTAAGATCCATTGGAGAGAGAGAGAGAGAGAGAGAGAGAGAGAGAAGATGGAGGGAAGAGTGGGAGAGGAAATATGGTTTATATAATGAGCCACCTGGAAGTTTCGGCTCTGGGTAACCAACAACGTCCGCGAACCGGACAAGAAACAAGAAACGGGAAAAACGAAAAACGAATACTCGCGAGAAAATAAGAACCCCCACGTGCCCACCTACAAGCACAACACATACTAAATTCTACGGTATACGATTTTTTTGTTAGAAAGTTTATTACTCCATTTGGCGTAATAAGCCAAATAACTTACGAGTACTTTTTTGTTCTTGTTTAGAAAAATAGTAATAATTGTATTTGTTCGTTTTTCGTTAATTTTTGTGAATTATTGCTTCATCATGATGAGAAGAATTTAAAAAATAAAAATTACGATTAAAAACTGATTTTTTTGAATAATCTAAGAAAAATTGGATTTCAATCGTAATTTTTTACATTTTAGATTTCTCTTGTCATGACAAAGCAATAATTCTCAAAAAAATTAACGAAAAAATAACAAATGCAAATGTTTTTAAAGCAAGAAAAAAAAACAACCATTTGACTTATTAAGCCGAACCTTACTATATTTCGTTGACTAAAAGATCAGTTTTCTTGGCCTTCATCTCTTTTGTCGGTCACATCTAATATTTTTATATAAGTAAATCTTCACTGTGCATCAATATCTTAGATTTAAATCTCACAAGACCGGAAGGATTTTATTTTTAATATCCTTCATCGTCAAATATCGATTGCTTCCATGGTTTTTTTTTTTATGGTGACCATCAAATTATGTTTTTTTGGTTCAGTATAGTTATGGATATTTTAATTTTCTATCTTAGTTTTAATATTGCAGGAAAAATATTAAATGTACATTTGTTGATGTGTATCTCACATGGCTTATCTCATTTAGTGAGGACATAGAGTATACTCGCCTTTTCATCTCCCTACCAGAGAAACATCAACTCCCACTTTTATACTATTACTAGCGAATGCCCGTGCCTGAAGGCACGGGTCGAACAATGAGCAAAAGAAGGACATGTTGGGAACAAAGTAAACTGCGGTATATGCGCCAAAAGTGGATAGAAACAAAGTAAACTACGGTATATGCGCAGGACAAATTGAGGTGAAAAAAAATATGCAAGTAGGTCAAAAATTTTCAAAATCCATAAATCACCCAAAACATGTAATAAAAATTAACTACTGTCAAACCATATATATATTTGTAAAACTTAACCTAAGAAATAAAATGTCGTTATGAAATTTCCAATGTCTTAACAAAGCTCGACATTCCTACATAAATAAAATTAAGAATTATTAAATTCATCACAAAATATGAACTGGCAATGAAATCAAAAGGACAACTTATCACCCCTACAATCTTTGTAATCGTTTATTACCTTTGAAAATGTGCCAACACTCTTCTGACCGTGCCTGAAGGCACGACTGAAATGGTCAGCACACGCAAACAAACTCTAGACTCGTGTGCAATATATCATCCCCCGCTCAACAAATCCAACTATGCAGAATATAATAACCCAAACATATTCAATGACCTGTTTACCTTGAATCAACAAATAAAGAACACGTAATTTTTCAATCCCTACTATCGGTGCCTTAAGACAGAACACAATATGTTCACAACACATTCTCAACAAATAAGCCCGTGTCATAAGGCACTTATTAAAAAGTATTAACATGATATAAAAGTTTCTTACTCTTAATCGAAAATATTACTTAAGGAATCAAAACCGTTTTGAAGCAGCTATTCAAATCACAAACATTCACTAAATCAATCGAAAGAGTATTCGTCACCAAAGACTATCGAATTTAGTACATAGTGGGGCCTAGCTACCCACCAAAATTCGAAGATACCATAGTTGATGTAGACCTTAAAAGCTACCAACAAAAAAGTTAGTATTTAAAAAAAAAAATACCATAGTTGATGTAGACCTTGATTCTTATTTTTGGATTTAAAAGATAAACTAATTTATTTTTCCTTAAAAACAGTTTCGTATTTAACAAAAAAGATTCAAACATTTTTCTCTTGTTTCTAAATGTAAAGACGCCCCATAAAGAATTGATTCGAACCCACCTTGTTAGACAGGAGGAAAAATTGAACCAAAAGAAAATGGGTAAAACTAACCCAATTTGAGTAAAAATTGTTCAAGGAAAAGATCGAACTTGCATGAGAACTGAAAAAAATCCTTTGATATTTGAATCTCTTGCATGATAACTGAAAAAAATCGTTCAAGAAATCGAACTTACCTCACTATCGGAAATAGTCATTCAGAAGTTGGAAAAAGTGAAAAAACGTATGCCTGTGAAAAAAATCGTTTGTTGGTTTCCATGTATGCTAGTGTAAAATAGTTTGTTGGAAAATCATTCAAGCAGCACGTTGTCTAATCATTCACTCAGAAGTTGTTTGTGAAAAAAATTAAATCAATCTTGCATGAGAAGGGAAGGTTTATTTGGCTAGGTAAATTTTAGGTTTCCTTTCCTTTAGTTCGGAAAATTTTGTAACTGTGGTAACATTATTTCCCAAAATCAGGGAACGAATCACCCAAAATCTCACATTCCTTCTAGGTTTCCACGTATGCTTCCATTTTTTCGTCTAGGTTAATAGAAGTTTAAATCAAATTTTAAATCTTAAATCTTATGCGATAATCCCACCCTCCCAAAATCTCGGCATCTAGCAATACGTGATTGGGATTATGCAGGAATCATTACATACATGATTGGGATTTATAAATCTTAAATCTTATGTGATAAAGGAATGCTGAGATTTGAAATCAATCTGTTTCCTTTAATTATTCATGACCGAAATCAATCAATCAATTAAGTCCTATAATTGTCTCATTTCCATGCTTTCATTTGATGACCGAATAATTGTTTCCATAATACGGATTATTAATAAGAACGGAGGTTTCCAAATTAGGCACAGGAATGTGTGTTTGGGAATGCTCAAAAAATGTTAAGTATTTACGGGCATGCCATTTTGTAGAATGGATGGCTAAGATTTATGCAGAAGGAGGGGATAAATCTGGAGCGTTGGTTGTCTTTTGGATTCAAACACTTCCCTGTCATATCATATATTGAGTTCTGGAAAGGTAAACGAAGAATCTTTAGTCATGGTAAATTATTAATGTACCGAGTGTAGTCAAAGATCATGCATTTAAATTAATTAAAATTTGTTGGTTCGTTTAGACTCTTGAGCTCGTTAAGTTTCAGCTCGAACTTGAACTTGTTAACAATGTGACAAACAAATTTGAACACGCCATTATTTGGCTCCTTTGAAACCCTGTGAAAGACGTATCCGAAATCATAAGCATCCAAAGAAAGAATATTCAATTCATGTTCTCCTATTCAAAGCAGGCAACTACAAAAAAACAAAAAGCTTTTTTCATTTTTTGGTCCTCCTTTTTGAGCTGTTTCTTGCACGAATGTCAATAGGGTAATTTGTCTTGTAAGCACAAGTAGACAATCTTTAGTTTCTTGACAATTCTTTCTTACTTGGGGGGGATGACCAGAGCAGACTTTGGGCTTTGGGAGAACTTGCCATGTAAAACGGGCTCAGGCTGAAGTTGTGGGCCAAGTCAAATATTTTATGGGCCTTGTTGACCCAACTTGATTGATTATATATTCACGACATGACCGTCGAAGCCCGTTGGGCTGGCTCGGATTTTGTATCCGTCCTTGGTAATTTCCATGGCTACTTTAGAGTTCTTTAATTTTTTTCCCTTTCTTTCGATTGGTATGTGGGAGTTGGCTTGGACATCCGGTTATCAAAAACTTCTTCACCAAACTTTTGACACCTTCTTTTTGATATTTTCTCTTAACGTTCGACTCGACGAGGGGAATCGAAAAAACATGTAGATAGACCAAAGTTGAAAAAGCTCACTAATGGCGATAAAAAAGACACTAAAAGACTGTCTTTGAGACGATGCAAAAAGAAACACAATGTGGGCAATTCCTTGTCTCCCAACTATCCGACCAAAGTGAATAATGTTCTTACCGCAAAATTTGTCGTAACGTAAATGGTTGAGAGTATCGTTTGTGTGGGACCCGTAGTGGACCTTACACCATGATCTGTGCACAAAATCTGTGTGGGTGGACTTTATGTTGGATTATCCTCCCTACGCTGCCAATGGTAAGATTCAGCTGACCTCCTGTTAACCAAACATAGCACAACTTAAATCCTGGGATATGAAATACAATCACTCCCTATTTAACTCGTATGGAAGTTGGTCAATATTAGATGTGAACGTACACTTCATCTTCCTGATTCACCCGTGCAGCTTTGAATTGATTTAACATGCTCTCAAGATACGGATTTCCCTTGTCTGAACATTTCTTATTTCCAAGATGTTACCAGCTGATCATTGCGATTGGAAACTTAGCTTTATGCTACATTGCTACAACAATGTTGAGGTCTTCAGAGGTGTAGTAGTAAAAATGAGGCCTGGTAAGATGTATACCTCTCCTTCGGCGCTCAACATGCAGCGCGTAATTGAGCCAGTCCAAGTTAACGGATTGCTTCTCGTCCTTTTTCATGCCTTCCTACATTTGTTTCCTTTATCTGATAAGCTTGTTTTGTTTTCTCGCTGATCGCCTTAGAACCTATCTATTACATTAGGTTTTAGTCAAAACGCATAGCGTAGAGTATATAAAATTACCCATGGCATGAAGCAGCATCTCAGACACCGAAGAGATTCTTCGCTGAGAATAGGAGGATAAGTGACACGATACACAGGCAATCTTATATGAAAGGGTGCCTCCGGCCCTTTTAGTACAATTTTTAAGCATCATCTAGACATCTTTGTAGGATAAATGTTTCCGATTGATCATATTCATTGCTGTTAGTATCAGATTGAAATGATCAATTGTGCCCCCCACCTCATCTTCCATTTCTGCAGTCATCTGATCAGTTAGCTAGATACCTTGTGCCATGTCGAGTATTTGCTCGTTTAACTGTTGGTTCTTCATTTGGTTTAATTTGATAAAATCGCAGATGGGGCAAGTCATGCTCGGCCTTATTTTACATCTCATCTAGCTTTTAGACTTTTAGCACGAATTTGTGTCTCGTGCAAAATGAAATCGGATATACATACACATACACAGTTCCTCCGTAACATGGTTTTTTGTTTCGTATATTCTCTTCTTGTCTTTTCTAGGTCTTGCTGCAAAAGTCGTTGACCGGACAAAAACAATGTCAGATGTCTATGGTGCTTTCTATGATTTTTCTTACATGCTGAGGTCGAAGGTACAGTGTGCATAATTTCTTAAGCTAGCTAGATTTACTGGCTAGGGGGAACAATCTTTCTGCTTTCTTGACGTATTACTCCTAAGCGCGCAAACAAAATGAACCCTGGAGCCATATCTTATCCCACTTAGGGTGCATGCTTGTATTTCTTCATGTTCAAGCTCACTCTGAGCATTGAGCATTCTTCTCCCATGTCCCACCCACTGTTCTGCATGTAGATTTTATCTTAGTTTTGCTTGTAGGTCTATGGTATTTCCACCCAATGAAGACTTGCTACATTTGTAGGTTGACAAGAATGACCCGAATGCTACGATAACATTAAGCAGGATATATAGAAGCCGTTCTGAAAATTTGCTGGGAATCAGGAAACCTAAACAGAAGGTTTGCTGAGTCTTTTAGTTGTCTTCCACTAACAAGGCTCATCACTGTCTTACCATTTGCTTCGCACGGTTCCACCAGGAAATCTTTACATGATCAGAGCGAACCAAGATATAATCCGGCCCTGGTGAGCTTTTATGTCGATTTTCCCACATCATGTTTTAACCGAAGGAAGTTATCTGATTACACTCTAATCTCAATGCAGATTTTCGTACTATTCGTTGTACTCAGAGCCATGTTTGCACATCTTTCCCTAAACAGAACCGTCTATATGTGTAAGTTCTTGTCCTCTACTTTTTCCTTTCTTCGTATTAGTACAAACTAATTCGTGGTGATGGTGAAAAATGCTCCTGGTGGAAATAAGCTCAGTTTTTGTTTGGATGATCGTAGTATCCAGTGCGAATGGAAATTTTATTACTAGCAATCTAATACCCTATAGTCTAAGGAGATCTAACGCTTGAGCAATCATATTCACATCTTTTGGATTCACTAGCGAATTTTACCCCGTAACAAAGTATATATACATCAAAATTTATCAGTCTTCTCGTATGTTTTGATCTGGAATGTGAGATTACCGCGGACAGGTATGGGATTGGCACATGATTTTGACTGGGTACGTAGTTAATCAAAAATCATTTCCATGCATGTGTCTATTCACAACATCCCAATATTGTAGAAGAAATAAATACAGCCTCTTGTTTGTATCTGTTTTTCAAACAGCAATGCACAATGAACTCCAGTTCGACCTTTCCATTCTTTTAACATGCATTGAGTTGCGCCGCTTGCGCTAACTATTTTACTTACGGTTCCTGCGAAAAGTTGTTGAAAAAAACCACACGAGGAAAACTAAATTTGGATATCCCTCTTCGTGGATGGTTGATTGATCGGACGACTAATAACGAGGTATGTATACTTGTATTCCCATGAGACTGGTGATCACGATAGATCACTAATAGTACTGTGCAAAACATCAACATCACAATACGAGGTACCTCATGTCTTGCAAGTGAGATTGAATTGTTCGATAAATATGTAGTTCCTTGGTCGATTGTATTTAAATTATAATCATAGTAAATTAATTAATGTATCGGGTATAGTCAAAGATTAAGTTCGAGCTCAAACTTAACGAGTTTAAGAGCTTGAACGAACCAACAAAATAATTTAAATAAATCATAGCAACCGAAGAAAGAATACAGTAATATTCATGTTCTCTTATTCAAAGCAGGCAACGAAAAGCTTTACCTCATTTTTGGTTCTCTTTTTGAGCTGTTTCTTGCACGAATCAATAGGGTTAAATTCAATTTGTCATGTAAGCAGAAAAGCAGACATTCTCAAGCTTTTTCAATTTTTTTTTCCTTTCTTTCTTTCAATTGGTACGTGGAAGTTGCAGACATTCGGTTATCAAAAAATTCTTCACCAAATTTTTGACACCATCTTTTTGATATTTGTAGACACCACAATTTGGGCTTCCAGATTAGTTATGATTTGGAAATTAGGATGATGTTATCTGAGAACTTTTTGTAAGAATCCAATGTTTTTTTAGTTTTCTCTGGGAACATTTCTAAATGTTTTCTTAATGGTTTGCTCTCTGGGAATTGGGATGTTACTTGATGGTACTTCGTTTCTATGAACTGAGCCATTCGTGAACTGTTCAAAAAGGTTCGACTTAATAAAGGCTGGTTTGAATTTGATTAATCTACTAAATCAACCGAACCCGAACCTCAATTTTAGGCTCGTTTCATAATGAGTCGAATATGAACCTAGTACTAGTATTCAACTCGATTAGGTTCGTGAACCTGAAATATATGCATATCATGGAATTTTTATGAGAATTTTGTATACATACATAATAAAAATTTTATGTATTTATGTACGTAATAGTAGTAAAATTTTATTTACATTTTTAGACCTATATAAGAACATAAATATATGATATTATTGGCTAGTTAAGGCTCATGAATAAGCTCAAGTTCAACTCAAAGTTACGCAACTCGGCTAGTCAAATTTACTTTGAGTTTGGTTCGAGTTCGAGTTCACTTACAAACTTAATGAACAAATCTGAGAACTCTAATAGTCAACTCAATTGGCTCTTTTACAGCCCTACTCAAGTCTTGCAAGTAACATTGAATTGTTCAATGAATATAGTATAATTCCTTGGTCGATTGTTACATTCAAACACAGGAAATACAATACAAACAGGAGGAAGGGCAACCAGAAAATTCAGCCCGAAAGAAAGAGCGAGTCTACCGATTATGAATAAATCAGAAGCCACAGAACTCATCAAATATCTTTCAATCCAATTCTACAACAATGAAGTTTAACTACAAAAAGAATGCACATAACCATATTGAACATGTAACACAAAGCAGGAGAGTCACATGCGGAGAGACCCAAAAATAGGTGGATACAAACTTTTGTTGGAATTCATCAACACAATGCAGCCACCTTGCTAGCAAGAACACGTTCCCGTCTTTCAATATACCCAAATGGAAACCAACCAGCTTTCCCCTTGCATTCGCCTTCGGCCCAGCCATTGTTTGACACCTGTCAAAATCGTGGAACATGAATAGCTGGAGCACTACAATCAGTTACAAATTCAAAAGCGCTCAGAAGGAAAATATTAGCAGCAATTTTTTGCTTCAAAAGCAGAAGCAAATCAAGAAGGAAACAATGAACTCCAAAAACATTGTACAAATATTGAACCATCAAAAGACCTGGTTAAAGCTGAACAGAATAACAAAGGAAAGCTGACTACCACCACAGCCACGGGGGAGAATAATACATTTCACACCCTCTGCCATTTATATACCCGTTTAAAAGGGAGCGAACAGATAACTTAGACGAGGAATTTTCCTACACTTGGAACATTGATAAAACTTTGCAAGAACTTGACAAGTACCCAGACCAACTGTCCCAGCTGCATAAATCCGGTTACACAAAATGATGTGAAGAAATCACTGGCAACAAAGAACATGAGTGGATGATTTTAAACTACTATAACCTGTTCTAGCGTGATAGAGCACGATCTTTCAAGAGCATACTATGCATATTATAATCTATATGACAGTAGATAAATACAACTGGCTATTATGCTATTCCAGGATAAACTCCTCACCACACATTTGTCTCAATTCCTCCTTTTTGAGCTACCGAATTAAAAAGAAATAAGTAAGCTAAGCGAGAAGTAGAATAGCAGGAATTCAAATAGGTGCTGGAAGATAAGGATGCACTAATTTTAGAACTATGTGAAGAGAAATATATCACAGGGTCAATTCATGCACTGCAAACCTTTCGAACAACAATATAATCACCAATTGACAAATTAAGCTCCACATCGGATTCAGCTTGATATGAGTACAGGACCTGCAACAAAGTGAAAGAATGGAATGGACAATGAATGGAGCCCTTCAAACAGAAGCGACAAATACTGCAGCACTTCCTCAGAATCTCAGACAATCCATCAAGTCAAAACAATTCTGGTTTATCTACACTTACCTCTCCCAAAAAGTAACCCATGCTGTCAGTTGATCCATTTGGTGTTGGAGAAGCAAAAACACCATTAACTTCCTCGTATGATGGCGGCGGGGGCATGCTGTCCATACTTGGACTAGGAGGTGCTTCAATTCTTTGCCGCTCTGATATCATCTGCCAAATAACAACAATAGGGACTTCTCTCAGATTCTCAAGTGGAAAAAGATGAAGTTCTAATAAAATTTGTACACTAGATGAGTGGTAAAACATGAAGTTCTAATAAAATGGGTGGACTAGATGAATGGTAAAGGATTTAAAAGGAAGGGGTCTAGTGGGTTTGAAAGATCATAGTAACTGCATACCTCGCCTTCAAGCTGATCAAGTATCTGAAGAACTCTCTGATGATAAGTTCGTTCTGATTCAACCTTGAAAACAATCAGGGGAGAATCCAACAAAGGTCAGTTTCCAAATCTGATTCCATACACATAGAGACTGATACATGCACAAAAACTTTGGTTATACAAGAGGGCAGATTGCATTACCATGGCTATAAGCCGCTGTAGAGTCAATCTCTGTTGTTGAGCTTCAACAGCAGACATTGCTGCAGCAGCTTCTTTACCCAATATTCCCATGTTTGATTTCAGGTCTTGTAGTTTTGTTTCAGAAGCTTCAAGTTTCAAAGCCACATCAGGGTTCCCTGTTTCTCTGAATTTTGCTTGACGTCTGGAAACTTCATTAGCCTATCTAGGTTCAGGAGAAACAAAATTACCAGATTGTAAGAGGAAACGCAGATGACATGTAGCAATTCCAATATAATCCAGACAACAAATTTGCATGTAAGAACCACCAAACCAATTGATGTTGAAGCACATAACCGTAAGGAACTGTATGAAGAAAATACAGTATACCCCAACAACGTAGTAAAATGCCGTAAATGAAATACCTGAGATTCAGCCTCTTGTCGAACCCTATCATAACGTTGAGCAAGATGACGAGCATCTTCTAGTGGTGCCCCCATTACCATTGCTCGCAATGGTTCTGCGACCTAATTAAAGAGGTATCAGAAGCATGTGAAGACTTAACTAAAGGCCAACAAACGAAATTGTCCCAAAAGCCATTCTAATTTATAATACTTCTACTTGAGCTACTTCAAATAAGCTAGTAGACAACCAATGCCAAAACATAATGAAACGTTGGTTTTTTTTATGGAATCTCCCCCATGAAATTGGAAAATCATCCTTAAACTATCCTACACAAATCAAATGCTACCTGGCATTTTAGACAAGCCAAATAGGCAGCAACTCAAGCTCGACTTAATTGTTTTACATTGTGCCTAACTTATGCCCATTAAAATTTCAATATTAAGCCATCCTTAAAATAGATAGACTGTGCGTTCCTTCCGAGTCATTTGGTAAGGTGGAAGGAAGCAAGAAAGGAATAGGAGGAGGAATGGAAAAGTCTTCCCTAGAAATAGTTTGTGGGTGCCTCTCACTTTGTTTGGGTGGAACCGCGCAAGAATACAAGGAATACATTCAAAATTAATCCTGAATCGTTAACCTATTTTGTATGATAGTACCATCAGAAAGCAAAAGGAAAATAGATAACTTCACTTTCAAAAGAGAAAGGTACATGGGTGTCATCCCTTGACAACTTTTCAATGAACTTATTACTTATCAAAAAAATTTCAAAAGGGAAAGGGAGCTTATATACTTCCCTATCTTGACTTGCAACATCAGAATCAGCCAAAGCAATGCAGTTGATAATACTGGATTGTGTAAACCACTAGGGACATAGTTGATGAGGAAAAATGCCAATCTATCCATAAGGAATAATAAAGTGGACAGCACCTAAGTTTGTTCCAAAAATGTAAAATCTTTCTCAACCAAGTGCCATTTGGAATGGAGGCATGTCAATTGTTTCGATGAGCCCACAAAATTAAAACAAGAGAAATATTACAAAAATAATATTATATTTGCAAAATTGTGAGAAAGACATATCTTGCTGTACCATTCATGGTGCCAAATTTCTACAGTACCTTGAAATCTGGTGGAAATAAGGAAAAATCAACAAACCTGAGTGCCAAGGGATTTTAATAGATTTCCATGTTCTTTCTCCATTTGAGCACGAGCTCGTCCAAAACTTGATGCAGCTTTTGATAATGTACTACCACTGGTGCATGTATTCTCTGTGCCATATTTCCTGCTATCTTCTGACAACTTAGTTCCTGGACACACGTAGTAAATCACAAGAATACAAACGTCAACTCCTTGGATGGCATGAAACAATATACCAATACAATACATCAAAGCTTCACTGACACACCTATCTCAACTTGTTTGGATCCAGTAACAATGTAACCTTCCACTCCCCGAACAATATCTCTTTGAAAATGCTGAAAACATGAGAAAACATCTTCAGGAACAACAAAAGATTTCCACTGTTAGGTGAGACTCTGAGAATACATCCAAATGCAAGCACGCACAGACACCCACACACACAGACACACACAGAGTCTCAATAACCTTGGCAGCCCTTGTAGAGATGTAAAGTTTCTCTAGTTTCTGATGGTGCTGGAGCTCAGCCTCGTCAGGAACAACATTATCTGAACCATATCCTCCAGCCCCAAACTGCTTAAAGACAGCCTGAAA
Source organism: Rhododendron simsii (assembly GCA_014282245.1). Taxonomy (NCBI): domain Eukaryota; kingdom Viridiplantae; phylum Streptophyta; class Magnoliopsida; order Ericales; family Ericaceae; genus Rhododendron; species Rhododendron simsii. Next base: position 31,789,902 of record CM024963.1, read on the forward strand.
TAACTCAAGGAAATCAACATTCATGCTACGAATTGGGTGGGATGGAACATGGGGAAGAACCCCAACATCCATTGCATACTATTATTTCTTGGTTAACTATTCCTACGCACTAATATCATCATACTCCTTAAGTCAAGTAATAACAACCAATTGATTTAGGTTGCCATGGAGGATGTAAAGAAATGTTCCTCCCTTCTTACAAATGCTCTACCAGATGTCATTGGTAAGTATGAAGTACAAACCAGATATTATGATATGACACACAAATCTAAACATACAGGCAATGCAACCCCTACAACCATGACATATAGGATATTATAACGATAGAGTAACTTGTCGACAGCATTAAGCAACCTAAAACACCTCTGACTACTCATTAGTTTGATTACATTTGTCTATTCAATTTTTTTCCAGAGAAAGAGGTCAGAGGCTGAAAAAAATGATTTTGCACGCTGCAGCATCAAACTGAAATTTGTGACAGAAGTCACAGAACCAACTAGCATGGCATTCATCATATATAGATATACAGAGTTGAAACTTATTTTCCAGTTTTCAAATCACCTAACTGATAACACTACCCCACCGGACTCCAACAATGTCAATCCAAGTAGTCCATATTTTCCCTTATACACCAGGTAAAACAAGAAACTTGGCTCAACAAAGATTTCATAACCACGCGAACTCTGTATTATCCATCTTTAGACTTGCTAGCATCATCTATAGGATTCATTAGACATTCTAGTTAGTTTGAATGGCCATACTCTATAGGATTCGAATTCAGAATCCATCGCTTAAGGTAAAAGTCATTGACATAAATGGAAAACTTCGTCATAATTCAAGCCATGTTTATTTCAGGATTTCTAAAATGACTTTGTAACCACCGACGATGTTCATATAATGCTTAAACAGTTATAATTTCCGCACATATTTCACGGATACCAATACACATCCACGGATGATCCATGCACTTTTTCACGGACAGCAATATACTTTCTAGACATTACGATGGTGATTTTCATTTTCCTTCCCAAAATCTATCCAAATGGAAACTTTTACAGACCTTTTAGATACCTGTTGTTTTGTTAAATGACTCCATTCAAGACAGTAGCTTTTAGATTGAAATGCCATAAAATTGAATGGGACCTCTGTGGTTATGTGGTCTCACTACAGATTTAAACCAGCCATAGGATAGCAAAGTCTTCTTAATTGTTCAAATAGCCTACAACATTCAAGACATGTACTAGGAGATTTCTCAAGCTAATAGACCATATTTAAGCTGAGGTATCACAAAGACTTTAATCAATAAGGTCTCAAATCTCATTAAGTGCCTAATATGGAAACCTTGATCTCCACAAAGAGAAGCATAGATCCACTGCAAGTCACTCCATCAACTAACATGGGCCCGCTCTACAGTTTGCCCTCTGCTCAGCCCAGCAGTCCCAGATTATCTGGCAATATCTTTTGTCAATTCTCACCACCGCAACATATATCTTATAAAGAAACCATAACCAATGATAACATGCTGAACTGTTTCTTAAACTTTATCAACAATAGTCGTCGATGTCTTTATCGTACAATGTATCCACTCCCAGCACACAAAATCCCCATCGGATAAGTATGACGAATTCTATTTTGATTAGTACTCAGAAGTTAAAATCATTCAATCTAATACTATGGCGATCAAAATTCTATAGGCTTGCCTGAAATTCCAAATTCAACTGAATTACATTTACCCATTCTGAATCTTTCAACTATTAGGGAATAACATGACATCTAACCCTATCAAACCAAAAAGAATCAACTCATCCGAGATCAAAACTATAAAAATGATTTCTTTGATTCAACTCATCCAACCCTAAGCAACGGATATAACACCATGAATCGACAGGGGAAAAAAAAATTCAGAATTCACGACTAAGATTTTCCAACGGATCTACAAAGACAAGAACTTACATGGATCAAATTAGGGCTTTAGAATGGATATAAAAGCTGTCATAAAATTTAGATAAATGTAGAGAGAGAAAGAGGGAGAGGACCTGCTGTTGGCGGGCGACCTGTTCCCTGAGCTTGGTGGCTTGTTTCCTGATTGCTTCCATTCACGAACAGAAGGTTCTTGAGAGAGAGAGAGAGATTTGTTAGGAAGGATTCGATTGATCAGGGGACTTCGGGGGGATCGTCGGAGATTTGTCCCGCCGAATAAACAAACTCGATGGAAATGCTCTGTCAGACAATTTCAAACTGGTTTTTTTATTCGTGAATTAAACTTGAAAATACGCGTAGAACATTTGAGACAAATCAATAATTAGGAAAGTTCATTTTTGCACTATTCTTTTTTTGTCTTCCATATTTCTTACTCCTATTATATTTTCAGGGAAACACTACAATACACGCCTCTTATTTGGATGTGTATCATATACACCTCCCAAAATGTTATGAATTGTAAAAAAAATATTACGAATCGTATTGCTAATAACTTGCGAATCGTATAAAAATTATGAGATACATCAAAATGTTATGAATCATAATAAAAATGTTACGAATCATACTGCTAAAAGGTTATGAATTCTAGAACAAAAGTTACGAAACATACTAAAATGTTATGAATGAACCTTAAAATAGGTGCATATGGCACACCCTTTTTAAGGGGTATGTATTGTAGAATTTTCCATATTTTAAATTTATCGGTTTTGCTAATTTCCGCCCATTAGACAGAGAATAATATACACATACTTTCAAACAAATTTGGATATCAATGCATATTTCACGGATATTAATACACTTTTACAAATATTAATACATCTTTCTCGGATATAAATGCACCTTTCTCAGATATTATTCTACCCATTTAGACGGATTTTAGAATAATCCTTTATTTATTTATGTGCCTATGTAGGGTGATTTTTTTAGTACAAGCCGTGGGAGGAGAACACAAATATATATAATAATAAAAACTACAGCCACATTGACAAACAAGTCCGCAATCGCAATCTGCTCGTCCCAAGTAATATTCTCATTAAAAGGATAAATACTACAAACAAATACAACTAATATTTTTTCATCAGTGAGGGTTCAAACTATTGATCTTATCGTGAGACGTAGGAGATAGCCCTAAGTCACATAACTCGAGCGCAAGAATGGTGCGAGAATTGAGTGCAGAAGTATAAAGTATTTTGAAGAATTATGTGACTAAGATTTAGCCAATTGAGCTGGCCCGTATGAATATTGAATGTAAAAATACAAAATGCATTAACAGGGAAAATACTATGTTACTCTCATTCTCGATAATTGTTAAGGGTAGTGATTTTCACATTCATTTTTTTTGTTCTTATTCGTGTGAATTTACTTTGTTATCCTTTTATAAGTTCACTTATCCACACATAAAGAGGTAATATAATAAATTCACACAAAAACAAAACAAAAAGGGAGCGTAGATAGTAAAAAAGAGTGTTAAAATCAAATTTCATCATTAATTCCAGTTCAAACCAACTTACCAAATAAGCTACTAATAATTAAAGAATGAATGCTCCTTTTCTCTAATATAAATAAGTAGGAAAATGATATTAACACTCCAAAAATTGATATAGACACTCTAAAAAACAAAGGAAAGTGGCTTTGGAGTTACACTGAATTTAGAGTACTTGCATCAATTTTTGAAGTGTCAATATCATTTCCCAATAAATAACATAATTGAGTATGTATTATATGCTTCTTAACTCCTTAAACTAAACAATTCACAGTGCAATTCCACATACAATGTAACAGATAAAATGTCAATTTGTGAATCCACCGAACATCATTTGGTGAAGTATGTATGAATGTTGCACAGAGGTACCCTTCGTGTTTTTTTTAATAATCGACAAAATTTTGTATTATTAAAATAGTTAAATTAGTACATTAAGAGAAAAACAGAACTCCGTACCTTCGTTTTTCAAGTACCTGAGTGAGTACCTGATGCCAGCCCAAATTGCCCAATGGCCTAAGGCCTCTCGGCGGTACTATTCGTTTTATATGGAATATAATGCTAATGATTTGGATGAGTTATGATGATGTGGTTCAATCATAATTAGCAGCAAAATAAAGATAGTCATTCTCATCTAACATTCCGATGATCCAAATATATCTGAACTAGTAATTGTCTGTGCCTTCAATGCTTTTTAAAAATAGTCTAAATGAAGTATTAAATTTCACTTTTTTGAAATTTTGTGTGTAAATACAACGGTTCTTTTTAACGACATCTCACATGAAGTGAGTCCCAGAAATACGTATGGTCTCACATCATGCGAGATGAGCATTACAAATTACTCTTGGCCGCAGCGAATTACTCTTGGCCTCAATGAATTACATTTAGCCGCATCTAATTGCACATGGCCGCTACGAATTGCATTTGGTCGCATCAAATTACTCAATGGTTTTGCAATTTTTTGTGGCCAAGAGTAATTAGGAGCGGCCAAATGCAATTCGATGCGGCCAAGTGTAATTCAACGCGGCCAAGAGTAATTCGATATGACCAAGTGCAATTTGAGGCGGCCAAGATTATGAAACATTAATTTTAGTTTTTCTTTCATCCTTCTCCAAATATTCATTATTTTCTAGTATATCTCTGCAACGACCCGGATTTTTGCCCTATTTTTTTTTTGAATAAAGAAACTATTTTTAATCAAATAGTCTATAGTAATCAATTAATCATTTAATAGTATAATTAGATTAAAACCTAGATTAATTTTTGACAACTAAAATTAGTTTAGCAAAATTTTAATTCAACTTGTAACTATAAATGTGTGTGCATATTTTTTTATATTATTCATAATAATAGTCATCCCACAATTTATGGGATTTGGTTACTCATCGCTCACCAATCTTTTCCTCTATTTTTATCTTTTCACTTATCTACTTCCCTTCAAACTCTTCCTAAACTATATCTCTCTCTAATCTCTATAAAACCAAATCCACCTTTCCCATTCTATGTCATTCGGCATAGAGAGAGAGAGAGAGAGAGAGAGAGAGAGAGAGAGAAATCTGGAAAAAGACGAGAAGAAAAAGAAAAGAGGGATCACACCCTTTCGATTTTCGTCCATATCCATCCCTCTGTTCACAGCCTGTTACTTCCTAGTTGCTACCGCTTTTAGGCCTAAGTTTCTTCACGAATGTTGTAGAGGGCGTTGAGAACTTCGAATTCGACCCAAGAATCACCCAAAACGGTCAAGGATTGATAGAATTATCGCTGTCCAAAGATCAGTGAAATTCTCGGATTTCTGTTTCCTAACAGCAAACTGGACTTATGAAAACCCCCACTTTTCTCCTAGTTCAAATGGTTTTCGGGCTTCGACTTTTTCACAAAAGTTGTAGAGCATTTCAAGATCTTCGCGTTAGACACAAGAATAGTCCAGAATGGCAGAGGTTTGATCAAGTTATTCTAGTCCAAAGTTGCTGCTAGAATACCGATCTTTCGCTGCCAAACGAAAACCCACCGGATTCCACCGAATTGCTTTGTTCGGAATAAAGGTAGATTAATCTTTCTCCTACCTCTCCCTAAGTATATTAATGTGCTAAGATGTTAGTTTTTATGATTAAAATCCAAAAGAATCGAAATTAGAATCGATGGAACGAAACTTAACTTTTCTGGAAAAAGGGAAAAAAATCACTGTTCACTGTTAAGCGTGGTTACTATTCATTTTTTAAATTTTATTGTTCATACCGATTGGTTTTAAAAAATAATAATAAAACCTAAATTACAGTTTTTCCCCCTTGACTATTTTAGTATAGTGTTTCGGTCCAAATTAGAAAATACAAGTTATGTTTACATAATAATTAAGCCCCTCGGTCTACTAAAATAGTAGAATCTATGTCTTAGTCAACAATACATTTTAATTAAATTTTGTATTGGTACAAAAAAAAAAAAAAGAAGAAACAATCATTATGATAATGTCTTTATATTATTCGACCCTTATCTATTATATTAGTATTACAAGAATGTATTTTACAAAGATAACAATATAAACCTAGGCTTATTATTATTTGAATAGAATTATTATTATTATATTTTTTTGATAAAAGTTTCTTGTTTTATTATTAACTTGTTGGTCACACAAGACTAAGGGCAACGACCCATTTATAAAAAGTTACGTGATTTCTACGCTTATTATTTATTTCAATTATCATTGTGATTATTTGTATATTACTCCGACACTTGATTTATATGCTAGACTGGACCCTAGAGACATGGGGTGGTATGCGAATAGATTTCATCTAGACGATACTAAGTTGATGGAAAAATGGTTAAGTGTTAAAGTTGTGAGATTGTGGATTTTGATTTGGCCATGGATAAGGGTGACCTGTGGGGCCCAGTGATGATATTTTGGTGACCCTAATGTATGGTACGCCATGGGAAGTTCCAAAGGGTAATCGTGCCTTGCTAGGCCAGCAAGGGGGATTGTCCCATGACACGTTCATAGTTAGTGACTTAAGAATGGTGGTGACCCTAATGTATGGTACGCCATGGGAAGTTCCAAAGGGTAATCATGCCTTGCTAGGCCAGCAAGGGAGATTGTCCCATGACACGATCATAGTTAGTGGATTAGGAATGGTGGCGACCCTAATGTATGGTACGCATGGAAAGTTCCAAAGGGTAATCGTGCCCCATGTTATGGTCCTAAATGAATTCATACGAGGTACATAACTTAGGTGAATTCATTTAGAACCCCGTGTGCAGGACAAGCAAGGGGGGATTTTCCAAATACGATGAAGTTAGTTGATTTTTTGAAAAGATCTCGTGGTGTGAAGATTAAGATCTCACGGGTGAATCTTAGATCTCACACGGGGTGAGTGAATAGTAAATTGGTTCATGTATGAAATCTCAAATTGGCTCTTCGATTCAATATTGTCTTGTACCTACTAACTGTAAATTAATAGCGGCAGTTGGGTTGGATTATCCTGGGAATTTCACTTGCGGATACGTCTGTATCTTGGTAAATCGTTTGCTTCGGCGATCAATTTGCCAGAGGGCACAGGATTCAATGATGGTGCAGTTCGACGCGGAAAGAATATCAGGATTAGAGATCTAGTATGCTCCGGATTCATGACAAGCCTAGCGTCAGCTTTGAAATTAAATGTATTTTGAAACAGTAAATTTTTCTTGAGATTATAATAGCTAAACCTTTATTTTGAAAGTCTTTATTTAGCAAAATTTTCCTAAAGAATTATTTTATTTTGCTCCCGAAAAGTCGGGGCGTTACAATCTCTAGCTCTACTACCTGTAAATCTTAGCTATAGAAAAAAATATGTAAAAATCCGATGGTCCAAAATATAGAGAATTCAAATTGCTCCATGTTATATATAGATTATCTTTGATTTTCCTTTGGAAATAAGAAAATATCAAATAAGATTAGGAAACACCAATTTTAGATTTCCTTTCATTCTCCATCCAAATTTTCATTCCAAATTAAAAGGTAATAAATTGGAAGGGAAAGTGTGTGTATATATTACCACAATAGGTCAAAGTACTATAACTTAACAAACTTTCTTTTAATCGAACGGTTATGATCTTAGCTTGAAGGTGATCAACAACTGTAGAGGTGCTCATATTTATATGTGTAGACAAAAACAGCTCTATTTTATAATATAAAAATTAGGAGGTTAGAAAGATAATTTATTTCTTAAGTATATATGATCCTTATTATGGAGCTAGCTGGTTGGCTAGTCATACACGTGTTGTGGTTTGAATTGTTGGGCGGCTTCCTGTAATCCCTTGTTTTTTCCGAACAAGAAGGCAATTTCATTTCAACGTTCGGAGACTTACAAAAATTCCATCACAAGATGCAAGAATGAACTATAACTTTAGAAAAAAAGGAAGGATGATAATAAATTTTCCTTATGCTACGTACTTTCAAATGAAAGCAATGGGACACTGAATTCATGTATTGACTGCACCTGTGGATCATGCTTTGTGATGAAATTTCCTCATCCCCCACCCCCACCATGCATTAACTCTCAAGGAATGCTATGTAGTACTGTTATTCATTTATTCCATCATTTGTTTGGCTGGCAGTGGGATTGTGGTTGCCCTCCATTTTCCTTGGATTAGAGGATTGTACAATTATTTGGATGCCCATTATGTCGTTTCCAATCCAAGGTCCCCCAAACCACCACATTATTCCTTTAGTGCATGCAATTGGATCTGTGGTGGGTTTTGTGATTAACATTCTGCTGGTACCCGATCGAGGAAAGGAAGGTACCAGGAAACCCACCTAAATAATTAATAATACTCCAGTACTATTTGAAATGTTTTGATCTCTGGCTTAATGTGGACAATAAAAAAGAGTGGGGAAATTTCATTGACGCCCCCTGAAGGTTTTTCCATCCCCTGCACATATTAGAAATGACAATGAATTCCCTTCTGATTTCTTCTATGTGTGCTTCGCCGATATCCCAAATCGACAATTATCTTTTCAAACACGTGATGGGATGATTAGAAGTGAGTTGTATTTAAACATTCACCGGTTCTAATAATAAAAAAAACTACTCATTCCGTCCACTTTAAATGTCTCCTACGAAAATTCGTGCATTTTCAAAGCCCAAAAATATATACTATAATTTTATTTTTTACACCAAATTAAAGTACTCAATTTAACATGGGACGGAGGGAGAATCAACCATAACATATTTTGAAACAAAATTCAACTTTGTTTTACCCATTGAAAGAGTTGTTTATATTTTTTAAAAAAAATAAAGGGATCAAATTTGGTAATTACTTTTTTTTTTTTTTTGCTGTTTGAAAGAACCGTCTTGGTTAGCAATGACAAATTTATTGCTTGTTGGGTCTAAGAAATTAGGAATTGAGAGATTTTTTTTCTTATTAAAATGGATGACCTTGTCAATATAAATCACTATTACGTGTTTGGTCAGATAGAAGCTAGTTGGGATGTCGGAGAAATAAACATTGAAATCACAAAGGGTTTGTAGTCATTTCTTAATACGTGAAAGGGTGCCTGTCATTACGAATAACTTCAGGGGGTGTCAGTGTCAATGAAATTTACCCAAAAGAATATGGGAAGGGAAATTGCCGAAATCAAATCACTAGCTGGTACGTGTTTGGTTTGTGGCATGCATATTCTGTTTTGTGGATAACCACAAAATAAAAAAGGAAAGGAAATCTTTTTAATGCTTTTAATTCATTTTATTATCTTCTGCCCACTCAACTAAAGAAAAGAATTGAAAAGAGAAATATCTTTGTATTTACTTCCTTTTTGTTTCTTTATCTTTTCCTCAGGTCCCCCCACAATTTCACCATCGTGCTTGTGAAAAAATAAAATAAAATAAAATAATTCATCATGTTGCTTTGGCCATCCTTTTTTTTTTAGTGGAAGAGCAAGAAATTTATTGATGATTGGACAATACAACGTACCGGGAGTAACTAATACAACTGAAAAAAGACATATTGCACACATATACAATCAAATAAATAAATAACCAAATCAAATGAAGGATACATCCAGCGATAGATTGATCCGACTGTCAAATGTCTAGACTACATGCAGGATATCTGAGGGCTACTGACACAGTAATTATTCCAGTATTGACGATTGCTTTGGCCACTTGAATGGACTTATAAAATTAATTTTGACAAAGTCTGTTTAAGGACGATCCACATACCATCGAAGTTGTCCTTTTGAAAAGCTGAGTACATTTCAAAGTGGTAGTTAAGGAAAACAAACATTAAAAAAAAAAAAAACCCAAGGAATGCCATTGAAAAATCATCATCAATAGAAACCATGCCGCGTTTTTCTTTTCAAGTGGATACATATTTTGGTAGTGTGTGCAAAATAGTGAGCATGAGAATGCAAATATAAATGTTTGTATTTCGCATGTTGAACTCTAGGAAAGACCAAACATTTAAAATCGTAGGGCCATTGAAAGTTGACGCGTTTATCCGTTTATTAACCTTGGAACCCAAAATTTATCAAAATACGCAAGAATATCCTGTCATAAAAATAATAATAATAATGAAGCATCATTTTTAAAATTTTTTTGGTAAGTTAATGAAGCAACATTGTTCAGCAGAAAAGTGTAAATGGGCATGGGGAAGTGACTTCACTATCTGTTGTTTATTCCAATTCTGGAAATTCAAGTCCACCACTGTCTCCGACGTTGTCGTCAACCAAGCCAACAAACCGGCCAAAATCCTTTTTGATCCTCTCTCTCTCTCTCTCTCTCTCTCTCTCTCTCTCTCTCCTGAACTAGAGATCCCACGCGGCCAACTACCACACACCACAAAAAACAGTGAACAGCCCCACTCTGTCCCAGTATCCAATGGACGAATCTAATTCCCAATAGTAGAAAAACACTACCAGCAGCAGTTAATACACGCCTTTGTGCTGGGCCCAACTCTCACTTCATGGAAAAAACACTCCCCACTTACATTAATGCTACGGTGCTACCATTTTATCTGTACTTTCCCTCTTCTCCTAATTCACTTCTCTCATGGCTTCTTCACGGAATATCAAAGCCATGGTTCCCTTTCTTCTTCTCCTTGTTATTCAACAACTGGGCATTGTTCTACCTGCTTTCTCAAGCAATGTGAGTTCAGGGTTTTTGAGATTTTGATCACTTCAATGAGTTGGGTATTTTCTTGGTGATCTCATGAAGCTGTTTTTTAATACTTGTATTCATTTTCAGGTTCATATTGTGTACATGGGAGAGAGGCGACACGATGAGCCCGAGCTGGTTATCGATTCACACCACGGGATTCTTTCAGATATTCTTGGAAGGTAATCCATTAACATTTGCTGATATGCATAGCAGGATATGATTGATTGCACACATTTCTACTTACGCATATTGCCTGTGGATTTATCTTTTCTTCACCAACTGTTTGAAGATATGTTGCTCTCAAGACAAAATGGCTTATTATTACTACGGTTTTGCTAAACTCAGCCGACTAGCTTGTGGATAATCCACACGTAATGTCAAAAAAGTTAGAGTTTCAACCTATTTTTCATAGGTATCAATGCACTTTTCTGGATATCTATACAGCTTTCACAGATATCAATGTACTTTTTGCATAATAGTCCATTGGGCTGAGGTAGCATTTTGATACTTCAAAAGCTGTTCTTTCATTAGTTTGCCACCAATTCTGGCGTTGGGCAAACAAAGGAAAAGGACAAGTAGATTATTTAACGGAAATATGTTAGATTTTTGAATGCTGTAATAAAATTGAAACTCATCTCAACTAAGTCTAACACGTTGCTGGGTTATTTGATTAGTAGAATGTGTTATCACAGAAAAATTAGGTTACTACAACTGTGTTATTTTGATTAGTTCACTTAGTTAGCGTCAGAATTGAAAGTAAGAGCTTGGGATTTCTGATTGGCAGCCAAGAAGCTGCCGTAGAATCAATGTTGTACAGCTACAAGCATGGGTTTTCAGGGTTTGCTGCAGTATTAAAACCCCATCAAGCTGCACTAATTGCAGGTGTTCTAGTACTGGAAAACTGAGAAATCTGTTTACCTTACTGTTCTTCGGCCTAGTAAATTTTTATTTCAATTGCTATTTCACTGATGCAGATTTACCCGGGGTTGTTCGCGTAGTTCCTAACCGAATTCTTAGTTTGCAAACTACAAGAAGTTGGGATTTTCTGCAAGTAAAGCCTCATGTGGTAAATGGAATCCTCGCAAAGGGTCAGTCGGGTGTTGGGTCGATTATTGGCATCTTGGACACTGGTTGGTATGACAATGTAGTTGATGTTTTTTGGTTTCGGCTATTTGGCTCTATTATGGTGCTTGATTCTTGTTGTACAGGAATATGGCCCGAATCGGAAAGCTTTAGAGATGTGGGGATGGGAGAGGTTCCTTCTCATTGGAAAGGGATATGCCAAGGAGGAGAAGAATTCAGTAGTTCCAATTGTAACAGGTTCGATTCCTTCATTCTTTATTGAAAGAAGTGATTTTATCTGATACTTACGTCTATTTCAAGTTGTGTTAAAGAATTCCCCAATTTACGTAGTTCAAAACACACAAGGACACAGATTTGTTTTACACGAACTTTGAAAATCACATGTTTTAACTGCCATGCGATTTTGGATAATAACCACGTCTTAATAATAGATGCTTTCGGTAATAAGACAGACCAGTAGAAAAAGTAGTTCTTTGCAACTTGAGGAAAGAGCCGACTTGTTCCTTCTGTGCTAAAGAACTCAAATGTTGGAAAGGTCCTTGACTTTTTGTCATGCTCCATTTTTTTGAGTTTGAGTGAAGCAACATGGAGAAGGGTAAGGAAGTTGCCCATTCTCTGAGAAAAACCTGCATGGCCCTCTCTTTCCCTTTCATTGCATTGCCTGGTTTTTTGTTTTTTTGTTTTTATGTCATTAGTGCTTCCGTCGGTTGCAAGTTTGCAACCGTAATAGCTGTTTACTGGTCATTTGCCATTTTGCTGATGATCACCTCCATTTTAGCAAGTTTGTTTCGATCGGAGTAATTAATTTCACCTTTTTTTAGTCTTTAATAGCTGGTACATTTATCCAACTGTAATAGTTATGCCTGCTCTATCACTCATAACATGGTGACAAAACCATGAGAAATGAGCAACACAGCATGTAGTTTGAAAGCTAGATTCTGAGAAAAAAGACAACTTAGATGTTCTTGTTTCTTGTTTCTCAATACTGTCCTTACCGTTCTATTGGAAACCAATGCTAACAAAATTGTGAATGCCTGCAATTTGAATGTAGTCCTTAACCCAGTGCCATAACACACTTGGCAGGAAAATTATTGGGGCACGTTGGTATGTGAAAGGATACGAGGCTGAATTTGGGAAAATAAATACAAGCGATTCAGTTGAATATTTATCTCCCCGTGATGCATCAGGCCATGGCACTCACACAGCTTCAACTGCAGCTGGGGCTTTAGTAGATAATGTGAGCTTCATGGGACTAGCTAAAGGAACAGCAAGAGGAGGTGCTCCATCTGCTTGGCTCTCTATCTACAAAGTCTGTTGGTCTACTGGTGGCTGCAGCTCTGCTGACCTTCTTGCTGCATTTGACGATGCAATATTCGATGGGGTGGATGTGATTTCAGCATCTCTGGGTTCGTCTCCTCCCCTCGCCAGTTATGTTGATGATGTTTTGTCTATCGGTTCCTTTCATGCCGTGGCCAAAGGAATTTCTGTGGTTTGCTCTGCTGGGAATTCTGGGCCATATCCTCAAACAGTGATAAATACTGCTCCTTGGCTGATCACTGTTGCAGCAAACACAATTGATAGAGCTTTTCCTACTGCAATTATGATGGGGAACAATCAAACAGTTGTGGTACTTAATAAACAACCCTGTCTATTAATGCTTCTAGGTCTTATTAACATTTGCATTTTTTCTGAACCAAATACCCGAGTTAATTCATAATGGGGAGGATATAGAAATGAGCGATAATAAAAAGAATAGGCATTAGTTTGCACTTTGCAGTGTGGCATTGAAAAGTGCAACCGCTCAATCTGATATGTCTTTTATTTTTAGTATTCTTTTTCCTTTGATAAGTGTCACCAACCAGTTGAATTTAGTTTGTTTCTATTGCACAGGGTCAAGCATTGTATACAGGGAACGACATGAACAAGTTCTACCCCATTGTGTATGGGGAAGACATAGCATTTGCTGATTCAGACGAAGATAGTGCAAGGTGAAAAACATTTTTGACTTATGTAAACTGAAATCTATATGATCTCTCTCTTTTTGTTTGCTAAATAAACTGCAGATAAAAATCTGATATTAAGAGTCCCCTATTATTTGAACAGAAGTTGTGATGTTGGATCCCTAAATGAAACTTTAGCGAGAGGAAAGGTGGTTCTTTGTTTCCAAACTCGGTCACAAAAGACTGCAGCTACTGCAGCAAGAACTATACTAGAAATGCAAGGTGTGGGAGTCATCTATGCTCAGTATCCGGCAAAGGATGTCACGTTGGCCCGTGGCATCCCCCTTGTCCAAGTGGATTTTATAGTAGGCACTTATCTGTTGAACTACATGGAAGCAACAAGGTACTATTCGTGGATTTTTAATGTGTTTCCACTTACCATATCAAATGAAATTGTGATATCTCTAAATCACGTCTCTTCAATATTCTATGGGCATGTTAGCTTTATATCCTTTGTGGGTATTCCAATTGCTTCCACATATAAACAGCTCATACCGCATTCTGTAGGAATCCTGTTGTGAAGTTTAGCCTTACAAAGACAGTCGTGGGTCGACAAGTTTCCCCTGAAGTTGCTTTCTTCTCTGCGCGAGGACCCAGTTCCCTCTCTCCAACTGTCTTGAAGGTAGTTTAGTAATTTCCCTGGGGATGATATTTTGTTTCTTGTATCTAGATGATGGAGTTTTAATTCATATAACAGATATATGTTTTGTGCAGCCCGACGTTGCTGCTCCTGGCGTTAACATTTTGGCCGCCTGGACCCCTATTGCATCCTCCCAATCATTTGATACCACTAAAAATCAACTCCCACTTGGTTTTAAATTTGAATCAGGGACTTCTATGTCCTGTCCTCATATATCAGGCATTGTGGCTCTTCTCAAAGCCATCCATCCCGCATGGAGCCCTGCTGCTATCAAGTCCGCACTCATCACAACAGGTGAAAGCTTCATATCCAAATTCTTTGTCTGTCTCCATCACACGACAGGGCAGAAACCTAGATATGATTATACGTCTAGGAGAGCCATAGGACAAAAATTGAAGACACAGGATCCTGTGCCGTTAAATGGCATTTTGCTTGTTCGCATACGAGTTACAACTCTCTCGGTCTCTCATGAATCCTCTGACCCGGAAAGTCTAAGTTCCAATCTCCTCCCTGTTGCACAAAATATCAAGACATGACTGTATGGCGGGGAGTGCATTGCGACAAGAACTTTTGGGATAGAACGTCCGTTGCCCTAAACAGGCATTTTATGTGTTTGTAGAGCTTCTGCTTACATAACTGACCCCCTCTCCTTCTCTCTTCCTTGCAGCCTCTTTGAAGGATGAGTACAATCTAAGTGCGGTGGCTGAGGGAGCTCCAGACAAGAAAGCCGACCCATTTGACTATGGAGGTGGACACGTTGATCCTAACCGAGCCATTGCTCCTGGTCTCATCTATGACATGAAAGTCCCAGACTATGTGCAGTTCCTTTGCTCTATGGGGTATAACGACACAGCCATCAGCAATATAGCTTGGGCTCCCAACAAATGCAGGAGCAAAACCAAGAACTCGCTTCTAAACCTAAATCTGCCATCTATCACTATTCCGGAGATGAAAAATAGTGTGACAGTATCAAGGACAGTCACCAATGTTGGTCCAGCAATATCTGTCTATGTTGCTCGCATTGAAGCTCCTCCTGGCGTAAATGTGATTGTGGAGCCCTCAGTCTTGTCTTTCAATTTCACAAGTAACAAGCTGAAGTTCAAGGTAACATTTTGTTCACTATTAAGAATTCAAGGAAGTTATACGTTTGGGAATCTATTTTGGGAAGATGGTTCCCATGTAGTGAGAATACCATTGATAGTTCGACCTATAATTGAATATTACTATCCTCAAGTATGAAAAATGTATCATTTTTATTCAACTTTGCTTTTCTTTTCGTTAGTCTGTTGTTTGTTATGAAAACCGTCGATTTCAGTTCATACTGGAAAGCAATAAAATGCTATGATTTCACAGCGTACAACTGAATAGCAGGCGATAAACCGGAATACCCATGACAAGGAATTTTGACTTCAATGTAGAGATGACTCCCTGCAGAAGCTCTTGGAGTACGAATATCTGCAGAATGAACCAATCATGTCTAAATTAGGACGACACCACGTGGCAGTGCTCAAAAGCACCCAATAACTTCTCGCGTATGGCTGATTCATTCTTGGGTCAATAAGTTACACTTTTGAATTTGTCTACTTTAAGTTAAAAGAAAGCTCCGGAATGACATGAAGTGAAAGCAATCAAATGATCTCATTGTCCTTGTTTTTAATCAAAGTTACTTTTAATGTTTATTTTACTGTTAAAATTAGTAAATCATTTCAGATTAAGTAACAGTTGACCATACAAATGATTTCTGTAGACTAAAATTTTACTTGTTCTATGGTCACGGGAGTTAGTATTACTGTCTCATAGTGTCACATGATCTGAGAATGACATTCTACCAAATTAGACATGGGTAGTTCAAAAAAATTGATTAATTCTGCAACTTATTTCAGCCTTACGAGCTGGTTTTGATTTTAACGCCGCATGCTAAATTCGTCCGTTTTAAGATTAGAAAATATCAGATACTCCTACTTTAGAAGAAAGTTGGGGTTGAGTTCATTGAAGAAGGACAAGACATTGAAAAATAGGTGACACAACTTGCTTTGTTGCTCAACCTAGGTCTCTCACAAAGTCGTCGTATAGTCGCTTTGTAAGAGACGCCGTTGTGTGTTAGCCTGTATCATTGATCGAACACCAAATTTAAAAAGAATGACCCAACAAAAAAAGTGAATACGATACTTTCTTACGGTGTAAATATTAATGCGAAACTCAATATCTAGTGAAAAAAGGTGTTTAAGAATGTGAAAACTATGTTTTGATTACGTGAATCAAACTATAGGATGGACAACACACCGAACTAGAAAAGAAAAGACACCAGTTTTTCTGTTTGGTTTTTTTTTGTTTTGTTTGGCGGATATGCCACTTGGCCAGCTTGTAGTTGTCACTAATTCCTGAAATCAAGAAAGGTTGGGTGAGTGGCTGGTTCATATCACTATCAGAATTCAATCCCGAAATCAATATGTGCAGTTATATTCGGATGAGTTCCTCCTATTAACTCGGCCTCGTTCCACTAAGAAAAATAAGTATTTTTTAAATTAAATGTGATTTATTGTGAGAGAATGACCTATTTCGTAAAGTGAAAATAGGTACTTGAAAAATAAGAACCTTAACGGAACGGTGGATAATGTTTTCATAGATTTTTGGGTAGGTCACTCTACTCGCATACACCGGCTAAAATACCATTTAGTTAAAACGATTTGACTTAGTGTCGTTAGTCTGAAGACCAAAAAAAACATAAAAATGCAGAAACAGTAATTATGGACCAAATTGTTTGGTTACAATCACGTCGCCATTTTTTTGAGTTATATGGCAGCTTGGGTTGCTTTGGGAAAAATTTGCCAGAAGTTCGTTCCAAAATAGTTTACTTTAAACAGGAATTGGAAAACAAAAATAATTCCAAACAGTATGCTACTTTCCGTTGGGATTGGAGATGGTGTTATATAGTATTATGCACAGCAACGTGCTGCGCACCTCCGAACCATCGATCGTTGGTTATCGATTGAGATCCGAGCTGTCGGATGCATGATTCGACGGCTCAGAAGTGTCCAGTACGGATCTCACTGCACAGCACCAACCCGAAGTCCGTTGCGCAGCTAGTATTTGTGATTTGTCTGGTAAAACGCAAATGCGTCATGTGTCCATTTTGACCTCGGATAAGGCAAGGCACGTGGCCTCATAAATAATCTCCCCGGACTAAAATAGTACTGAAGTATTACTATCTACATTTTCAAAAGTATTACTATCTACCATTCTCTCTCTCTCTTTTTTTTAACGGATGAACAGTCTTACAACCAGATCACTAAATGGATCTGATTGCGCAACCCAAACCTCCAGAGGAGCTAGCATGACCACACCAGTCACGCCCCACACTTACTTCAGGATATTCACATTGTGGAGAATCAAACTTTAGACCTTAAGACATCTGCCCGAACCATTGGGGCAGCCCCTGGAAGTGTTACTATCTGCCTCTCTCTTCTTATGAAGCAAACTAATGATGAAAATCCAACTTGTACTGTACTTGAAACGAGGTAATATTGCATTCAGGTAGGATTCTTGCATGGAATTTCTTTGTAGAGAATCCGAACTCGGTAGAGTCATTTAGAACATCATGTAATGCAGATGAGATACTCCAAGAATACCCAATAATCTTTCCTAAAACTCTGCAGATATATAGAATTGAAACACAAATACACAGTGGTGTGCTGTTGGAAACTTTGCATGATTCACCCTATTGTTTTTTTTTTGTTTTTTTTTTTGCGATGTGAATCAAATAAATTTGTTATTGCTCCAAATATGAGGTTGTAATATGCTTTGTGAAACCCTGTATAGCTAACCTGATGTAATTATAACCGCACCATCGAGATGGATTTTTGTTTATTTGTTACTACAACTTATTATCTGGATGAATTCATTTTTGTAAAACACAAATATTGTCTTATTATGCTACTATCAATATCCAATCAATGTAGTTGTCTTCCATAAATTAAGTGTCCGATGAACTATATAAAAGAAACGATTAGATTATAAACTGTTTTGGTATAAATAAAGTGTCCGATGAACTATATATATATAAGCATTTGCAAAAAGGACCCAGGAACATTATTCAATGCCAAGACACGATAGATGGATGACACAAACTCTCTCCTCGCCACACATTTGTATAGAATCTATCACAAAATACGTGAAGCTTGTACAAATGTGTGGTGGAAAGGGAGTTGTGGCACTCACATATCATGCCTTAGGGACACCGAATAATCACTATGGTCCCTCTTTTGATGCAATTTAAGTATGTTAGATTTCAGTCCTTTAACAAGTCTTTTCTTTTTCTTTACTTATCAACCCCATGCTCATGCATTTCTTAGAGAGAGAGAGAGAGAGAAAAGTAGGCAAGTAGGGTGGCGCAATTGACGCGGCAAAGCCATCTACGTCCGTAAAATAAGTCAAAAACTTTGAGGGCGAAGTTTCAAAAGGCTTTTAGGGCTGCAAAATACAAATCAAAGCTGGCGGTTTTGCTTTTGCGGTGGCTAAATTTTTGTTATGGATAGATTTGCACCCTAGGTTTTTTTTTTTTTGTGCCCTAGGTACTAGGACAACCGTAACTCCATCTACTAAAACCTGACACCTCTCACTTGTGTACATAAGCCCCCTCCTATGCCGGCCGCTAGTCCAAAATCTAGTCAAATAAAGTGCCTGAGTCGATGCGGATAAAAAAAAAAAAGTGCCTGAGTCGATCAGGTTGAATCAAATTAGTTCGGGAATCAAGTACTCTATTACGCTTAACAAATAGGATAATATTTTTTGTTGGGGCGCGTGGCAAAAAGCTTGGGTTAACTCAATCAAAATGTATAGAAACATAATTGCAAACACAACTTTAGACTCACACGTGCATTAAATGGTTCAATCTTCCGACACAGTTATGGAGATTGTATTTGAAAATTGTGTTCACAAACACTGCTCTAACTTGATACGTAGTATATGAGAGTTGAATTCAAAATTTAAAAGTCTGAATGATAGCCCGACTGATTAACGTTTGTGTTTGAAATAAAATACTACTTCCTAACAGGACAAAATCTCTCTCTCTCTCTCTCTCTCTCTCTCTCTACTATTCTTTTAGCCCGTCGGAAGTTACCATCCAATATTCCAAGAAGATCCATTAGTCTATTCGGAGTAATTCATGGGCCAAAACTTTAAAATTCCATGGAGGGAACCAATGGAACCGCGGTCCGAATAATTCCAATTTCATTCGCCCGCCAGCGAAATGGGGGGTGGCCATTACCATTTTAACTCCTGGTGTTACCATCAAAGATTCAAACACTTTGGAATTTGATGTTTAAATTCAACTAACAGTTTAACCAAAGCTCATGAATTTAACTTGCTCAATGTTAATTTTTTACGTAGTTGTTTTAATCGACAATTTTACAGCATAAACGAGTTCGAGTATTGAAATAGATCCAAAATGAGGTTGGAAATGACTGAACCGAGACAAGCGACCTCCTTTTGTAATAACATCACGTATGTGATGTCTGCGTACTAATAATGATAGATTTATATTCTACTTTTACATTGCACTCTCTTTAAAAGACCCTAATCCAATTTGAATTTTTAGTGGAGTAGTAATTTAGACTAAACTAACATTAGCTTTTGTTTAGGTTCGTTTCTTTCTAATGCATTAAGGTGAGCTTCTAGTTAGGTTCCAACCCAACTGGTTAAACTTTCTACTATACGAATCTCGTACATTGCGAAGGAAGCTGTCTTTAAAATTTAACTTAGACTCAATAATATAAATGACTTTTTCGTGACATGAAATAATGTCATGCTTGAATTGCACGTATTATAAATTCTTACTTTGCCATCTCTACGCATATAAATACTACCGTAAAACTTAGAATCAGAATTATCTTTTTTATTCTTTACCAATTGATACTCACCTTATCCTCTTTATTCATTGCACAATTTTTTTTAATCCTCTTATCTGTGAATTAACAATGATATCGATTCAGCATAACCATAAATCTACAAATACACAACCACTCAGAAACTTTACATTAAAGAAGACAAAAATAAGTATATTCGCCAAGGAAAGAAGAAAAGTCGTCGAGACACGGATAAACTGATCCATATAATTAAATTAGTAAAAAAAAAAAGTGACTGGGTCCGAATTGGCGGAACCCAGCTCATCGTGGCTTGGACCAGAGAATAGTCTCTCCCTCTCTCCCCCCATTCAACACCCCGTGTTAAATTAACACGTAAACTTGAAATCCAGGAAAAAAAAAAAAAAAAAATCACGTAACGGCCCACCGTAACGCACTAAAAACAACGGACAATTGATGACAGAGATAAAAATACACGAAAACAAAAAACTCCTTCACCATTCACCACAGCACCAATTTCGCCCACTTTACCAGGCTCTCTCTCTCCTCCCTCTCTCTCTCTCTCTCTCTACTTTTTTTCCTATCCTCTTCAACCCCTCTCACCTTCCTCTTCATCCCTCTCCCAGGTGCATAAATATTTTCTTACACAGAGATATAGGTAGTAAATTTTTGTGGGTTCTGACCAACGAATTTGTTGAATTAATTATGGACATGGAGTACTGCATTGAGGCAAGAGCGCTGAAGTCCAGTTTCTTCTCGGAATACGCCGTGAAGTCGACCCAGCCGGCCGGTTTCTTCGACGAATTGATGTGTGCCAACGGAATTAGCGGCGTCTCGTGTGACGATTTTTCCGTTGACGTTTTCCTTGACCTCTCCAACGAGGAATTGTTGAAGGAGGAATTTGTTGAGGAAGAGTCTGAGGAAGAAGAGAAGGATTCCCTCTCTGATTCTTCTTCTCAGGACAGAGCGGTGGAAGATGATGGCTTCAATTGTTCGACGTTTTCCGGCAATATTGACTGCGGGTCCATCTCCGCCGGCGAATTATTCGTTCCGGTAACCGTTTTGAATTTTTTTAAAAAAATTGTTTTCTTGATTTCCTTGGGAGATATGCTGGCCCGGACGACTTGAGATATCAATAAAATATGTAAAATTGGTTTTTTTATCGCCGTTTTATACGTTGTTTTTTGAGGGAAGTAAATGATTTTATATAAAAAGAATTTATGTAAATAATTAATTAATTTGAATTATACACTGTCTTAGCACAAAACAAAACGTACGTAGAAATTTACAAAACATAGACATGACCAAGCTGCTATACCCATACACGTGTTTTTGAATAAAATTTGTGGTTTGAAAAATATTTGCTCCCCTTGCCCTAAATAATTAGTTATTATTTTTTTTTGAAAAAAAAAATCATATTTTGTTGTTTAACAAAAAAGAAATTTGCTTATAATTCTCAATTTCTTATTCCAATTCAAAGATAAAATTTGTGGTTTGAAAAATATTTGCTACCCTTGTCCTAAATTATTAGTTATTATTTAAAAAAAAAATCATATTTTGTTGTTTAACAAAAAAGAAATTTGCTTATAATTCTCAATTTCTTATACCAATTCAAAGATAGTGGACTACAAAAATTTAATTACAAAATTTTATGCATGAAATTATTTTATTTACAACATGAAATATTTGTGAAAAAAAGAATTATTTTGAGACCGGAAAAATACTTTGTCGGTTTGGTTTTTGAAAGATATTTTTTAGAATAATGAGTGGTAAGATATAGATAGAGAAAATATATTGAGGACCGTGGGCCGAAGTTTTTAAATCCAAAACGAACAAGTGATAAATATTTATGATATTAACAGGTATTTATGAATATATGGTAAACAAGTGATAAATAATTATGATATTAACAGATAAAATACCCATTTCCACAGGTTGATGAATTAGAGCACCTTGAATGGTTGTCTCAAATTGTGGACGACTCCGCCTCAGAATTATCCCTTTTATGTCCAACCGGTACTTTCAAGGAGAATACCAAGAACCGGTTGGAACCGGTTAGCAGACCGCCGATTCAGAGAACTCCGATCCTTTGTTTTCCGTCACCGGTTCCGGCTAAGGCAAGGAGCAAACGGTCGAGGTCAAGCGGCCGGGCTTGGTCACGTGCCTCGTCGTCGCTCAGTGAGTCATCGTCAACGCCTTCGTCTTCATGTGGGTCTTCTCCAACATCCGTAATGTTTTCCTCGAACCCGGTTTGGGCTGCGGACTTGATTTTCGAACCGGTTGTGAAGAAGCAGAAGAAGAGACCGGCGGCGGAGGAAACCAGTGGAGAGACCGGAGGTGGGTCCCAGACGCAGCGGCGGTGCAGCCATTGCCAGGTTCAGAAGACCCCACAGTGGCGAACCGGTCCACTTGGTGCTAAAACCCTATGTAACGCTTGTGGGGTTCGCTACAAGTCCGGTCGGCTTTTCCCAGAGTATAGGCCGGCTTGTAGCCCAACTTTCTCCTGTGATGTCCACTCCAACAGCCACCGGAAGGTGTTAGAAATGCGGCGGCAGAAGGACGTTCCCGGAACCGAGTCCGGGTTGACTTTCGGGGTTCCGAGTTTTTGAGACTAACGTAGACCGTTAGAACCCGGTTCGCTAGTCCTTTTTCAATATATTTTTTATTTACGGTAGTGATAGTGTTAACATATTAGTTGTTAGTGTAAGTTACGACAGTCTAATATTGCTCCATCAACTCAAACTTTAGATCTTTTTCACGAAGAGAAATGCTCCTCTCCATGATGAGCTGGGCTAGAGCATGTGTCATTCCGGTGGTATGATTTTGGTGGGATGTAGTGAATGTGGTATTTGTAACGTAATTTAGTGAGGTTTTTTTTTTGGACAATTTAGTCCTTTTTCTAGGGTTAGAGTATCAATTTATTGTAATAGTCCTTGAGTTTAATTGGATGAAGAATGGAAATTAAATAGGGTCAATTCAATTTATTTGTTGTGTGGTTACAATTCTTTTTCCTTTTGAATCCATAAAAGGTTGAAATTTTCAAAACGGTTCAACGGTTTAACCTAACAACCACTTGAATTTCTAGTCCCTAGTCCTTACCCAACCTAACAAGTCCCTTTCGCTCATAATGTTAGCACGCCTGTAAAATACAACTTTACACAATTGTGTTCGGAGTCATTCGATACCTATAAATTTATGTACATCGAGCGGTCTAAACAAAACATTATCCAGAGTAGCGTTTGTAAAGTTTTTTCCCCTTAATTGCTGATATTTAGGGCAACAATGGTGGTGGACCCCAACACTTATATGCTCCACTGAACTGAAATATATGTGGTGTCAACCAATTTGAAATTTCAGAATCATCGTGCCATGAGCGCTATTATGGTGGCTGCTGACTCAAAAGTCTTTTGTGGATATCTAGAAAGGGAAAAATTAATTGACAAAACAAAAAGAAAGATGAAAATGAAGCACTAGTAAAGTGTCCAAAATATTTCATTTTTAGAATTACAAAAATCAAACGTATCAAAATCATTTGTTTAAAGTTGTCTTTGAAACCGAAAACGATAAGTTAGGGAATATTTTCTTTTTAATTTTTTAAGTTTTCAAAAAAAAAAAAAAGTTGACCTTCAGAATCAAAGTTTTCAAATCTAACTTAAAAAAACCCATTGATCTCCTGCTTTACACCGCTACTTGCTACAGTTGTGAAAGTAGAAGATGTTTGGAATGTTTCTCTTCGCATGCTCAAACTTTTGGACTCATCTGATTAAGGGAATCAAAACATAAAATAAAGCCGCCCATATTTAGTCAAAGGATCTGGAGCCTGTACAGGTCAATCTCAGCCGTTCATCTCGATAATTAACTGCTCAAATTGCATAAAATATCTTATATCATACTTACAGCAAATTTGGACAATTAAAAGTACTTTTGAACGACTAAAACGATGCGAACTGTTCTCTCCAGACAAACTGAATTCTTTAGTCAAATACCAGTAAAGGAATCAAATACCAGTAAAGGAAATAACAGTTTCGATTAAGATGAATCAAAAAAGTGAACAAGCCGAATAAATCGAGTCAAGAATTGTTTGTTTGTTTGGAAATTATCCATCTTTCAAAAAATCTTTAGATTTTTATGTGGACTTACTCAACAAAGCAAACAAAATGAACGATTCAAATCAAATAACAAGATCTGGGCTGAGCCCCATAATATGTGCATAGCACGTGCTGTGCACCACACACACTGGCTGGCTTGGCAGGTCAATTTCAAATGAGTTTTAATAAAGTTCCTCACGCGTCAATCACGAGAAGTTCAAAACTTTAACATATCACAAGTTAAATGACTTGAGTAATGAGTTTTTTGAAATTTGGGTTAAAAACAAATCGAACACGAGCTCAAATTTAAATAGCTTCGTCCTAAGTGTAAGCTAAGTTCACCAATGATAACAAAGATTCCGTTAAAGGAAAAAAGAAAGACTGAGAGGAAAATTACTCCTATCATAGTGTAGGAGAAGAGGGGCCCTGGGGAGTTGAGTGTTTGTTCACCTAACAGGAAGTCCAACCCAACAAGCAATATACCACCATAGAGAGACTTCAGCTGGCATCCATGTGTTTGCTCCCATCTCTTCCCTTCATTAAAAAAACTGCACAAAAATCCACACATCAATACTTTGACAATGAACACATGACACGTACCATTTATTTAATCCCATACCAGACCCCAGCTCAGCTCCTACAGGATGAGGTTTGCATAAGCACATGGTTCCCAGTATATATAACTCAATTCAACTACCTACTGCTGATGTCTTGAGTTTAAAAAACTGCAAGATAACACATGGTATAGCATGGGTAGTCACACTCACGCACTTACTCACACACGCGCTCTCTCTTTTAGCCGTACCCTATCCTACATATATTCGGATGGACCGGCTTCTCTGCGATCCATAGCCTCTATTGTTCAATCAAGGCTATTCATCTCGACATATAATGGTCCAAATTTGTGAAGCTCTGTAGGAAAGAGAGTGAGTGAGTGTGTGTGTGTGAGAGATAGAGTGAGTGTGAGTATCTTACCTGTAGGATACTTGCAGCAAATCAAGACCATTAAAAACACTTTTAGACGGTTGAGATTAAGCAGATGACACTCTCCAGTAGAAAAGTGGACCGAAGACAAGCCAATTCCTATTCAAATACCTTATGTTACTCAAACTTGAGTACCAGTGTCGAAGGCACATACTTATCCTTGTTTTGACTAAACTAAGTTGCACTAGATGTAACCGTATATTGAAATGTCTCTAAAAGCAAGTATGGAACACATCTGAATACGTGTTTCTACTGTATGCTGTATAATATACTTGCATAATGTTGCAAGTTATTTAGAAATGTACTTAAAATCAAATAGGACTAAAAAGAAATATAGAATTCTGATTCCCATAAGAGATGGACATTTTCTAGCTAAAATGAGCTTTTCCACAAAAATTAGGTCAAATTATGAAGTTTGGTATGAGTTGGGGACGCATATTCCACACACTCCGTGCAAAGCAAGTGAAACTAAGACTAACATTGCATACAGAAGAGTCCCGCAAGTGGGCTGTGTGATTTGTCCCCCATGATTAGTCGAGGTGTGCGTAAGCTAGCCGGACACATGAGTTATCACAATACATTGCATACAGAAGATGCCTGTACATTGCGATTAAACTCAAAGTTATGTTAGGTGAGCGAATATTGTACACAATGGTCAGGCCGGTGATGAGCCGCTGGGACGGAGTCGAGGGTTCAAACCCCGACACCCCAGGCCCTTCCTTTGTGTGTCAAGAGACATATTTTAGGTGATATATTCTATTTGGAGGCAGCGACTTCTAAAATGACACCCAGTGAAATTACATCACTGGTTTTAAGTCTTAACTACATTGAACAAAGAAAAAATTGAAGCTGAGCCTGAAGAGTACTCAGACTTGCTGCATTGTTTCTCACTAGCTGACTGGAAGTAACATATCCGGAGAAAATGCAACACTCCCCCCATAAATATATTCCCAAGATAATGTATCAGACCCCAGAATTGTTAAGAGAAACCAAACAAGTTAAGCATATGATACATTAACATTTATTAAGGACATACCTGGAATAAAACCTAACCATGTCTCAAGCTTCTTTCCTTGTTATCCTGACATTAATGCGTTAAATTGAAAATTAGACCATTTTGTAAGTTTTTGAATAGTATGCTAGGAAAACTCAAAACACTTGAATAACGACAATACACTTTCTTAGCTATATGACTAGCTTATCAATTGATTCCTCTATCCAGTTTTTAATTACTTCATCTGCTTTTGAACAAAAAAATGAGTCACATTGAGAACTGAGAAGCCATGAACAGAACATGATGGCAGTATTTTAATGGGTGATAAGTACCAACTTCTTCAACTTGAATTCCGAAAGAGTCAAAACACTCACCTGAAACAGCATATGCCCAGGGCTGTTGTTATTTCATGGATCACAGATGTGGCAAAATGCAGATACAGTGTCACTGAGAAGCAAAAGAATTTTATCAGCCACAAAACATGACAAAAAGGGGAGAAAAACAAACAAAACAAAGTCACATTAACAGAACAAGAGAACAACGAACTCATTGGAAAAAAGGTAGCATTAGGTACCTATTAAGGTTCCATATAAGTCAGCTTTTAGCTAGAAAATAATTCTTGCAAGATCTACTTCAGAGAGAAAGATGATCAATACATGACGATCGAAGTTGGTGATATTCCATACCTGTGTATATGCAGTAAGCAAGAAGAACCCATTGCTCATCAACTAATGGAATTCTGCCACAAAGATAAGCTTTCATAAGTAGAGGCTTGGAATAGCTAGGACAGGCCAAGAGGCCTTTGGCCCAATGGCTTCAGGGGTTGCACTTGGGTGCTAGGAGAAAGGAGGTCAGGAGTTCAACTCCTCCTCCAAGGTGCTAATCTAACCATTCTTACAATACTGACTTTTGCCGGAAAAAAAAAAAGGTCAGGCCAAAGGTACTATCCTCCTTATGCTACCAGTTCTCTGTTGGGACAAGTGTAGCTCTATGGAATTCACTAACGTGAGTTGGATAATAAAGTTACCACATACCCATCATTCAGTCTGGCTGTAAGAGCATTTGCAATACCTAAGGGAAGAAACATAAGAGACTGCAAAGTAACACAGAAACAAGGTTATCCTTAAGCTGTCTACATCAATTGAAGATAGATTTATGAGGCCCTCTATAGAAGCAGTAAATGCTAAAAGGTTGCAACCTACCATGCACATATTAGTTTTTAAGCCCTTTGGTTCATCACACAAGTGAGCCAGAATCATCCTTCCCTGCCAAAACAAGCTTTAGGTTGAGAAACAACACAATAACTAGGTAATCATCTACATATAGTAAAGGTAATGTGAATACCTAACTTTGCAATAATAATAATAATCTTGATACAAACAAAATTAACATCAACAACTCAGCTTGTATGAAAATACATGTGAGAAGTTTAATCATCACCATGGTTGGGACTATATATACAGGTATGTCGAGAGAGATGCTTGAATACATGGCTAAGTGGTATGTCAATGTCTCAAAGATGCAAGTATTGGGAGGCAAGAAGACATATCCTAGTCCTGATACAACACAAATTAACAAGCTGGCATTTCTAGGAAATGAATGAAAGCCAGAATGCTACAATGCCTGTGTTAATGCCACCAAAAGTCTCACATATAGTACCCCCTTGAAAGAGGAAACCACGAAGCTGGTTCACATGCAAATAAGGCAATGCTAGAAAGGCCAACAAAGAAGGAGGCACATTAACTGGTAGAGCTCTATAGACAGTCCCCTCAAAGACTGCAACAGAAATTCGTTTACCCTAAAATTGCCAAACCGTGGACAGCTTAGTTTGAAACTTTTTGTCCTGTATGACAAAACTACAGTGCAATGGTTGCATAGTGTATGAATGCTTCGTACTAACTCGTATATATAATGTGTTTTATGAGACGAAACATCAATTCATTGTCTTCCTAAACAAAATCACCAAGCACAACTTAACATGAATTTTTTTCACCATTATGCAGCTTCCACTTGGTGCATTGAAAGACCTGGACTGCTAAGGCTTACACTGACACCAGATCCCGCGTTGTCCAGAACTACCAAGCGCAACTACATGGCTGTTAGCAAGAACGATTGTGTTCACTGCTATTACCCTATGTGTCTATGACCAAATTGTAAATAACCTTGATAACTTATCCCAAAGAAGGCAAGATCTAACGTTGAAAACCATGATAAAAGTTGCCAACAACCTTGCTCTATGAGTCGAAGTTTGATTTCATTTTAGAAGTTTGATCCAAGATACATAGAAATAGTAGTAAAATTCTTGAGTGTTTGGTTCGTGAAGGTATTGAGATCATCTAGGATTATCGAATGGAAAAGGAATCTTGCTTACCACGAGGAACCCAAACGCAAGTCCAGTTCCCAGTATGACCAAATGTGGATAGGTCCCCATTAGATCATTTGGAGACAAATAATCCCTGCAGAAGAGGTAAGAACCAGTTTGAAAAGACACCTCAAAAGCTAAGAAAGAAAAGAAGCCAAGAGCGTAAACAATCACGTACCACAGCAGGACTCCTCCCAAGAGCACAACAAATGGGTAAAGCTGACAAGAAACAGTAAAGACATCTATTGAGCACCTTTATTGGTAAGAGAGAGAATTAAGATAGGGAATGGGTTTACCATTGCCAAAGCCAACAGCATGCTTCCTTTCCTTCCCTGAACTACCTTATAAACATTGTACACGCTGCAATAGAGCATAACACCATGTAAAGGAAATTCATCCTGATCATCATGGCATTGGAAAAGTCAAGAATCTGATCTTAGTATAAGCAGAAAATCTTCTCAATTCAGACAAAAAATAATCATCAAAATACAAAGCCAGTATGTTTGTAAGAATATTCCCAGTTGCGGTGCTCTTATTCATCCCATCATGCAGAATTCAAGCGCATAAACAAGCGATGAGGAAATTTTTTTTAGTCCATCTCCAATAAGCAGAAGAACATCACTGTTCATGGTCCTAAAGATGATTGCAGTGGTGTGATTATAGTACAATAACGTAAGCCAACACCTGGGATAGGGAATTCAGAAACTCAAACTCGTTTTGCAGCAACAGTCTAGCTCAAATAATATGGATATCATGTTCACGAGTGATAAGCAACATCCCTACTAATATGCAGGAATAGACAACTCACTCAACTTCTGACAATATAAATCACTACGTAAAAACAAATAGAGAAGCAAGCTATGAAGAACTACTTACTTAAACGAGATTGTTGGTATCACGGCAGAACTTATCATTAGAAACAATACAGCTCCATATGTTGGGATTTCTGAAGTTAAAGGAACAAAATAGAAAGTGGGAACAACACAAAAAGAATAATGTGAGTCACATTTCATCATATGCTGTAAAAAATAAGCCAATTTTAGAACAAAAAATTATTGTAAAGCACTGACCAAGGTAAGCAAAAAGACACTAAAGGTGAAAAAGAGAGGTAATTACAGTACAATATGCCAACTAAAGGATAGATAGAGCCAACAAAAGCCGCAATAGACAATGGATGAAGTGTAAATACAAAAAAAATTGTCTGCTTCTTTTACCAAAAAGGGACAAAACATGTGCATGACCAACCAAAACCTTTGTCTTAGACAAAAACAGTCAAACCTTACAAGTGAAGCACAGATAACAATAGCTGTTACAGAATACCTGACAGCCCAGAAGTAGACTACCTTAAACTATGAATAGTACATCTACGAAACTATAACTTACTATCCCATTATAACTAACAGTGGATACAATAGGGAAGTGCCTAAATCCTGATTGTAACAAATAGCACCAAGATAAACTGTCCTTCCATCCATGCTGTCCTAAGATAGTACTATACTGTAGTAGTTACTCAATAACGTGTTGTATCTATATAGGCTTACCATTGAAGAATGGAACCCAACTCAAAAAGGGAAAAGACTTTCCAAAATGTTGAGCCCACCATTCCGCACCTGAAAATAAATTTTAAACAGCATGGTAATGACATACACTGAAGAAGGTGAAAGATACAATAGAATGGTTTATAAACAGCATGGTAATGACATACACTGAAAAAGGTGAAAGATACAATAGAATGGTTTAAAAACAGCATGGTAATGACATACACTGAAAAAGGTGAAAGATACAATAGAATGGTTTATAAACAGGCGAGTGAACTCATTCAATAGCTATGTTTGTGCCTGTGTGCGGTCATAAGGATCTAAGCATGTCAAAGGGCCATACCAACTATAGCTGTAAAGAAATGACACAAGTATATCAGCATGAGACCTTCCGTAGGTCCATTTACTGCTGGTAGAATAAGGGTATTCGTAAAATAGCTGCACAAAAACAAACACCATAAGTAAAAATGGTAATCGACCATTTGTTAAGAACTATAAAAGAACTACAAGTCTGAACAATAATCACTAACATAACTTTAACGTAGGCAAAATATGCAAAGACAAAAACTCCAAATATTGATGACAATACTGAAGCTTTCCGCTATGCAGAGTCTAAAGCGACATCTAGTTAACAGCATAAAAATTGACGTGAAGAACCCTCAAAGCCCTTTACATGCTTGTGAGCATGAATTGACAGGGTTGCGGGCTTAGTCCTTATAGGGTAATTACTATCTCCAGGTCTTGAACAATAAACAAAAATCTTTCTTCTAAGTTTTAAGCTTATCTAGAAATGGAAGAAGGATCACAACACATCAGTTGATTGGGCCCAGAGATACTGAAAGAAGAAGGATCATGAGAACTACAAACTTTACCCCCTCACCCGAAAAAGGAAAAGAAGAATAAGTGTCAATCTGTTCCTGTTAGACGCAAAAAAAATGCAATCAACCAGTTTGTTATGGACCACTTACTGTTCCCAAGTAGCACCATAAAATGGGACGGCTGATATCACCCAGAACCAAAAAGTACTTCTTCCACACATAGCAGTGCTCCCAAAGGCCATAGACTCAAACTGTTAACAAACAAACTGTGAAGGAAATATACTTGGCATGGGTAGGGAATGACAACTTCAATAGAAGTACATACCGCACAAGCAAGTGCATCACAGCCTGCAATATTTGGGAATGTCAAGAAATTCATTTGTTAATATTAGCAACCTGAACAAATAGAAAAGTTATACAGCATCCAAAATGAAAATTCACCATGATCAAAAAGCTCCCCCAATGGACTAGAAGAAAACGTTCGTCTTGCCTGCTTCCCATCAACAGCATCAAAAGTCTGACATACACTTGAAGGTTAGAACAAAAAATTACTTCTACCAATCTAAACACCAAGTAAGAAAGGAATTCTCGAAAACAATTGGCCCAATAAAGAGTACCATTACACCCTATAACATGGACCGTTTTGTTTTTTCAGCTAGATAAAAGAAAAAGAAAGAGAGAATCATTTGTGGCTGACAAGTTGTAAACAATGAACAAATAATAATAACGATAAAAAAGACATCTATTGTCGAGGCTTTTGTGCATTCATGAGCAACAGCAAGTTTACAGCAATTTCTACTCCAAGGAGTCCAAGCAACCCCTTATTGTACTATTTCTAGCAATACTTAAGTGGATCAACCTTATTACAGCTAGATTGGTACAATAGACAACGTAAAGAGGCCTCTTATACTCCTAGTGCTAGTTTGGCGATAAGTAGACAGTCTGTAGACCTATTGAAAATCAGCATAAAAAGCTATATGCCACAACATGTTCATGTTTAGGAATGGCTATGTAGGAACTCCTCCCTAAAAATTGTTCCAGAAACGCAACAGGCAGAGAAGCAGGCAACTATCCACACTATTACTAACACATCAATGCTGCAACAAAATAGGAGAAGCTCATTATAGCACTTGGTTGCTCAGCCTTGCAGGAAATTAACACTGACCTGATATAAGAAGAGAAGTAATCCATGCATAAAATGTACCCATCTTGGCGGAGCTGAATCCAGGCGAGGTGAATATATCTGAAACATGTCCAACATGTCAAACTAAAGAGATAAACACGTTTTGCACAAAAATCACTTGAAATGAGTGGAATTAAGGAAATACACCACTCACATAGCCAAGTAGTGCAGACATAACCAAGAACATGAACCCTGTAAGTGTAATCTGACCAAAAATAAAAAAACAATTTGCACAACCTATTACATAGAGGAACAAGCAATAATTGTCCATACTTGAAAAATGTGGCCGGGGCAAGATTAAGTTAGTGGATGAAGTTTACCATGTTGGGTCTAGAAAAGCATCCAGAGCATGCAGAGACAAAAGGAGCAGTTAGTGTCTTTCAATAAAAGATTACGAGACCTGCCTCATAAGACTCACAACAGAGTCAACAGACTATGAGCAAGGAATAAGAGTCGAAGCGGAAGAATTTCATAGGCTTTTGCTCCAACTTCCCATAGCATCTACTTTTGAATAAGATTGCAATGAAAACCTCCCTAACTTGGGATAAAAAAAATGTTGAAAGTTCATAGAAACAACTTTTGTGAAAGTTACAAGGATTCAAGAGAGAATTTCACCAGCTACAAATCCTGAGTTGCTTGTTCTAAGTGGCATGTACATGTGCAGGCTCACATACAAAATGAAAAATGCCCACTTGCTCGGTAATAAAATTTGTTCAGTAACTTAATCAGACATAGATCTTTGGAAAATCTTAAGGGAAATTATTTTAACACAAGATTCATTAAGATGGCATGCCACACGATTACAGGCTAAGGAGTTCACAAAAGTCCAGCTGATATAGAGAAATGAAAGTTTCTGAAATGTACACAATTCCACCTCTCAAACAGACTAATGCTACTGACCTCAGGAAAAATCTTTGCACAACTTAAGATTGATGATCATTAACCCTAGCCAATGTGATTTATGCCCTTCAACCCATTAGTCGGTGTGATTCAACACTGAGGTCCTAGGTTGTTATGTAAACAAGTGAGCAAGTAATAAATTGCAGATTTCAGATATGGCACAGTAAGATTCCGAAGCTCGTGGGAGCATTTTTTTCCTGTAGAAATGGACGATTTTTATCAATAAGGGCTCTCCATTATAAAGGCTTTTGTGGAACCACTCCATCCAGTACATATGCTTGAGTTTATTGGCATACATTCGAATTAGTCAATAAGCCTTATGTTTTGTTCCCCAACAAACAACTAAAGTAACATAATTAAGAAAACCATTTGTTAAATGAAAGCCTAGATTAGTTTGTTTTACAATTACCCATTTGAGTACTAAACTAGGTGTCTAGAGGATCATGCCTATTTATCCACATTTTACTTGTGTTTCTTCGGATCAGGATGCATTGAAGTGTCTGTATTATACTTCCAAAGGGGCATGCTATTTCATAATCTAGCATCCAACGCACCACGACATTTACACATACAAAGCACACATATATCAAGCAAAAAAAATAAAAGCAAATCTTCAAACAAATTGAGAAATAATAAACTTACGGCATCCAGAGTGGAAAGAAATTGACAAAGCGACTCCAGAAGGGCTGTAGAACATATTTAGCAACATACGAATGGTCCACTCCGCTGTACTTGTATCTATGCAGTGCAGCAACACCATGAGACCCTATATACCCCATTCTTCTCTATGATTGATAGTACAAAACTCTGCACAAACACTGAGCCACTGAAATCCAAAACAAAAATACTCAGCAGCAGACACAAGGGGGTGCCGCCCGGCCCCTGCACGCTTCAAATATCCCCACTCATTATACCAGTTTTTCCAAGTTTATTAAAAAAATTCTAGGAAATTGGCCCCTGCAACTAATACCTTGGGTGGAAAAAAAATTCTTAAAGTTCCTATGTGGGGAAAAAAATTCCTTTCAAGTCATCAATCATTTTAAATTGCGTGTATAAAATCAAATTGCGGCTACACACTTGCACACAATCTCGTCTATTCTTCAGACCTCGCATATACACTTACGAAATGGTGTACATCTTTTGCCATCATTGTGAAATACACACGTGGTTCGGCCTCTGCTAGACTCAAATCATACGTCCGCCACCGCAGATAATTCAAAAGCTGTTTCTACATACCGACATTGTATTAATACACATAGATTTGAGGATATGTAAGTGAGTCTGAAACTTACAGAAATGAATAATGCGGGTGGATGGGGAGGAGGAGACGAAACCCTAGAATTTGAGAGTGGAGAGAGAAAGAGAACGACGAATAAACAGATCCGGCGGTGGTTTTAAGTGATCTTTGGTATTGGCGCCGGCGCTGATTTTGCTTCAGCGAATGAACGGATTGCGTTTCGGTATTTGAAATGAATTTCCAGTTTTGGCCCGTGATTTATTAGTGCTCACAAATTGCGGTAGGCATGTTTTAAAGTTTACGGTTAGGCCCTTTTACGGCTTGTTTGTTTCATCGGACAGGAATAAGGTGGTTGAGAGGCTATTTAATGTCACCTGCAGCTTCTTTTTTTTTTTCGGCAAACGAAACTTTTATATGAACTCAAAACTTTTATATAAACTTTTATGTCACGTGCAGCTTTGACACTGAACCGGGTGGGTTTGTTTTTCCTAACAATAAATGGTGGGATTTATAATTTTATATGTTAAGGACCGAAATATCCCGTGCTTGTTTAGGGTGGGATATAAAAAGGGCTGAACAAATATAACAAATCTAGATTATTGGCTTATAGATGGTGTTGTATTTTAAATAGGAAGGAGGGTAACGTTCACTCTCTTTTAATGAGAGTGAACAAAATTAAATTCTATTGTGCATCTCTTGTTGTACTCTCTTTATCAAACTCTTGCGTACGCCACTGTATATAACAACCCACCGCAGCTGATCTGATAATCATTCGCCTAATCATGTAACTCAAAATATTAACCTCAAGTTATAAAATAGTTGATGGGTCTTGTATATTACTTTTTCTTTCTAAATTTCCCCCATGTGGGATTTTCTCCTGCCCTTATGGGCTCTCACACATTATGTGGTTGTGTGAATATCCAAGATCATTGTCCTTATATGGAACCTGCAATCATGGAGTAACCCATGTCTTTCCGGTTTTAGTCCTTCTTTTGTGAACGGACTTCCAGGTTTTGGTCTGAGGAGGGGATGAAAACCACAGTCACCTAAACGACAAAACTTTGCCGACCTTTTTGGCACAAAGGCCACCTCATCTATGAGTAAATGAATGTTATTCATTAGCGAAATTATACGAGACCGCCTCATCTATACATTTTGGGCACGAACATTCTCTAACTTTTAAAAAAGCCCAAACACACCAATTGCCGAGAGCTTCTTTTTTATTTATGATTCTTTCCTACCATACCATACCATAGGGTCCATACCTACCTACCTTACCTACGGTATTTCATCTCTATCATGGGCTAAGCTTTGAATGCACATTGAATTACATATTAACTGCATGTCTATATTGGCCAATGAATATAGGATTCCTTCAACATTTACAATAAAGGCATTTATGGATTCATCAAAATTCGTAAGAAAATCACTACAATATATATGGTGTCATGATGATACGATAATTAAGAAATTACTTAAATAGGAACGATCAAATGGTCAAACCCAAATTAATATGAGAGATTTTGTCAATTTTTGAGACCCCCATAAAATCGAGAAATTTTTCAAAAATCCATCACTCTCTCTATATAATACACAGACCATCAACCTCCAATATTCAGAAAGGTCCCTCTCTTTCTAAACTCTCACCACTTTTTGCTTTTTTTTCCTCAAACTCTCCATAGCCATGGACTCTTCACTTCACCAACTCCTACCCACCATCTTCCTCTCCGCCCTCCCTCTCCTCCTCTTCATTCTTTTCGTCTCCCGGTCGCGTCGAAAGCTCCCGTACCCGCCGGGCCCGACAGGCTTTCCCGTGATCGGAAACATGTTGATGATGAACGAGTTGACTCACCGTGGCCTAGCCCGGCTTGCAAACACGTATGGCGGGCTCTTCCACATGAAAATGGGTGGGCTACATATGGTGGCCGTCTCGACGCCGGATATGGCCCGTGAAGTTCTCCAGGCCCAGGACGGGGTTTTCTCGAACCGGCCGGCGACGGACGCTATCACTTACTTGACTTACGATCGAGCTGATATGGCGTTTGCCCATTATGGACCGTTTTGGCGTCAAATGCGAAAGATTTGTGTTATGAAGGTTTTGTTCGAATTAATATATATGTTTGAAAAGGGTCTTGGCCTTGCTAGCCTACTCCTTTTTCTTTTCTCTTTTTTATAAATCAGACACACCGCATAGTAAACGGTGGATAATATGTATATAATGTCAAATAAATTAATGTAGAATTTCAATATATACACAATTCACGGTTATCAATACACTTACATAGATATCAAAACTTTTTTTTTTTTCTGGGTATCGAAGCATGTTCTACAAATATCCACCACCAGTGGTTATCATTTTTCTTATTGTTTATGTAATTTTTATCGAAATGAACGCTGACATCCTAGTTATTACTAATTGAATTCGGGGGAGCCACTAGGCGGTAGACAATATTCATATAATGCCAAATAAATTAGAATTTCAATACACAGTTTCCAGATATCAATACACTTATAAAATATTTTATGGGATATCGATGCACTGTTTACAAATTATCCATCACCCTAAGACATGTGGCTTTTATTTTCCTTTTTGCT
This sequence comes from Rhododendron simsii, assembly GCA_014282245.1. NCBI lineage: Eukaryota > Viridiplantae > Streptophyta > Magnoliopsida > Ericales > Ericaceae > Rhododendron > Rhododendron simsii. Next base: position 31,826,769 of record CM024963.1, read on the forward strand.
TTTGACAATTTTTATCGACATGAACACTGAGATCCTAGTTATTACTAATTGAATTCGGTGGAGCTATGGGATAGTATGGACCACTTCTTAAAGTTATGGGGAATATCTTACAAAATAATATGGTTAGATTTTTTTTTTTTTTTTATCCGCATATGGTTAGTTATTACTAATTGAATTCTGTGGAGCCCTGGGATATTATGGGCCATATCTTTAAAAGAAAAAATATGACTTTAAAATAACGGTAGACGACAAATCTCGTGTTTTTCATTGATCTTATAGGATATTTTATCATCTAGTTTTGCATATATTTTCATATATACGGATCTCATAAGGGATCTCTCACGGTGTTACCGTGCGGGACTGCCCTTTCCCGAGTAAATTTCAATGATCCAAACTGCTCAAAATAATTAGAACGTGATTTTAAGGGTACCCGCTAGAAATCAGCAAAAAAAATGATCTGGAAGAGCTTGATCCGGATAGTTTTTTATTGAACGGTTCAGTAAAAAACTGCTAGGATCAAGCCCTTCCCCGTCATTTTTTTGCTGATTTCTATCGGGTACCCTTAAAATCACGTTTTGCACACTTTGAGCGGCTCGGATCATCGAAATTTGCTCGGGAAAGGGGCGTCCCGCACGGTGCTACCGTGATCGGTGGGGGTGGGGTGGTGGTGGTGGTGGTGTGTGTGTGTATATCTTATGCACTTCAGTTGCTTATTGATCCTCTCATGCATGGATCTACTTCCTTAACACATAATATGTTCATATTTTGCATTAAAAACATTGCCTTGTGCGAATTAATTTCATCGTTCATGTACTTTATTTGGACGCAAATTTTTGGGTAAACCATGTTGCACTTGGATTTTACAAAATATAACATGTATCAGAGATTGTGTTCTTAAAAATGACCACTCTTGTAATACTAAGTACAAAGAAAATTTATTCCAAAAGTGTCTCGAAAACAGCAATTAATGGTTGAGATTCACTTTAATGATTGGGTCTCACACATCAAAGTAAATTTCAATCACAAGTTGCTCTTTTCAGGACACTTTCATGGTAAGAAATAATCTTCATGATTCATTCACTTTAATCGATTATCCATTGCTTTCTGTCTTAATTTCGCAATTTTCCAAATTTTAAAACAGGTATTCAGCCGAAAACGAGCCGAGTCATGGGCTTCGGTGCGCGAAGAAGTCGACTCGCTGATTCAAAACATGGCCACCAAAGCTGGATCGCCGGTTAACATCGGCGAGTCGGTCTTTGCCTTAACGAGAAACATAACATACAGAGCCGCGTTTGGATCCATATCGCACCAAGGCCAAGACGAGTTTGTCAAAATCCTGCAAGAGTTTTCGAAGCTCTTCGGAGCTTTCAACATCGCCGATTTCTTCCCGTCTCTCGGTTGGATTTACGGGAGGGAATTCAGCAAGCGGCTCGAAAAGGCTCGCCTATCGCTGGATGAGTTTATCGATCGGGTTATCGATGATCATATGGAGAAGAAGATGACAGACCGGGAGGGGTGTGATGAGGGTGAAGCAGTGGATACGGATATGGTGGACGAGTTGATGGCGTTTTATAGTGATGATGGAAGCAAAGGGAATGGGGATGAGTTGAAGGTCACTAGAGATAACATCAAAGCTCTCATTATGGTAAGAAATGAATATCGTTTGATCACATGACACGTTAACATCAATAAGGTTTTATCGTGCTTATCATTCATTACATTTGAATATCGTTTGACATGACATGTTAGCACTAATAAAATGTACCGGGTGATGCTTGTAATCATTGCTTGTGTCTAGTGAAATGTAGGAGATGTCTTCCCCGCAGTTGGGAAGCAAAGTGCACACCCTAACATGATTTTTCCATGGTCAAAGTTTTCGTCGAGCTCTATCATGTGAACGATTTCGATCATTTAACAAAGTCCAAAAAGAGCACCGAAAATGGGGAAAGCCATCTCCAAAACGTATGCCACGCAATCGCATTATGGAGAACACATATGCTCGTGTTAGGATAACTTACTGCGGTACTCAATTTCAGCAAAATTAACATTTCGCTATGAGATTTTTGATGGTTTTGCATGCGATTCTTACAGGACGTGATGTTCGGAGGCACCGAAACAGTAGCGTCGGCTATTGAGTGGGCAATGGCAGAGCTACTAAAGAGCCGGGACGACTTAAAAAGGGTCCAAGAAGAACTCACTGCGGTCATTGGCTTAGACCGAAAAGTCAACGATTCTGACCTCGAAAACCTCCCCTTCTTCAAATGCGTCGTCAAAGAGATCCTTCGCCTCCACCCACCCATCCCCCTCCTCCTCCACGAGTCTGCCGCGGACACCACCATAGCCGGTTTCCAAATCCCAGCTAAGTCACGCGTCATGATCAACGCGTGGGCCATAGGCCGCGACGCAGGCGCATGGGAAAACCCGGACTCGTTCAAGCCATCCAGGTTCTTGGAGGATGGGGCACCGGATTTTAAAGGGAGTCATTTTGAGCTTATACCGTTCGGGTCAGGTCGGAGGTCGTGCCCGGGTATGCAACTCGGGCTCTATGCAATGGAGCTAGCTGTGGCCCATATGTGTCATTGCTTTACGTGGGAGTTACCTGATGGAATGAAGCCGAGTGAGCTTGACATGAGCGACATGTTCGGACTCACTGCACCGAAGGCGAGTCGACTCATTGCTGTGCCGAGTCCTCGCTTGTTGGGCTCACTCGATTAATTGAAAAAGCGAGCAAGGAAGATACCAACGGTTCACAAACAAGGCGTGTGGCCTAGACTTATGTGAGAGGGTTCAAGATTGAACACTGTATTAAGTAGATGGAAAAAATCAATTGGATTGATCAATGTCTTTGCTTCAGTTCATGTAAATGATTATGGAGATTGGTGCCTAATTTTACTTAGCTGCTAATGTTGTGTCTGAATCAAAGCGCAAAATAGAGATTCAGCGATATAATCATGGGAAATGCAACGGTATCCTCCTGCCATTTGGGGACACCGTAATTTTTGGCATAACTGACCATTACAAGTATAATCAAGACCATTGATGTGTATAACCAAAACCTTACAAAGGCTTAATTCCCAAAATCTCCAACAATTCTGGGGATTCTGGGGGTTATGCCTTTATAAGGTCTTGGTTGTACATATCACTGGTTTTTGTTATGCTTGTAATGGTCGGTAATGCCAAAAATTACAGTGTCCCCAAAATAACCGGGGACACCATTAAAATCATAACTAAATAATCTAACTAATAAGCAAGGTTACCAGATGGGCCTCAAAACCGTTGTGCGTCATTCTTTCTTTCCCATCCGGCGATGTTCTTTTGTCAAAATTCAGAACCGAAACCTTAAAATCGTGTGGCTGCACATAAACCGAAGGCTCCTTGCCACAGGAATTTCGGCATATGCCAACTGTGTCATTCATTTGAGCCATCATGAGATTCAAGATTATGTTGTGGGTAAGGATAGGCAATGGAACAGTGATAGATTCAAGTAATTGCGGCCTAGTTCTTACCTTAGCAATGTAATATAGCTGATCTCACAAAAATGGCATCAAAGTTGGTCTGAGATTGTGGACCTTATTTCTTACAACTCTTCACAATACCATCCAATAAAGATATAAAACCTCACTTTTTTGTGAAGAGACTGGATTATGGGGACTCGAATTCACCCCACAACAGGCAAAAAGATCAACAAGTGACTACATCTAAAGGTAGAATACATGAGCATTATTCAAACTTACGCACACATACACAGAACATACTCTAGTACATTGTGACTTCATTGACGACTTCTCAAGAAAGCTTTGGGTCTACTTCATGAAAGGTGAAATCCGAAGTGTCTTAGGGTATTCTTCGTCTTGCCTTCGCCAAATTCATGGAATGGAAAGCGGAAGTAAACTCCGCCCTATCAGCTCAAATATTAAGTTACAAGGCCAGTGCTAGAGTACCCAATTCATTATCAAAGCGTTAGGGCAAACGTCAGAAAAATTAGAAAAGAAAAGCATTAGATCGAGTTGCCTATAATTTGGTTTACAATAAACCAGAGGGTATCATACACGTGTGTATAAAAACAATAGCCACCACAATCAAGATTCATACAGAAAAGTTAACGTGATAAGAGAAGCAAAACATCTCATACAATTGCAAAAACTTTCATGGAAATACAGTTTCAGGAACACAAATCTTACTTGCAGATGTGAGAAAACAATAGAATCGTTAGATCCTTGACATCTATTGCTAAGGAAACTGAATCACACATCTTTCACATTGGCACCTTCAATCTAAAAGTTTTGAAGGTACCTACAGTACAAAAAAAAAGGGGAAAAAAAGAGTTGTGCCAAGCAAATGGTGTTTATCAAATGGAGTGAAGAGAACAGAGCCACTCAATTAGAATTTGCTTCTTCCGAAAGCAAAAAAATGAATATTTGACGATGCCACCAGTATTTCCTAGGTTTTGAGCAGATTGCCTGTGACTGTCAAAGCTCATACCCTATAAAAAGATACGGACTATGGCAAGACCCACGGCGGAAATCGAGGCAAGTGTACCTATACAGACCTTGATCACGTCATACTTCGCTGCTTCCAGCTGGGCTCGTAATGCATGAATTTCCTGCAGATGGAACAAAAGTGAAATACATGCTTCAAGTCGACAAGGAGAAAACACATTCAATTTCCAAAAAAAGCATATCATAAAGCTTACTCGATCGAGCTTGTTGGTGAGGTTGGTGGTTTCTGCATTTTGATTGGTGAGTTCGTCCCGTATGCGCCTGCACTTAGTTGCAGTTAACAATTAAATGGTGGTGAAAATAAAGAAAAATTAAATGAAAAGGCAGGGGAGGCCTTTTCTCACCCTCTTTCAAGATTCAAATCCAAACGCTGCCCAGCTGTGACCTTGTCGATCTCATACCTGTTTTAGAGCACATTTGTGTTGCCCTTATAAGTTTATGGTAGACAATATGATGGAAAAAACAAAAAAAAAAAATACATACTGCTTTAAAAACAAACCTTAGTTCACTGCGCATTTTCTCTATGTCATTCCGAAGCTTTTCAGTCTCACGTTGCAACAGAGAAAAATGATGCTCCTGCATCAAAGATTATTCTCTATAACCATCGTAAAGGTGTAACACAACACATGCTATGAACTGGGATTGCTAATTAGCGCTAGTTGAAACATAATGCAATCAGATACATGTTCAGTATATAACAAAATCATAATAGGGAAATTCAGTTCGGATAAAACCACAATATAATTAAAAATGAGTAAACTTAAGCATGCATGGAATCCATATTGCCCTTGCCTTTTTTTCAAACTTTAGAAAAAGCCAAAAATAACCAAAATAAGCCAACCGTATTGATGGGCTGCATGTCATTACATTGACAATGGGACCACCAAAAGTTTGACTAGTGTTGCCACGTAAGCAGAGAGTAAACAGGAGAGAGAGAAGCGACAGAAGCGGACTGAGAGATTTAATGCATGCATGTGCATGTGTATTGGTTGTGCAGTAAATCATGACAATATTGAAAAATTACACCCCACAGGACCTACACAGTATTGCACTTATAGGGCAAGGATTCCCCAAGCCATGACCTAAAAAATTGGGATCGGCTAGGCATTATCTCATTTTTTTGCCAAAACATAAAAAAGTTTAGAAAAGACAAAACATAAAAATCTCTTTTGGTTAGCCCAAAATGTTAAACATGTATTCTCTATTGTTAATATTCGGTGAACATATATCATCAACATGTGTTTCAGTATATGTTGATTGTTGAGCTAGATAAATTAGGTAGTATTTGGGTATGTATTTTATTGCATTTTTAGGAATGAAAAAGAGGTTATAAAAGGCTAAAGACAAGAGATGAAGGCAAAATGGGGAATGAATCTCCCCTTTTGCCTGACCTCGCCAATTTCAGTCACCTTTAGTGACAGCTGACTAACAGCTGGGGGTATGTGCCGCCGACATCTAAACCAGAAGGGAGAACAGTGCAACGGCTGGGGGTATGGGCAACTGACATCTAAACCATAAGGGAGGGCAGTGCAATTTCTGAAACCTGAGGGGAGGTTTGTGTCATCAGAAACCTCAGGAGAGGTAAGTGAAATTTACCCTAAAAGAAGAGGAATAAGTTATCGACAATTTTGCGCCATCAGAATTTTCTTTCATAGTAAAGTTTCGAAGGCATGAATAAAATCTACACGTTTGTGAGATTTAAGGCAATCATATGCAACATATGCATATCGATGCTCTGGACTATAAATGAAGGAAGCATAGTAATATGCATAAAAATTGAATTGGATCTCTAAGCATGCCCTCTCTGATGCCATTTGGCTTTAATTTGAGGGCATGGTTCGGTAGCAAAACATGTACAGGGGGCCACTGTTTCAGTGGTATTCTAAGAGTAACCACTTTGTGCATATTGCCAAAGATTAGGACAGTTTACAATCATCCCCCGCCCATACCCCCCATGATTGGGGACTATATGGGTTTTGTTGTTGTTGCAACATATGCAGTCTTGTCCTCCTTAAGTCCATGTTCCATTTTGTGTGCTCAAAGAATCGTTTATATCATCCATGTATATAAACAATCTCATTCATCTTTGTCAAACTTCCTCTCAAACCCACTTGTACCATCTCATGTATCTATTCATTCTTGTCCTCCTTTTGAGCACACAAAACAATTGAAGTACTTCTTCCAGTACTCAGCTTTGTCTAGGAAGCATCACCACCTGTTTAGTTTCATCAACTAAACCAAGCACCATCATACCTATACAAGGATATTCACCTCATCCATAGCTATAGAGTCATAAGAGGCTTGATGCGTATCCTTAATGTGAACAAAAGATTGCAGAAATCATTAATACTTCCAACGGTATGCTCATTACCACCATAGTTTCACTACATATGTCCATCATTTCATTGAACCTACTTCTACTGTCTTTTTTCTTTTCCAAGACCATCAATATCATATCTCAAGACACCCTATCATATTCTTTCTCCAACGTTACATCAATCATAGATGATGAACATCTCTCTTCTTTACTACACATCCATTTTCATTAGCTCATTGACAAACAAATTGCTTTCATTATCTCTCCGGCATAGGTCCAAATTTATTATATCAAATAACTGTTTCCAGTCTCAATCTACGCTCTATACACTCAGACAATTGTACAGTACGGCAATTAAACCTAACATTGCTACAGTTTCTACAAACCTTGAATAGCTCCTAAAATTTTTAATTAGCTAGTCATCTGGTGTTCATTTCTTTACCACAGTATACTGAAAAGTTAATGTGAAGTTGTGAACCAAAATAAACACACATCGCTTAGCCACTTGCAAAGCTTATTAGTGGTGTCATCTGACCTTAGAACTCAATACGCTTACAAACTTTTCAAAGCATTCTCCATATTAGAGACCCTAATGAAATTAATGAATTTTTTTTTCGCCGTTCATAAAAAAGAGATCCTAATGCAACATTGAAGTCTACCCCTGCAGAGTCCTGCCAATCACCCCACTACCTATCATTTCCTTCTTGAGCTAAAAGCCTGTGTGATTTTCATCAATAACCTCGCCCCTCCTCTACGATTTCCTCATTTTGCACCAAAACTTAAGAATCCTCATTCTCGATACACCTACCATGACTAAAGCTCTAGCCTTCATCTCTCTCAGCTATCTCTCCCTCCTTAGTGATTAAATTATTAATACATGTGATCCTATTTGTAAAGAGGGTAAAAATAAAGAAAAAAGGTACCAAAACACCCATGTTTGATGTTGCAGAAATATTACACCCATGTGATCTTATTTGAATTCGACATTTAGTTCTTCTCTATGCAAGAATAGATGACAATTTGGCATTTGGTAGACTATTTTATGGATTTTTTACAAGTTACACTTTCTAAACTTCCTTGTCGTAATGTTTATTACTTGAGAAATTGGTGTATGCTATTTTTGATATTTTTTCTTCGTAATACACATAACGGCTTTGTTCGTTTTGGGGTCTCAAAACTCCTGGGCCCGGTCTCCAATAATTTTTTTCTGTCCCTCTCCACTCATTACTCCCAAAAACCTCCCTCAAAACCCAAACCGAACAAGGCCAACATGACTAAAACTCTGGTCTTCATCTCTCTCAGTTTTCTCCCTGTCCTTAGTGATTAACTTACGAATAAGGGTGATCCTACTCATAAAGGGATAAAAAAAGAAAAAAGAAAAAAGTATGGAAATAACCATGTTGCATAAAGATTATAAATCAGAAACACTAGGAACCTTTGGAAAACAGAAATGCAGAAACCAATTAGTACCTGGGAACTTTCTACTTCAGATTTGAACTTGGACAGGTTCGCATCTTGAACCATCGAAACCTTCAAAAACACAAACACACACAAAAAAAAAGAACATCACCTTGATCGGGTCCAAACTAATGCAATTGCTTTCTTACTATGAATGTATCACAGGGTGTTTAATCCAAAAGACAAAAGCAATATTTGCCAAATAACCACACATTGCCAGACTTAAAAGAAAGAAAAAAAACGATATACCAAACTTCTCATAAACCTTACTTTCTCCATTTGTGCTTTAGAAACAAAAGTGTGAGCCACATTCTCCAAGCTATCATTCAAAACCTCAGTAATCGCAGATGTTATTGCCTCTGCCTGCTTGGAAGGCACACCTTGTGCTTCTAAACTCCTCACCTGTCGTAACAACCAAGTACCTTGTCATTCTATCAACAAACCTATTTCCAACAACAAAATACTGGCTACTAAGCACCTCATTGTTATCTCACACACAAAAATGAGATAAATGGAGGTTCAATATCCCAAATCAACTAACAAATAGGCAGTTTTTTGCTGTTTCGAACAAAAGCAAACAAAACAAGAAAAGCAAAACTGTTTCTTAGACTGACTATTTCAGATTGTCATTGCCAGGGCTGATAAACGAACCAGCTCAAGTTGAACTTGTATTCGCTTGTTAAAAGCTCGTTCCAGATCGGTTTATTGGGTAAACAAACAATATTTGAGCATTTTTTAAAGCTCGTTAAGCTTTCCAACCACACCACTAAGCTCGAACAAGCTAATACTCGGCTCAGCTCACCATGTATAAGATTCAAGCTACTCGTGTTCAGCTCCGTTAACGCTTCCTCGAGATCGGCTCGTCATAAACAAAATAAGCTTGAACACAATTTAAAGCTCGTTAAGTTTCCAAACAAAGCTCGAATCGAACAACCAAATGCTCGTCAATTCTTCTGTTTCCTCCTTTCCTTAACATTAAAAAATAACATCAAAAAGATAAGAAGGTAGTAAATTTTACCAGCGCTAACGTGTCAACGAGGAAAACACGTTTTCCGTTAGGTTTAGCAAGCTGAGAAATGTGCCTAGAGTCAAATCGGTTGACACTCGAATTCGACGACGAAGAACCACTAACATTCGTCCAATATCCCTCCAATTGCAGCTTCTCAGCAGCGGGACCGGACGCCTTGGACGTATTAAACCGTCGTGGTTTGGTCAACGATAGTCCCGAATACGCACCTAATTGAACCGCTCGCTTGCACGCCGCCATTCCTCGAGACGGAGTATGAAATCTTCGAAGCAAATGAAAGAGGTATCGACGACCGGATGGATTGCTACGAAAAGAGGAAGGGCAGTTTGGTCATTGTCGACCTAGGTGGAAATTCTAAAAAATTGGTTCCCTGATGATCAACCGGATAGAACAAGGCGTTCAATCCTAGAAGATCAACTAACAACTAACAATTTCTCTCTCTCTCTCTCCAAGGAAACCAATTAGAAGAGAGAGATTTCAAAAATAGGTCGTGATCGCTATGAAACAGTTTCTTTCTCCTAACGCGAGAGAGAGAGAGAGAGGGAGAGAGAGAGGGGTAATTGATGAGAGGCGGCGAAGAAAACGTGCGGGTTCGTTGATTGATTGGTAAGGGGGAAAGGAGAGAAGGCGCTTGCGCTTGCTATATCTCTTGTTAAATATGCTCGGAGATATACGCGGGAGGATGATTTTTGGTTCTTTGCACGAATAGCTTTCACAATGTCTGCGTGCTAAACTTTCCTTCTCTTTCTTCGGGGGACTTTTTATCTTAGGCCGCGTTTGGACAAGTGATTTTCAGAAACAGAAATGAGATTATATTTCCTCCCTCCCCATTCATTTTTATTTCACCCTGTAATACCTCCACGAGTCTAAGAGCCCGTTTCAAAACTTGAATAAGTTCTTATTTTTTTTCCAATAATAAATCTTGTTCCACAAAATAAGAAGTAAGTACTTATTTTTCGATTAAGGCAACTTCAAGCTCAAAAATCATGTGTTTACGCAAATAATTTTTTTATCAATATGGATCTTATTTGATAGATCTCATTGAGATCTTTAATACAGTGCAAAAAAATTGAAAAATTATTTTTCATTTACGTTATTTTTGAGTTTGAAAATGTGAAATAAACTGTTTATTTGGATTTTGTGGAACAATCCTTATTTTTCTTTAAAAAGTTTCAAAATAAGTACTTATTTTTTAAGAAGGTTTCTAGAACGTAGCCTAAGAGACATCCGGTTAAAAAAACAAAAGGGTCTAACCGTCTAAGAGACAACCAAACAGATCCTCAATTATTGGAAAATGACATCAATAGAACATGGGGGGTGGTTTGTGCCCTAGTTAAAATTGGTCAAACCATAGACTTATTTACGTATTAAGAGCTCGTTTGCATGACAGGTATAAGCATCGAATTAGACTATATGCCTAACGGGTGATCACATAGCTGAAGTTCGGCTAAAATTTTCTTTATTTCAACTAAACATGTATGTTATTTTCAATTAAACATGCATCGTATATGTAAATCCATAAAATGGACTATAAAATACAATACCATGAGAAGAGTGGTATTATTGATGTCATTATTGTTGGGGCAAATATATCTCACGGGACTATGCATCCATTCACTACTAAATATTGTGAAGCAAACCTATCCTAAGTATATACTGGAGTTAGAGATAATCAAATTTAAGAAATACCAAGATATATATGCATGTAAATAGTAGTACTAATCTTTACACGCATTCTACCAACCCAAAAGAAAACTTGTTGGAAGCCTTGTTGTAATGACCTGTATCTGAATTGTCCCATTTTTTTTTTCAGTTTTATACGTCCAACAACAACAATCACTAAAATAATACCATAAAAAGCTCAACGCCAAAATGCCAAAAAAAAAAAAAAGAAAAAGAAGAAAGAGAGAAATAAACTGTAGTTTTTTTTTTGTAGAGTATTATTGCCAAAAAGGTAAATTAACGGTGCCGCTAAACTGCAGAAGTTCTAAAATTAACTACCAAAAGGCTGAAGAAACTCAAAAAACTGCCTAATTAGCAAAATCTGTACAATATCCTGCGTCGCTATTTGCCCACTGCTATGAGATTCGAGAGTTTCACGTGTGCAGCATATCGCAATAAGTTCCCTTCTTGCAATGCCCGTGCTTATGGAAAGGGCAAACTGTATTCGGACCTTTCTGTCCACCACCACTGCCACTGCCAAATGATGACTGCCTGGGGTTGTTCCACCGCTCGCCGCCGCCAAAACCACTCCTATCCCTTTGGCCCGAGAAACTATTATTCCGATTGTGTTGTTTATCGTCTCCCCGCATCCCAGAATTCACAGGAGCCGATGAGCCCCACCCTGGATTTGAATTTCCAGGTGCTGCTGGCCCTTGAACAGTAGCGGTTCCTGGATTTCCATTTGGGGTGCCCCAAACAGGATTCACATTTCCGGGCACCTGTCCTTGAACATTGTATCCTGTATTCCCAGTCGGTGCAACCCAGCCAGGATTTCCATTTGCTGGTTGAATACCAGATCCCGGATTACCTACTTGTGGGATACCAGATCCTGGATTACCTGTTTGTGGAGCCCAACCTGGGTTTACATTACCCGGCGGAATACCTTGAACCATAGCTCCAGGATTTCCAGTGGCTGCAACCCATCCTGGATTAATAGTCCCTTGAACAGGAGCCCCCCAATTCATATTTGTAGCTCCAGGTGCGGGTCCTACCCAACCCATGTTTGGATTTCCAGGCATCGGAACCCAAACAGTATTTACATTATTTTGAGCAGGGGGAAAAGCATTATTTTGGGCCACACCCATGCCCCAAGGTACATTGGGTGGAGCTGCAGGCTGGATGTTAGGTTGATTATTCACAACTACTGGAGGCCTCCAAGGATCAGGTTGAGGAAAAGCTGGGAAAACTTGAGTAGAGAAGTTTCCAGTAGGATTCTGGATAGTAGATGGAACACCACCCCATTGACCATAAGCTGGAAGTGAAGGATTGGGTTCGGAATTCTGAGCTGCAGCGCCGCCCCAGGTTTGAGTAGTTTCAGTCCCTGCATTTTGATGAGGTGCGGCACCCATTTCTTGTGTTCGGACTGAACCAGCTCCCCATTGTTGAGTTTCAACAGAAGGTTGTATCCCATGAGATTCACTGCTCAAAATTGTTTGAGAAGCAGGTAGAGCAGTTGTGGTGCCTACATAAATACCCTGCTGCTCAGATCTAGGAACCAGAAGAGAACTCGAAGAATCATTTTCAGAACCCCTAATAGACTCCCTACCAGAACTCAATACTGAAAGAGGGGTTGAAACACCTAATGATTCCATTGCAGTATGCTCTTTGCTTCCACATTGAGTGAACTGACCACTACTGACTGAAGTAGCTACAGAAGGAGAGTGTGTTGGTCCTCCAGTCCATCGTGGAGTACTTGACATTGGAGTGGGAGACGGGAGGTTTGTTGAGTCATTTCTATGGTAATCAGAACCCAACCTGTCAGCAGAACCTTTAGGGACCTCAACCGAAGGAGTGGCCCAGCCACTTGAAGAACTTGGCTCCAGTTGAGACCGAACACCACCTTCCTTTCTATGGTGTAAAGATGCTCCATAAGGCATCCCAGCAGGTGTGGATGAGAGATGCGGACTATGCACAGTTTGAGGAGGCACTGGAGAATTGTTGTCCATCGGTGACAACTCTTTTTTCTGAAAAAACCTCCCAGCTAACGCATCTTTCAAAAGCAAAGAATCTTCTTGCTTTTCAGTGGTTCTCCAAATTCTCAGATCGACGGGAAAGTATCCATTACTATTCCATTTACGCAGCTGAACTAATGAAAATGGTCCTTGAATTTTTCCAGCTGGATCCTGATAATGCCATATTTTCTCGCTTTCGTTGATTTTAGTAGCAGTTTCTGCTACCCCGGCAGCAGCTAGAGATGGCTGCGAAGTTTCTGATGCAGCAGCACCAGAAAAGGAATCTGATCTTGCAAAAGAACGGCTATCCCGTCCGATGGTTTCAGAATTGGTACCTAAGCGCACCTTGTCCATGTTCGCTTCTCTGTCTCTCCCCTGATTCCATACATTTTCATTCTTCATCTCACCCACAGTGGTAGCCTCTTCACTTTTGATAGGGAAATCCTTATTAGAGACGTTTCTGTTTGTTTCCCAATTCTTGCCAGAACTTGTCCTTGTACTGCTCCCAGAATCCACTGGAGAAAAATTTCCTCTGCGGGGAGAGATTGGTTCCCTTCCTATCCTGTTAAAGCCAGACCCTTGTGGCCTCGAGAAATTTTCTGCACGTACAAGAGTAAGAAGGAAAATTAATATTATAGCCAAAACGGCTTAATTACAATCAAAACTGGTCTGGAAATGACATGATAACACAGATTGGACCTTGTTTGTTATCCTCCATTTCAGTATCCTCTTCTTCAGACTCATAACTTGGATCCATTTTTGGGTCTGCATGTATTTTTGGAACTTCCTCGAGCCTACGCATACGCTCTTCAGGTGTTTTCAGAAGCTGCAGTTTCTCTACGCACTCCCTTAGCGTAAAACTCAGTCAAGGATTACTTCCCCACAATCAGAGCAAACTAAGGCCAATAACTCAAATCCAAAGAAAACTGCATACTAGTTCACTAGACCCAGCTCATAAACAAAAAGACCACCAACATCAAACCAGACCTCATATAAGTTTAAATATAGTAAGCAATGAAGTGATGCAACCCTCTAGACAACTAACCTTCAGATATCAGCCATTGATAAAGATGATGATTCTAATGGAATTGTCAACAAAAAAAAAAAAGGACGTTAGGTATGCACAACAGGTGACAAAAAGCTTAGAAAAATCAAACTACAGAAATTATTCATAACCACTTACAGCAACACTGCAACTTAGAGTGATACATACTAGAGACTTTTTTTCAGCCTCATCCCTGGGAGCATCCAATATTGTAACTAAGCTTTTGACCAATGTGAAAGCTTAGTCCTCAAAGACTAAATGAACGGTAACAAGACTTAAGTTGGCGATTCTGTCAGCACCAACAGCAGAGTCCATGGAGGATCCCTTTGAAGTAAAGGGTAAGGATACATATTAACCAGAAGAAGACAGTAAAGTTTCCAGACACATAAAAGGCGGCCAACAAAATCAGCTCCATCCTAAAAAGGGCCGTTATACAACAAACACAGGTTCCTTAACAACCATAGGGTATAAAAGTTGCTTTTGTGGGCATTGAACATAAACCACTTGGATGGACTTGAGAGATTTCAACCACTAATCTGAGTCGAGTTGGTGAGAGATCAATACTTAGAGTATACTCATTACTCGCATTCTTTTATAAAAACAATACACATAATTCTACATAGACGCTCTCCAGCCGCACCCAATCCTACATGCGCGACTATCGAGAAAAATTATAATCTCAAAAGCTAAAAGCAACATTCTCCTTGGTGAAGCCGGCATAGACACAAATATGTGTGTGTGCATGCTGATACATGCACAAGCATGATGACAATGGTTATATCACTATCCGAGATTGAACTCAAATTGGGATTGGCCGGCGATTCCAAGACCCAAACCATTTGGAAGCCACACTCTCCCTCATTCTTTTTGGAAGAAAGGACAGTAGCGACGTCGTGTAACTCATCAAGCCACAAACACTACAAAGTACAAAGCGCATACATATTTAGGCACATCTTTCCATATGAGAGAGAGAGAGAGAGAGAGAGAGAGAGAGAGAGAGAGAGAGACTATTTGATAGTTTATCACAGAACAAAGGACAAAGTGAAACTGATATAATCAATGTAGAACCAAGCAGCATGGATAAAAATAAATCTAATCCTAACAATCACCCAATTGCAAATAAAGTGCATAAGAGCCTCATAAACTAACAGAAAAGGATATTCCTTTTTACGCCCCATATCACTTGCTCGATCACGGAGATGACTAAGCCTCACCGTTTCTGTTTCCAGCCACTGCATTTTCACAAAGAGAATCATGCATCTAACTTTATAACAAAATCCAGACAAAAAAACTCTACATTAAAACCATGGAGACAACTTATCGGACATATCCACAAAAATAATAGATACAAGGGATGAGTGATCATTACGAGCTTTGTAATAAGAAGTATTTAAATCTAAAAACTCATTTGTCTAGCCAATCTGAATCTCTAGAATGATCCCCAAAAAAGGGGAACATGGCCAAAACTTACCTAAACGCAACTCAATGCTTCCTTTTTCTCTGGTTTGGATGAAATACAAATCCATGCTCCACAATATTAGAAATACAAATCCATGCTCCATAATATTAGCAAGAAGACAATTAATTGAGACTCTTGGAGAAAAGTGAAACAAAACATTACAAAACACCTTTCCTCCATAGTCTCCATCTCCTAGGCACTGCACAAATTTGGATTCTAGAATCTTATGCATTTAGATTTTTCCTTTTTTTCTTTTCTTTCTTTCTTTTTTTTTTTTTTGGGGAAAAGGGGCCGGGGGGGGGGGGGGGGGGGGGGGGGGGGGGGGGGGGGGGGGGGGGGGGGGGGGGGGGGGGAGGGGAGCAATACTACCAAATATGACATACCTGGTGCAGCCAATCCTAACGATAAAATGAAATCACGACTCTAACAACCTTCAAAAGCATAAACAAACTTATTCTCCAAGCTTGATTCCAAGTTAAAGAGAAGTGAAGTTCTTTTAAAGAGTTCATGATTAGTTGTGAGGGAAGAGAAGGGAGTCGCAAAGGTAGACTTTAAGCAATGGTGCAACCAATTTAAAAACATTTGAAAAAGAGGCCCAATGGGTGGTATGGAGTATTTATACTTTTAGCATCCAAATGAAGTTGCAAATAACTTGGTACCTTAACCAACCAAAATTCTAAGTATCCATGGTCAGATGGGCTTCTCAGTTCATTTCAGCAATTACCTTTATTCAAGTCTAACACCACAATACGAAATAAAATAAAGAATTTTGACCTGAATATGATAAACCTGTGCAATTACATCCATGAAACTTACATCATTAACCCTTGCTGCCTGGATTTCCATGGACTTGTCCAGAATGTCACCCTAGAAAATTAAGATACATTTTTAGAAATGCTTTGCACTCCATATATGGGAAGTAATACGACAGAACGAACATATAATTACCACAGTCAGCCTTTCTATAAGACCACATTTTATACTCTGCCGTAACCGCTTGCATTCATCCTAACATATAAAAACAAGAAAAATGTCAACAACTTATGAAAGGGCACAAATACATCATTCTAAGAAGAAACATATATTACCAGATGCTACTGTGCAACACAATACATATGCTGTCTACCATCTATGCACTCTTTTCGATAAAGGGCGAGGATCGTGGGTTGCTTAAAAGATAACTTAGTGCTTATTAAACAGTACCCTTTCTGGCATCCCTAATAATATTGTTCTTGCCAAAAAGATCTAAAAAAAGTAAAGTTATTCAAAGAACAGAAATGAAACTTCCAATACCCTTACCTCGGTAAACTCCTGGTTTGAAATTGTGTCAATTGATACAACCTCTGTTTTGTTTAAATTTAATATTTCTAGCACAAGATCCGTTGTCTTTTTACCAACTTTATATGGCTCAGCTGCTTTCCTCGTTCCTGAATACAAATCATTCAAACATCAAGAAATCTTACCAAATGATGGCTCATGCACAAATAAAGAGAGCTCACAAGATTGGAATCTAAATACGTACCTACAACTTGGACTAGCCTATACATGTCTTGATTTTGACTGCTGCCAGAAATCCTTATTCTCACAAAAGTACCAAAAACCTTATCATAGAATTTCTCAATATCTTCAAGTAAATCCTCCACCAACTTCCGCCTTAAGTAAATTAAACTAATGTTGTGGATATCAATGGCTGCATAATCACCAAGATTCGATTGGGGTCCTCTTAAATCACCCTTCCTACGCATTTTACGCCTCCTATCTTTACTTCCTTTTGTGGGGACATCAGTGTTCCCATCAGCCTCCATGTGGTTAACTACATTATCCACGACACTCCCTTGGACGTCATCTGGTTGAGAATCTTCTTTTACAAAAAAATGAGATTCTAGCAGTTTTAACATTTCAAAATGCCCCACACGAGCTTTTCCAAATAGATTTTCAAGCCTTGAGTCGCAAATGATTTGACTTTTCTTTCGAGGATCACGAAGTTTGTTTCTTTTTATATACTCGAGCAGCAGGGCCTGTACATCAAACTGAGATAAAACAGAGTTGTCGCCATTTTTCATGTGCATAACAAACTCAAGAAGCTCTTTCGATGCCCATTCAGTGTTGCTGGGTATAGAAGCCCCTACAGCATCAATGACTACCCTTGAACTTGGCGAATCCTCTTCCTTGGTAAGGGATTTCGACTTTTTCTTGGCCTTCCTTCTTTTAGCTCTTCTCGTCACCATGTTCTCTGAACTTTCTGAGCCAGAACCCTGATCCTTGGTAGCATCAAATACCTCCTCAGGAGATTCCTGCTTACCAGCCAATACATCAGACCCCTTCCATGGATTTTTAGCCTCGGCAAGTTCATCTGCAGATAGAGATAATTTTGCTTTTAAATCTTCCCAGTAATCCTTGAAAAGGTACTCCCAGCTGCTCTTATCATCAAAATTTACACGATCCTGAACAGGTAGAATACAAAAGAAAATTCAGAATGCTAATAAGAAACCAATGGTATTTACTACGTAAGCAATACATATTCATAACTTACATATTTTCATCTTTGGGAAAAAAATTGATAGCAACTTTTTACACAAAAATCCCTATAGTAGGATAACAGCTAACGAAACCATTTGTGAGACGGTAGGAGTTGCACCCATACAGGATAAGTTGAGAGAGAATAGATTAAGGTAGTTTGGACATATTTACCATAGAGTCATAAACCTGCAAACGCATTAGTCAAAAAGATTGACATGATAGTAGTGGATAGTTGGGCTAGAGAAAGAGGAAGACCTACTGACTTTGGATACCGTGATAGGAAGGACTTGGGCTTACTGAATCTACATAAAGAGGTAGCCTTAGACAGAGCTCAATGTAAAAACAAGATTCATGTAGCCGACTGCAATTAATTGGGACACAATGCTCGGTTTGGTTTAGTAGGATCACAACAAAGGATTTGAAATTGGTAGAATACAACTACAGGTTACAGACTCTATAGACCATCCGTCCGTCCAATTGACATCCAGCTCGCTGAGCGATAGCAACTCTTCTTTACAAAGGAAAACACCACCACAAATAGACGGTCCACAAAATCCTCAAAAGAATCTAATTTCAGATATACAATCTCGAAAAACGATTCGACCACAAAACAACTCTTTTAAGCAATAAACCGACTCCACCCCTTGGAAATATCTTCTATAACATTCTAGCCAAATCAACCACATAAGGCAAATGTGAGCCAGTAACCTAGTAACCAAGCTTCCCTCCTCTATTCCCAACCCTCCCTAACTCCCGATCACCCCTACCACATCCACATCAAGCACTCAATTCCGAACAAGGCGAAAACCAAGGAAACTCCCTTCAATCGGATATTGAGGGGCAAATGGGAAGCCATCTCCCTATCATTGTTGTACATTCTCTTAATGGTGCTTTCATGGTTCCAAATTGAACTCTATGCCTCAATCACAAAGTTATTGTCATGAGTTGTAGGGGTCGCCCATGGGTACATATGGGGCTTATGAATCTAAATTTAAAAACCATTTGATATCATGAGAGATACATTCACATATTCCACGGAAAGAAAGCAAACATTTATATCATATCTTCATTTTCCAAGGTAATATGGTATGGAAGGCACCATCAAGCATCTTATACATGAGATGGTTTATACAACTAATACAAGTTTTATGTACGCTATGCGCGACCATAGAACAAGACAAAATCTGTCCTACCTTTCCTTATCGGTCCCTTGCTTTGAACCATGTAGCTTAATTGGTAACTGGATTGTTTTGGGAATTTACCTTAGAGAGTGTAGTCTACGCAACACGGACTAGGGTACCAGTATGCAGTGAGTTTATGAATATAGGGTGGGACCAATCAAATATCAACTGCTAAATATGGGGCATGGACCAATCAAATATCAACTGCTAAATATGAGGCATGGACCAATCAAATATCAACTGCTAAATATGGGGCATTTTTATTTTCTTCATATGCATTACCTTACTAAATATGCTTGTTATGGCATTCCGTTTATGCATTACTTCGTATTTCTGTAAGGCAAATGTCCAAGCATGCATGCCATATAATTAGATAATACCTGAACACTATTGAAATACGACACATGTAAATGTATTAACCTGTACAACTTAACATGGACAAAATCAATGGTCAATCATATCATATCGTGCTCTACTTATGTATAAACATGTACAAAACCATAATTATAACACCCCATCCCACATCGGAAGTCTACATGGCTGATCCTAGATATATAAGGAAACTGGGCGCAAGCATTTTAAGCCACATGGTTAGGCTCCAATAAGTTATTGGGCCAATGGTCTAGTGGTCTACATGGGATGTTACAGGTGGTATTAGAGCAATCCATGTACACGACCATATGGGCTCGAGAAAGTTTAGTTGCCCAGTCGCGGTGAGTTCGAGGAAAGTCCAAAAAAATTTTGCCTCTGCGTGTAGGTAACTCTGACCATAGCGAACAGACCAGGTAAAGCCATGGTGAATCTATTGCTCAACTTCGCGAGGGTATAAAGTTGGGGAGTTGTAACGCCTCGTCCCATATCGGAAGTCAACATGGATGATCCTGGTTACACAAGGAACCATGTAATTTTGAGGTGGTGACAAGTGCTTAACCTCGCGAGGGTATAAAGTTGGGAAGTTTGTTAACACCTAGTCCCACATCGGAAGTCAACAATCATCCTGGTTAAATAAGAAACCATGTTATACATGTAAGCTATTACTACTTGGGCTTGACATTTTGAGCCACATGGTTAGGCTCGAATAAGTTATCGGGCCGGTGGTCTACATGTGATGTTACAATAGCCAATCATAAGAATCATACTCTACTACTATATTATCATTTATCACCATGAGAACTAGAAGAGCCCATTCCACCAATTACATCACCCCCTACCCCCCGCCCAAAGGACCAACAAAAAATAACGAACAAAAAGACCCATGAGAGTTGTGCACTTACCTCCTCGCCTGCCCGCTCATTATTCTCAATCAACATCACGGTTTTCATGCACGTCTCGCAAAAGCCCTTGCTGGCTCTGACACAAAAGAAAACAGATTCCTTGATGCACGCCTTGCACAAGGAAAATGTACATGTATAACACATGTAGTGCGCATTCTTCCCACAGTGGCTGCAAAGATGCCAACCTGAAATCCACAAATATGACAACTTGTATTAAACATCAAGACAGAACCCTTCAAAGTCAAAATTATCCACATACATCAAAGAGGAGATTCCAGGAAATTAGAATAGCATATGCAACATTGTCTGACAAGGAATCTAGAAATGTGTCCTTCGCACAACAATAAAGGACATACAAAAAGTAATATTGAGTCACAAATGGGAGGAGCCATCAGAAATGAAGTTTTCACCATGCACATACATGATAGACATTGTAATGATCACAATTGACACAAGTGCTTGAAGAAACTAAAAAGTGCCATTGATGCATTGACCAACCTTTATATATCAAGTCTTGACCTTGGAGAGAGAAGACAGGAGGGGGGAGGTTTCCCAGGGTAAGTTCTATATGTTACATCTAAATGGTAGATGCAAGGCATATACAGTAGCCATTTGGGAGTTTGTAATTTCAAGAGGATATGTACGCATGTAAGGGATATGTGTCCAAATATTGGGTGTGCTACACGCAGGAGTGGTGTGGTCTGGAGCGGACAGACTAGTATTGTGTCCATGGCATATGTACATAATCTATAAATATGTTAGCATATTAGATAAATGAAGAAAAACCGGGACACAAAAAGTAGCAAGGATATGAGAGAGAGAGAGAGAGAGAGAGAGAGAGAGAGAGAGTATAAAAAAAGTTACAGAAGAAAGGGTTGGCTGGTTTGGGGATGTGGAGAAAAGATGCATAAATATGGGAAGTAAAATTATATGTAAGAATTTGGGTGGATTAATGGTCTGGACTATTGGTGTGTTTCTACAGGTTTTTGACAAAATTAAATAGTAGCCTAAACCACCAGGTTTGGGTCTAGTTTTGAGTGTAGAGGGGTTTTTTCCCTTAAGAATGGAATAAGGTGTGAGTTCATGCCTGGTTATGGGGTTTTATATCAGTTTTGCAAACATAAAATTGGGATCTGGAGTGCAGGACGTGATATTTCCTTTATTTTAGTTATTTTATTTATTCCTTAGCAGAGATTTAAATTTTGGGTTGTTTCAAAAAAAATTATAAAGGCGTCGGTTTCTCAATTGTTTTAGTTCAGCCAACATCCAACACAACAAAAAAAGGGTGGTGTAGAGGTCCCAAGAGATTGCTCTAATCCTCGTATACAATAGCTTGCTAGCCTGTGACAGATAGTACATTACATAACAATGTAAACCGAGATATCTAAGAGTGAACTTTATTACAGTGAACCGACAGAACCTTCTATATTTCTTTAATACTCCCTCCATCCCTATTTAATTGTCCACTACGGTTTTGCATGCGTTTTCAACGGTTTATATCTCTCAACGTATATTGCTAAAAATATGCAATACGGATCTTGTTTGATAGATCTCAATTTTTTCTATAAGACAATGATTTCATAAACATAAAACATAATATATGTCGAGAGATATAAGCCGTTGAAAATGCACGCAAAATCGTAGTGGACAATTAAATAGGGACAGAGGGAATAACACCTACGAGGTTCTTATTCAGAGGTACGTGGAAATAGAGATTAATATGATCAAAGCACAACATTAACAATTTTCTCCGTGACTGAATGTAATTTTTTTTTTTATAAGTAAGAGATTATATTATAAAAAAGGCATTAAGGGAATGCTACCCATATACAATAAAAGGCCACAAGACAAAAAGGCCCTATACACTTACACTCCTATGCGACTGAAAAAGCTCAAACCAATCTAAAACCTGTATGTAATGTATTGCCTGTCATAGAAAAGCAATATGCCCCTCAAAGTTCAGTGTCATCCAGCGGAATAATTATGAAATTTTGGCCCCATTACTCAAGCCTGAACAATATGCTATTTTCATTGTGGCAAATCAGTTGCCTCCATTCCTTCATGCTAGCCATATCCCATGATGATAGCATGTGGATGTATATTTTTCTCTACGTGTAAAACAACAATAAAAAGAATCATAAACAACATAATTCAAAAGGAAGATGAGAAGAAGGCAAACAGTACAAATCGAAAGCGGAGGTCTGAAGTCTGCATCCCACTGGAACCAACACCAGAATTTATCCCAAGTACTTGCCACATGCATGTGGTATGGGCACAAAACATGTCTGAGAACTAGTTGGACGCTAGTCATACACACAGTAATTCAATATGGACATATTTTTCCCATAACAAATAATTTACAAGGGAGGAAAAATAAAAGCAGTTTAAAAAATCATTAAAAAGAAAAAGAAAAATCACAAAGTACAAGAGAGGGACAACAATAGTACTCAAAAGTAGAGGTCGTTCACATCCCCTTAACCAACACCAGGCATTTATTCGAGTAGTTGCCCCAAACTTTTTCCCTCTCTAGCATATCTCTCAAACATAACAATAACAACAAGAACATAACAGAACCCATCTAGTCCCTAATCATTGGGGGTATGGGCGGGGGAAGATTGGAGACAGACTTAACCTTTGGCAATATATGCACAAAGTGGCTGCTCTCAGAATACCACTGAACCAGTGGCCCCCCTAAACCTCCAAGAACCGAGGAGCTACAGGGACGTTTTGTTGTAGAACTATACCCCCAAAACAAAGCCCAATGACATCAGAGAGGGCAGGCCTAGAGACCCAAATCAATTTATGTGCACATTACCATGCTTCCTACATTGATAGTTCAGAGCATCGGTATGCACAACATAAAATATTTATAATAAAAAAAAATGACGGTTTTAGTATCTTTGACATGCTCCACTGGATATCTCAAATGCTATCTCTTCAAGTTTTACTTCTCACCCTTCAAATTTGAAACTAATGTTCACTTATTGCTTAACCTTTTACTTTTCTTATGTTTTATGCTCTAAGTTTGTCTTTCGCAAGGATTGCCATTTTCTATTGAGAAAATAGTATTTGAATAGTCCAGTATAGTGCCCCATAAAAAAGCAATCCTACAAACTGTTCAAATTGTTCCATGAGGTAGCAAAAGTAAACATTTGGTGTTAAAATTAGAAAGATCTGCTAAAGATGCTACTAGGAGAGCACAAGGAAAAATATAACAAACTAAAATATGAACATAGCAGGCAGAGTTTTGTAAATAAATAGATGTGCTTTTACATGATTAATTTCCTGTAAATAATTGTTTTATATTTGATATCTAATTATTTAACAAAACTACTCTTCAGGTCTAGAAGCACGTTAGATTCTAATAGTGTAATATCTACATGTTTACCCCTATGAACCAACATTCTAAAGCTCATGGTGCAACAAGCATTTGGATCCCAAATTCCCAATCTTATTTCTCATTAACATAATAATCTGCTTTCCGAGGAACGTAGGTTACAAACTTTATCAAGCCAAACATTGACGAAGACTATACATGCTTCAACAGCTATAGAAGTAAAAGGACTTGGAAAACATACTCATCAAAGTTCCTTCTTTATTTCTATGAAAAAAGGTCCAATGTCTTAATTTTCAATACCCACAAAAGGTCCACCCAAATATTAGCTAAAACTACAGAGGCCAATCTAACAAACCCAAACCGCAAAGAGCATAGAAGACACGTCACGCAAGAACCAACATCCAAACAAACAAAAATGCAAACTATCACTGTTGAAGGGAGAATGTGCTAGAACAATTTCAAGAGAAGCTAAAGATCAAACAAAACAACTTACCACAATTCCAACGACCCTTAGCTCGAAAGAAGGCCTCGTCCCGGTTAACACAAGAAGGGTGATATGCCTTGGGGCATCCCCTAAAACCCAAGACCAAACTCGATTAACAACAAACAAAAAACACAATACAAAAAGATTCAACACAAACAAAAAACATATAAACATATAGCACAACATAATAAGCAAACTACTTTCCAACAATCACCTGCGGTCGCATAGCACCATGTCTCCACCATCGAAGCAAATGAAACAAACATCTTCTCCAATGACCTTCTTCCTAGGTAGAGGTTTAGCTGGAACTTTAGTAACCTTCCCTCTCTTCCGCTTCCCACCACCACTAGCTCCTTTATCTGCCTCTGGCGTCTCTCCTACTTCTGTCTCAGTCTCCATCTCCGTATCCACCATTGGAGCCTCATCCTCTGCCTCCGCCCCTTCATTGTCCTCCGCATCAACACTTTGAGAATTGTCCAATAGTGGAACAGAGGTACTTCTGCCCTCATTGGTCACCTCAGCCTCCAATTCCTTCTCCATATCCGTGTCTTCCAACCCACTCTCTCCCTTCACAACGGCTTCCTTATCTTCATCCTCTTTGGCAGCAACAGCCAACCCTACACCCAGCACCTGCGAATCATCTAATTCGGAAACAAACTCCCCCACTCCGCCTCCTAATTCCTTCATCTCAACCTCGTTTTCCAACTCTATTTCATTGCCCCCCTGCAAACTCCTATTCACCACCACTTCACCCGCGATGGGTGACTTTACATCAGCTAGCTCCGACTCATCCAACCCGGGTTCACACTTCAATACACCACCTTCTACCCCAAGAAGCTGTGAATCTTCGAATTCAGAAACATACTCCCCCACTCCACCTCCTAATCCCTTCGTCTCAATCTCATTTCCCAACTCCATTTCACTACCAACACGCAGAATCTCGCCTGCCCCAACCTCCACATCATCCACATTTGTCGACTTAACATCATCCAACCCCCCCAGCTCCGACTTTGACACCCCGCCCTCCACCCCAACCACCTGCGAATCATCTAACTCAGACGCAAATGCCCCCACACTGCTTTCCACTTCACCTACAAACTTGGTCTCAACCAGGTTTTCATTTTCCCAGTCCATTCCACTGCCCACCGGTGGAATCTCACCCGCCGCCAAGGGCGGAAGTACTTGAAGGCTAAGGTAGGCTATAGCCTAGGTCATTTTGAGAAAAAATTTTCTTACGATCCAGAAATTTATTTTTTCCGAGAGAAAAAGATGACAGACAAACCTCGGTGGATCTTCGAACGAACGATTGGGTGAATATTCGTTCGTTCGTCGGGCTTCAATCGTCGACAGCAGCTTCGTTCTTCGTTTCTCTTGCGTCGCCTCTCTCTCTCTTTCTCTCTCTGTTCTGCGTGAATGGCTCAAAGGGGGGAAGTGTGAGGGCTTTAGGGGCAAAGTGTAATTACTTGGGGTTTTTATGCCATCTCTTATCCTGGCCGTTTGATTTCAATCCAACGAACCACATGAAAGTCCCGCACCACACCCAAATCCGGGATCCCTCAGGGATCCGGATTGTATATATATGTACAAGTTTTGTTTAATTCATTTTTTTTAGCCCAATCCATTCCACTCACCTATTTTTTCTCCCTCTTTCCTACTTTCTCTCTTATAATGTCCCTTTCTACTACCGAAACTCAGTTAAATTGACTCAAGGAATTTCATGAAATCTCATGGTGCTCAATCTTTTGATTCAGATGGTACAGGAAAAACCTTAAAAAGCGACTTCAAACTATCCATTGGTCAAGATGTTGATTAAAATTGGTTCATTAAGCTACCATCTTTCAAATCGGGCGAAGGACTGACATTTAGGGTTTATGTTAAACCAAAAAATTGGGCTTTGTGTGCTTAAATTTTTTGTTCTTACAATCTTATTTTTTTAGGTTTAAATTATAATGTAATAACAACAAAAAATCTGAAGCATTTTTTGAGATTTGTTGATGTCCAAGAATTTTTTTGGGAGCGACTTTTTCATATTATGTATTTAAAGACACCACTATATTAACTCCTAAGAAATAGATATCCAATGTTCACACTCGTTACAATCTGAACATCTATATAATAACAGAACTCAGTTTTTGAATCTTATATACGTAGTTATAAGCGTAGACCTTCATTTCTAAATCCTATGGTTAGCAAGTGTTAAGAGTATCTATAAATCTAGATCATCCACTACCAACGGCTAAGATCAAGTTTTCAAACACTTACTTATCTAAAACGATTGATTTTGGATTGATTTTATTTGTTATGGAAGCAGAACTTTAGTTGATATATATGGTAATCGATACAATCCATATTGATTTTATGGAAGTAAAACTCATATACGGTAGAACTTTAATTGAGCGTTCGAGCTATACCTTCAGGCATGGGCAAGCACTAGTTCACAATATGTAAGGTCAATGGTATGATGATACTAGCCATACGTGCAGTGCATGGATTGGATTATAACCTTTATTTATTAGAGATTGCCTGTATCCGTATGCATACTATATACACCATTTTGCCAATAATTGCTAAAAACCTACAATACATGACATGTATACTACGATTTGCATTGTCTCATTCGGAGAACGGTACGTATTCCACCCTCTATCCCTTTTGTATAGAAATTACACTATACGACCGTGTATCCTACGATTTATACACATATTCTAATTCGGAACGTATCATCTGATTTTTTTTTGAGAAAAAGTTGGACTTTATTTCAAGAAGTGGAACCCCGAATGCATAATCTAAGCCGTTTGATCTAATTATGGAATCTTTCAAACCATTTGATAGACATCCAGCCTCAACGTATGGCTTATATAGAAGAAAGAACCATACTTTGATTGTATTTTGCTTGACTCTTTTTTTTTCCTAACAAAGGGTATAGAAAACCTTAATGTAATAGGTTCTAATTGAGAGACTTGAAATTTTGCATCTTAATTTTTTTTTAAATGTAACCATAATTTGTAGGTGGTATTTGGTGTATCTACTTTTTAATTGTCTATTAATTATGATTAACATTGTTGAAGTATACACGAAATTTAGTATTTGATACAAGAAAGTTATGTCCAAACAAGTCCAATCGATAAAACCCAAAGATAGAAGATATTATTGAAGAAAATATAAATGTTATCTAGTTTTTAGGAATTCTAAAATATTTAGCTTTAAAAACTCTAGAATATACTTGTGAAATATCTAGATTTTTTTGTGAGAATTAGTCATGTGTAATTCTAGAATTATCTCAAAGTTTATCTTGTATGAAAATATCCTTGTACCAGAGTCTTCCATGGAGTAGAATAAATATGAATGAGTTCTACCTATTTTGTATCAACCAAAAAAAAAGGTTGAGTTCAAGTGTCTAATTCCCCACTCTTTTAGTATTCTCTCTCTTCTAAAAATCTTGTTCAACTGAACAATAGAAATTTCTACTCTTCCAACAACGTATCTTTAAGATATGCGATACGTATCTCAATACGATCTATATAATTGAAAACACTGATTTTGGGTTAGCCCGGGGTAAAATCAATTCTTGGTTCCGCCCTTGCCCGCCGCCACTTCATTCACATTCGGACAATTAACACCACCTAGCTGCAATTCATCTACGCCCTCCACCTGACACTTACTCTTCCTTTCGCCGCACGCTGTCGAAACCTCTACCTCCGCCTCCACTGCTTCGTCGTCGAGTCGCGAATAACAATCAGTAGGAATCTCCGTCTCCTCAACCCCCACTTCAACCTCTTTATCATCTTCCAACCCAGAATCAGAAACCGCCACGTCAGAGGTCTCCGTTTCCTTAAGCGGCGACGTGGAAACAACAACCAAGGGCGAATCGTGCTTCTGTGCTGTCGCGTCGTCGTTTTGGGCCTCAACCGTCGAGCTGGAGACGAGCAATTGGGAATCGCCCAACGCGGGAACGGACTCGCATTGTTCGGTGTTGGTAACGGCGTCGCCGTCGTCTATTTCTACGGTGTGTAACGGTTTATCTTGGATAGTTAAACCAATGTCTCGTTGAGGAGACGATGATGAGTCGGGAACGTTCTTAGGTTCCTCGTCGTCTTCCATTCGATCGAATTCAAAACCCTAACCCTAGGTTGTGTGGATTAAATATAATATTAGTATTTCGGTTTGTGTTTGTGTACAAGTGAGTGAGTTGATTGTCGTTATCATAAAGCGTAACACGTACAAGGAGAGAGAGAGAGAGAAGAGAGAGAGTGAGGGAGAGGGCTTTGGTATTAAAAGGGCTTTTTTAGGTTTTTGCGGATTAGGTGAACCGGAAAATGGACGTCGGGGGAAGAAAATGTCGTCGGGAAAAGTCCAGGTTTCTGGCTGCAATATCCAATGTGCCCCTGAGCCAGTGGGCCTAATGGGCTGGTAGTTCATTTTGTTGGGAGGTTACATTGAGGATCCAATGGAAACTTGGAGCTACTAGATTATTGGGAAAATGACGGTCCATCACTTGTTTTAATAATTAATAACCGTCAAAGATATGCTGAGAATATTTGTTAATATCAAAAATATTTTTGACGGGTATTAATTATCAAAACACATCTGGACCGTCATTTTTCCAAGTATTAATTATCAAAATACGTCTTCGGCCGTCATTTTTACCAATTTATTTGCCACGTACATTTGGGCTTGAAAGCCGAATGAACAACGGTTGTAAGGGCAGGTTTTGACTAATAAGAAGCCGATTTGTTTTTGTTTATTCAATTTTTTTTTTAAAAAATCGTTAATTTTTATTTTTATTCAAGTTTTGTTCGCGTCCATAGTTTTGCTTAGCAACTGCTTCGATGAATCAGCTTTTTTAAGCGATTGAATATTCTCTGTCACTGTTACAAAAGTTGTTATTCACTCGTGTTCTTGTGGATGCTTCGCTTCTGACAAATGAGAATAGATAGAATGTTGGATGCATTATCTTGCGAATTAGATGAACTCGTGCATAGCACGGATAGAATGGAAATTAAGAAAAAAAATAAGTGAAAGAAGGTTTCAAACTACTGAAAATTCGTTAAGGTGAGAATTGAGAGTTGAGAGTGTATATCACCAATTGTGAGTGGAAGGGAAAAGTCCATTTAAATTATGTGGCCTAAAGTACAACCAGTGTACCCATTGCAATCGGGCTATTGTTGTGCCTTCTATCATAACAGGAGGGATGTTGTATTTTTCATACGGCACTTATTTCGGGACGAGAACATAATTTAGGCTATTTATTATTGATCACAAGCACAAAAATACTGATATACAATTTTACTGTTAAGGCTTGTATTATGTTGCCGCGGTTATTTAGTTGAGCCAATTGTGTAGAGTATCAACTTAGAGCAAATCCGTGTCAAATGGTCATAAATAACAATGTTATTGTACCGATTTGGTGTTATTTTTTGTATCTTGATGGTAGTTTTTTTTTTTGTGTAAATGTTGAGGTTTTTTTTTTTTTTTTTTTTGTAAATGTTGAGGTTTGACAAGTGGTAGTATCTACGATGTATTAAAGAAATACTAAATAAGAATAAATTAAAATGTTTAAGAGATTGGTTGAGTGGAAGAACTTGACCATAATCTCTCGAAAACTTTATAATTTAACTTACATTTAGAATACTCAATGATCGTTCCATCGTTCATTTTAAAATTTTAAAGTTAATCAAATTTTGCTTAAATTGACAGAGAAAAATATTGGCGCATTAAAAAAAACATGGATATGGTAAACCAATTTTCCAAAGTAACATGTAAACCCACAAGGCCACAAGGCTGCGGCAACTATTTTAAAGTTTGTGAAATAATTTTGTGCTGCTCTATTTGTTAACATTATTCCGCAAGTGATATCTTTTGGTATGGCACCACAATCTCTTTTACTTTTTTTCTTTTTTTATATAATTGAGGTGTTTGGATTAACTTATACATATCTCGGCTAATTCTCATAGCTAAATTCTACTATCCACTTACAAGAAGCCCAACTAAAACCAAAACAAAAAAATATACTATATGAAATGAGAGCAAAAAAGTTGATCACACATTTCAAACTCAAACCTTATAAGAAAACAAATCCGGAAGTCTCAAGTCTTAACTATCAGGTCAACTCCGATTCCACCATCTTTTTTACAACACCTCATCAAGTCATCCGTTACAATCACAGCCCCTTATTGGTTCCAATCTCGTAATCTAATCACTGTACTTCAATTGCAAGGGTAATTCACTACACCCTGCCAAGTCACAACCACACGAGCTGCTCGTGACGAGCACCTCAAAAGCTCTCAATTATATTCGACTTATCATACAGTAAATTGCCACTTCGTTGAATCAAATTCAGTTAAAGAAGCAGATAAAAAAAAAAATTCAGTTAAAGAAGCAAGCCTAAATTTTGTCAGAGTAAAGTTACAGTTGGCATGCAAGACGTGAGGGGAACATAAAAGTGGTTAACTGTTGCGGGTTCTTTCAACGAGAAATTCTCCAGTGCTCACTTCTAGGGGTTGGGTGACAGTAACTTTCTTCGCCTGGTCTTTCGCACTTTCCTTGGTGTGGCAGTGACCATCGCCGCCGCCACGACTCAACTGTTTCCTCCGGCCTCCGCTCACCCCGCCGCCTTCTGTCCCACCACCACCACCATCAGCACCGACACCGCCAACTCCACCACCACCCTCACCACCACGCGCCACCCCCCACACCACCGGCTGGACTTATGTATCGGCGAAATTGGAGCATTACTTGCTTCAGTGCGCGGCTACCGGAATTATCACCTACATGGGCGTTTATTTCACCACGACTGAAACTCTGGCGAAGTACGGGGAAGTAATCCACCACTTCGTGCTTAACGCGCATGCCGCACAAGGACTGAGACTTGAGGTGTTGACGGTTTTATTCACTATGTCCGCTCACAACATCGCCGTCAGTGGAATATATGTGGTAATTGCCTCGACGTGCATCTTAGTTGCAATCATCTCGCATTGCGCTCTGTTCGGGTCGGCTGAGATGACTGTCGGACTGTCTCTGATGACGTTCGTCCAAGCTGCGACGACGGTTATGGACGCGGCATTCGTTAAAAATCTCGGCGTTGAGTTCTATGTTGTACCCCTGTTCGATACTGGACCACTTTCTCCTTCCAACTCCCATCGGAGAAGATGATGATATAGCCGAACAGTAAGGAAGTCACTAGCTCTTCTGCAGGGGTTCAAGTGGTGTCCACGTCATCTGTTTGACTGGTGGTTAGTTAGTGGTTTTGGCTCAAGTGATTAGTCAGTGGATTTTGGTTAGTAGTGAAATATGATGTAATCTGATGTGTCATTGAAGAGAATTGAATAAGATTTTGAGTTCCACCTTTCCCTTCTACCTCTTGTTTCGCCGTGAAATCTAGCTAGGTGAAGCAGGGTGAGTCGAGTGACCGAATATACCACGGTCAGAAGTACGCCCGCAGTCACGATGACTCGTGCGTCCCAGAGAGTCGTTGCTGGCGATGACTCGTGCGTCCCAAAGAGTCGTTGCTGGCGAAGTTGAGTGGTTAGAGGGGGGCGGGAGTGGAGAAGTCGCAGCAATTGTTTAGGCTCCGTTCCAGAAACCTTCTTAAAAAATAAGTACTTATTTTGCCACTTCTCAAAGAAAATAAGAAGGTTTGTTCCATAAAATTCAAATAAGCAACTTATTTCACATTTTCAAACTCAAAAATAATATAAATGAGAAATAATTTTTCAATTTTTTTTGTACCATATTAAAGATCTCAATGAGATCTATCAAACAAGATCCATATTGATAGGAAAATTATTTGCGTAAGCACATGATTTTTGAGCTTGAAATTGTCTTCTCAAAAAGTAAGTAATTGTTCAATCTTTTCAAGAACAAGCCTTCTTATTATACAAAAAATAAGTTCTTATTTCGTTTCTGGAACAGGGCCTTAGTTTGACAAGATTTTTGAAAGAGTGAAATACAAAAGACAAGAGTAAGGAATGAGAGTATTTGTATTATATTTGAACTCAAACTGTCGGACCGCTTTTCCACCATCTCTCCTAAAACCAATTGGTGGTAGGAGGGGTTTCAATTATGTCTTTTATGGCATTCGACATCGCACCCGCAAGTCTGTTTTTAGAGCGGTCGCAGGGAGTGGCATTGTGTAACCAAATCCATGGGGGCACTCCAGGCCCAACAATCCCTCCCTCACGATGACGCTCCAGCGACTCGAACGCATGACTTCCTGGCTCTGATACCACTTGTCGGAACGCTTTTCCACCATCTCTCCTAAAACCAATTGGTGGTAGGAGGGGTTTCAATTAAGTCTTTTATGGCATTCGACATCGCACCCGCAAGTCTGTTTTTAGAGCGGTTGCAGGGAGTGGCATTGTGTAACCAAATCCATGGGGGCACTCCGAGCCCAACACAAACTTTTCTTCCTTTTTTGACATTCGTTAATCATAATATACATTATCCTAAAGGGCTTAGGGGAAGGGGCTTGGGGGAGGGAGATGAGGCCTACGGAAATCGAATCCTAAGGGAGACCAACGGCTCTCTACTTGCTTTTTTGGTTTGGTACAAAACTAGAATACATCCCTATTTATACTACTTCATAGGAGACTCTAATACAAAGATATTTTCATACAAGATAAATTTTGAGGTAATTCTAGAATTACACATGTGACTCAGGGGCTGTTCCACATTTTAAAAAAAAAGAATTTTAAGAAAAAGAAGGTAATTTCAAGATAAAAAATTATGTGTTTATACAAATAATTTTCTTAGAAGTATGGATATTATTTGATAGATCTCATTGAGATCTTTTAAATGGTGCAAAAAAATTAAAAATTATTTTTCATTTTCGTTATATTTGAGTTTGAAATTACCTTATTTTTTAAAAAGAAGGTTTTGGGAGAAAGCAGAACGGATCATTCTCAAAAAAAAAAAATCTAGATTGTAACACACATATTCGAGTCCTGCAATAAAGAAGACGAAAAAGATGCACAAAATAATACTTTCTATTGATTTTGAATTGAAAGAGGTACAATTCTCTAATAAATGCTCTTTAAATAAGAAAAGCACAAAATTCTCTGATTCGATCTTCGAAATTGTTGGCGTTCCAACGGCTTGAATGCTTGTTGTTGAATCTGTAACGCCCCGAATTTCGGACACGTTAATAAAATTATTTTTAATAAATTTAATAATTCATAAAACTAATTTAAGAAATTAAATTTTATTTAAACAGGGTTTGGCAGCGGAAATCTCAAATACTAAATTCAAAACTACTTTATTGTCTTACAACCCAACGAAATAAAATAGAGTTTGACAGAAGTGATAACACTTTTTGAAATTTAAATGACAATACATCAAATTAATAGAGCCACTAAGGATAAGGCAACAAAGACTCGACAAATTCCCCTTCTTTAGCTGGGAGGTCCTCACCCTGGTACTGATCATCTTGTAAAGGATTCTGTTCTTCGATCTCCTGATTACCTGGTATGAAATGCCAGCCCAACGGCACTATAATGAGTTTTGAAACTCAGTAGATAAATCTTACCCATTAACCCTTACTTTACAAGCAATCACATTTATAATAAAATGAGGTAAAAATCGAAGAGCACAAAACTTATTTCACTGTATAACCATCAACTTAAATAAATTCCAGAATCTCAACTTCTATAATCATTCCAACACCGTAGTATTCACCACGTTCCAAACTCAAAACTTCACTGGACATACTTTTCAGGTCCTACTAGGCTACCCTCAATATCCAGAGGTCCTAGTAGGTTACTCTCATAATTCTAGGTCCATCAGGCTGCCCTCAAGGTCCTGCTAGGCTACCCTCAATACCTGAGGTCCCGCCAGGCTACCCCTGAGGTCCTGCTTGGTCACCCCCACAATTCTAGGTCCATCAGGCTGCCCTCAAGGTCCTGCTAGGCTACCCTCAATACCAGAGGTCCTGCCAGGCTACCCCTGAGGTCCTGCTTGGCCACCCTAGCTACACCGGGTCTTTCAGGCTGCCCTCAAGGTCCTACCAGGCTACCCCCGATCACACGAGGTCCTGTCAGGCTACCCCCGAGGTCCTGCTAAGCCCACAACCTTTCATCTGTTTCCTTTTTCCGTTAACCAGAGCAACATCCATATACTTTCTCTAAGCCCACAAATCATCCAATATCCATAATATCTTTCTACGTTCTCGATTCAATCAACAAAGCACTTATTTAAACGAGTAAACAGATCATGCTACCACCACATACACAGGATAATTGAACCACCATAGGTCATATCCAGTGAACTTAAGTCGGTCGAAACGAACTTTACAGAAATTTCGATTTGTTTCAATAACAGAGTAATCACATGTGGATAAATAATACAACCAAAGTATTAACTTAAAGTTTCACTTGAAACCGTATAACTTTTATTTGTTAAATTAACACTTCTTTTTCTTAACACATCTATTTCTTCATGAAATAAGACAAAACTTATTATCCTACTGTATTAGTATTTCTTTTTATAATTTGAGTTTCTAATTATCACTAAACTAATCGAATCATACATGTAACTTAACATCCTTTACATTCTAAGATTAATTACTTCTAATTTTCCAGTAAGCAAAAAGATAACTTTCAAATTGACTAATACTATAGTGTTTATTATATATTTTTTTTATTTAAGAATATTTATCTTTTTAAGACTTCGTTTCTTGAAATCTACAATATTATTCTTTGAATAGTTGACTAATAGACTTTCCTGTAACAAACCATTCCCAGTATAGTTACATCTCACCCTTTAATATCTTTTTTTTTTTTTTTTTTTATAGACATATGTAAGCATATGTCATGTGTATATCTTTTGAGCATGACTTGGAGTATGTATGTAATTAAACATGTACATAAGCATCAAAGAATTAAAAGCAGAGTCGTACTCGGTATAAACATAAACAATCAGGGCATAACAAGTAGTGAAACATGCACTAGGATCAAAACTGTGTTTGGTCCGAAAACAAATATATGTTGCGGATGCAACACTTGAGATAGCGGTTGTGACGATTGACTTTCCGACCGCAAGTTTTGATTTGGCGGCCGCGATATCGAGTATGCATATGGGTGTCAACGTTCGATCCTAAAATCTACATTCTTCGAATGGGTTCGATAAAGCCACTCTAACACATAATAATCACATAATATACTTAGAGTTAAAGGGTAATGAGATATCTACCTTGATCCTTGAAGTTGTAGCTAGAATAAAAAAAATGAAGTTGTAGCTAGAATAAAAAAAATGAAGGTGCGCGGTGACGGCTACGGCGGCGAGAATGGTGGAAACCGTCTCCTTTTCTTTTTCTTCCTTCTTCTTCTTTCTTTTGCTTTCTTCTTCTTCTGTCTCTCTCGGCCAAAAGAAAAAAGAAAAGGGAGGGAGTTTATTAAGGGGCGCTCTCTCTCTCTCTCTCTCTCTCTCTCTCTCTCTCTCTCTCTCACTTCTTGTCTGCCGAAAAAAAAATAATGGGAATGGTGGAGGCTTGATTTCTTTTAAGGGAGTAACATAGAGAGATGGGAGTGTTGGAGGATAAGGGTGGAAGTGATGGAGTGTGGGAGGGAAGTGGAGGTTTAGTTCCAATAGGATTTTAATTAGGGTTAGATAGGAATGGTAAGGGATGAATGTATGTATCTAAAGTACAATATATTTCGAATACAATTTTCTAGGTAATATCAATTATACACATAACAATATAATTTAATTAGTCTAACTAATTATTGAATTAGTATTTAACATTTCAAATTTGTATAAAAAAAAATAGTGCAAAAATCCGGGTCGTTACAGAATCGCACAAAGAGTAACTTTCTTTGAATCTTCAAGTTGAATGAACCGAAGAACAACGTTTGAAGATGACTTGAACTTTGGAGTTTGATCTTTAAAATCTCCAAGAGTTTTGGTTTGTTAAGTGATTTGAGTTGCTGAACGATTTGACGTGGTGGACTTGCAAAGAAATTGACACAATTTTTGGTGTTTGATGATTCTCGGCAGGATGTCAAAGAATACTTGAGTTCTTGAAAAGTGCTTGAGAGCTCTGAAGAATGCCTAGCTAAAAGTCCTTTTCTCCCTCATATGAGCCTTTATGTATAGGCTCAAGGAGAGAAGAGCTAAGTAGATCTTATAATAAGATCTTTGATTGGCTTGATTGATTTGATTTGATTGGCTTGATTGATTGATTGGCTTGATTTTGATTGACTTGACTTGATTTGAACTTAGGGAATCATTTAAATTTAAAAGAGAAATAATATATTTATTATTTGACTCTTTTTTTTAGGATTTATTTGAAGTGGTCCTGCACTTTTGGGCTTGTATACCTCAACCCATTTGGCCAATCAAGCTAGCTCAACTCTTTAATCCGTTAGGCTAATTAAGTTAGCCCAACTTACTTTGGTCTTCATTGTATCTCAAATGGATTGAACCGTAGAAATTTATTGGGTCCAATATTTATCCGAGTGCTTTGACCACTTTAATTAATTAAGACAATTGATCGGACGGTGATTAAATCATGCCGAAATTTTAGTGTCTACATAGATATTTCATAAGGATATTCTAGAGCTAGATATTTTAGAGTTTCTACAAAAAATTAATATATTTATATCTTTTTCTAAAATATCTTCCATCTTTGGGTTTTGTCAATTGGAGTTTTGTAAATTGAACTTGTTTGGACTTAACTTTCCTGTGCCAAAAAACTAAATTTAGTTTATGCTTCAACAACGTTAATCATAATTAATACTACAATTAAAAAATAGAGACACTTAATAACACATAAACTATGCTTATATTTAAAAAATAATAATTAAGATTCAAAATTTCAAGTATCTCAATTGGGCCATATTACATTAATGCTTTATATTTCATTTGTTAGGTTAAGAAAAGTCAAACAAAATACAATTGAAATATGGTTCTTTCTTCAATAAAATCTCTACAGTGAGGTTGAATTTGTATCAAATGGCTTGAAATATTCAAGCGGTTTAGATTAATGCATTTGGAATTCTGTTTATTGAGATAAGGTCTTACTTTTTTTCAATAAGTAATTGAAGGATATGTACCTAATTAGGATACGTGTACAAATCGTAGGATACACGATCATATGGTAGGATTTCTATACAAAAATGATACAGAAAGAGATAGTATCATTCTCTGAAGGAGACGATACAAATCGCACGATAATGTGTTATGTATAGTAGGTTTTTAACTTTAACTTTTCATTTCCTGCCCTCGTCTATGACTACCGGAGATTTTTTTCACATAATTCACGCGTCCGAATAATTTGTCATACATGTGTCCGGATGAAATAGTGCAGGAAGCAGGACTCAGGACTCCGTGATCCAACAATATATTACTTCCAGGCCATTTGTGGTAGGCTGGATTGCTGATCAATGAGTGGCCACAGGCAGACATTGTGCAATCACTAACAAGTTGGTTTCAACAAGAACCCAAGGGGTTGGCCTAGTGGTCCACGCTTGGAACTTAGGGGTTTGCTCTCTACTAAGGTCTCATGATCAAAACCTCTCAAAGTCTCAAGTGTTATCAACTCCTTTGGAGCCAGTCCATATAGAGATTTGTTCCGGCTTTCATTGGGCTCCTTGCAAGTGGGCAATGGGATTGAGCCCCAAGGATTAGTCGAGGTGCGTATAAACTGGTCCGGACACCTGAGTTATCAAAAAATAAAACAAGGTGAGATTCTAATTTTGAAACGGAACCACATCCGCTAACATGAAACAGAGATCCTGTGTTAGGGTTCATGAGATTGAAAAGATTATCCTTCTGAGTTCTCCTCCACCAAAATAAATACTGCAAAACCCATCTCCCAGAAAGGAGACACACGGGCCTTTATTTTGAGGTGTCACACATCATAACTTTCATATTACCTTGCTTGAGAACCCAAAATAGAAGAAAAGAACAATGAAAGCCAAAAGCCAAGATAATATTGGATTCCTTTCATTACCACTGATGGTTTTTTCCTTTGGACTCCATGGCTCCATTCCATTTGAAGATCAATCAGAGGCCGAGCATATCGCTTCCTACGTTTACTTGCATCAGCCTCCTCATAGATAGTGTGATGGAGCTGGTGCTGAGCAATGGCAAAGGTGTGCTTCCTGCGCCACAAGTATCTGCAGAATATAACAGAATGGTCTTAACCAATTAGCCAAGGTCAGCTTTATCAGATCATCTCAGAAGCCACTGAATTACTGCAGCCTTTCTTAGTAATATCCAAATGCATGCTTTATGCTATGTCTGGATTGGTGTTTGAAATTTTTTTTTGAAAAATAGTATGGGTAATAAGTGGAAAGAGATAGAAAGAGAAATGTTGGAAGTAGGGAGAATCTAGGGGGAATTTTTTGAAAAATTATTTTTGAATTGTAAAGAGAATTTGTCAAGGGCACAAGTTTACTCTAGAGTCCTAAACCAATTAGGTGCATTAAACATTGTTTTCCAGTAATTTCCTTTGCTTATGAAAATGGAGGGGAACTACGCATGTGCACAAAAGCAGCACTGGTCCTGTGCATCGGAATATAGCTGTGAATCATCTCTAATTGATATTAAACGGAAAAACTAAATTGTTGTGAATCATCTCTAAGCAGCACTGGTCCTGTGCATCGGAATCATCCACATATTTGATGTCTTTGGAAATCATTTCTGCTCCACCACCTCGATTGAAACCACACTGCACCTGAAGATAGGATACATAGCAACTAGGTAAAATCTGGTATAAAATCAAGAAAGGGCAAGAGGGACACAACATTCTCATAAAACTAAAGTGCACCAGAAGATAGAAACAAAATACGCAGAGACCAAAAAAATCAGATTTAAATTCAGTAGAGAAGGCACAAGTGACATTGGTTATCATTTTGGTTTTACTCATCAAAAGTCACAGCTGCATCATCTGCAGGGCAATTATACAACAGTTTTCCCTTTTAGAAAGGAATATATGCAATACATCAAAATGAAAAATAACTTAGAATCTAAGATATGGAATCAGGCATCAAGACTTGCTCAATTGATTCGTTCCAATTTGACCGTCACGAAAGTCCTTTTGATTTTCTTTAGCCTCCAATTTCCTGGTTTATCCACTTAAAAAAGAAACACTCTCCCCCTCTCGAAAGTATGTATAGGACCAACTGGAGTATTGGTTCAGGGGATTTCATTAGTATCTGGTTCCTCACATGGCCTCCTTTTCTGCTGCAAATCTTTCAAAACTCTCCAAACACATCCAGACTAGTGGAATTATTTTTCCAAACACTTATCCGGTCTCAATGTAATCTTCAGCTACGTTACATGCACTCATCTAAACATAACAAATAGTTTGTTACGCGAGGAAATCAGATGATGGAAATAAATTATGGAAATCTATAAGTACCATCAACCATGAAAAAAGCATGGGCTAGTGGGACGCTAGCATCCCTGAAAGCATGCATGGGGGTAATTGGCCCCCTGCAGATTGCAATACCATATTATGTTTTATAGCGGTCAATCATCGTGCAGGTTACAATGAATTAATTCCTCTCAAAAATATATAGGCTGCAATAGCAATGTTGCTGGAAACTCGATCATTACAATCATCAATGACGAAAAATTCGTTGGGTCATGCTATTAGCTTAGCACAAAACAGTTTTTCACCTTCGTGGTTGACTTTAAGTTAAAACTCTCCTGTCTTTGCAACCAGCTTTGATGCCCTCCAAATAGTGGAGGTGACTGAGATCCAGTAAAGCGTCGGGCAACTTTTTCAAGAGTTCTGCTCTTTAGAATAACTATTTTGTCTGGGTCACCCGCTAGGGGAATGGGACAACCTAATTTACTATCTTATCAGAAAATGCAAGTTAAACGAGGCTCCTTTTCACCTTCTCCCTTATTTTTTATTTTTCTTTATCAATAATACCTCTATCTTTTGTGTTAAGTAAGATGATGCATTTAGATCCAAAAACAAAACCATTTTACATGGAAACTTATAATTTCAACATAATACTATTGTTGATTTTTTTCCTGTAGCTATTTTAAGATAATGCAATAGTTAAACACTTTTCAAACGGGGATATGTACGTCTTGAAGAAATAGTGTGAAAGAAAATCAAGGCATGCTAGGTTCGTCAAAAAGAGAGATGATTTTTAGTTTTTCATA
The DNA here is from genome assembly GCA_014282245.1 of Rhododendron simsii. Lineage (NCBI taxonomy): Eukaryota > Viridiplantae > Streptophyta > Magnoliopsida > Ericales > Ericaceae > Rhododendron > Rhododendron simsii. Next base: position 31,867,160 of record CM024963.1, read on the forward strand.
GCAAAGTCGCATGTAGGAATTGTGCACCCATTGGTATAAATTTCTTAGCAAAGTCGAAAGTTTGTACTCATGGTGAATTGGTAATAGCCTTTTATTCAACAATTACTGGAGTATTACACAAACTCAAAATATCTAGTGCTTGAGTTTTGATAAATCTTCCAACAAACTGAGCTCAGGGACGGTAGGAAAATAAAAGTATCAAGAGCTGGGGAGAGGCAGGTCAGCTCTTAAAAGTCTGCATCGTTTTTGTGATTTCTCATTTAGAACATATCGACCTTTTCCATTGCGAAATCCTTGAGCGAGCAAAAGCTCGCGACATGAAGCATCATCTCATAAATGATGAAACGGTCAACAATATGGGCACTCTCCCGCGGAACAACTACTTGTTCCAAGGAATTCCTTTCTGGATTGTACGAGCACAAAAAGTCGTCGCGCCATAACATCAATATATCCCCATTTCTCCAAACCTTTATTGGGGTAACCTGTGCATATAACAAGCATGTTAGATCAGATTCTAACCTGATGACAATCTCTTTCGTCCACGACTCCGACACTCCATACTCCTTCATTACCCAGATGACAAGATCAGAATTTGAGCTATTATCACACACACACAAACGACCTTCTAATAATCCCAAGCTTTTATAAAGGGTTCCCCTGCTAAGACCAGGGACAGAAGAGAATCCTCGAAATGATTCATTCTCAATGTCGAAAGCACATATCGAATAAGGACTCTCCATATCACAAATTAGCCAGTGGATGTTTCCATTCAATGTCACACTGTACAAGCGCAAATCATATTCAAACGGGACAGTTCCAATGCTTCTCCATTTGCCAGTTCCGAGCGTGTACACCTCACCTAGATTCTCGTACGAACAATTCCCCAGAGCCGGATCAGAAAGCGCCTTTTGGTAAATCTGTACCAGCTTGTATTGGCCAGAAATGGAGCTAAATCCAAACCCATAAACGATCATTGAGGGATACCTTGTTTTGTGCTTAGGCTCTGGAACTGTGACATATTGTCTGACCGTTGGGTTGCATATGAAAAGGCATTCGTTTGTGTAATCACAGAAACACAACAACCCGTTGACGGACCCAACCAAGAGGATTTGGCCATCTGGGTAGCAGACTCTGAGATCGAATTTCATGACTGGATCGTAGCCAAGATCGTGGCCATCAGATTCATCCTGAAATTCGAGTAAGTTGAGAATGTCGGAGTCGGACTTGGGAAGGGAGGAACCCACTTGGTGAACGATAAGGGAGGCAGGTGATCTTGAGAGGTGTAAGTTAACGAAATACGGTTCGAGGAGTAGGTTGCGCCAGGATTTGGAAACGGATTTGCAACGGATGATTGTTTTCGTGGGGAGTCTGGAAAGAATGTCGGAGATGATGAACGCGGGTAAATCATTTATGGAGCTACAAAAATCCATTTTTTCTTCAATCCACTTCGAGGACACAGGTGATGCTTGTTTGTGCTTCTGGGTTATCAGTGGATTGGAATTCATGTGAATTGTGAATCAAGTATTTATATAACATTAAGGAAGGATAGGATTGGTGGCCACGGCAAGTGTTTTGGAATTGGTCAAATATTCACTGCCTGATCTTTCAACTCCATTATGAAAAACGTGGGGACCAAGAAAAAATAAATACTCAAAAAAACGATTTGAAACGTCGTCTCCATTGACATGTTCACTATTTAATTCTTTCTCTACGTAATACTTCTGGAATCTGTTTTGTTACTTTATAATGTATCGCCCCCATTTGTCTTGTAAGTAGGGGTGATACCGGTCCGGTTTCGACCGGTTTGGGTGTATTTTTCGGTCGAAACCGGTTATCCGGTTTGAGATTTTTAGAATCGGAAACCGGTTGAGATAAACCGGTTCCGGTTTCGATCGGCTCAACCGGTTCCGGTCCGGTTTATCCGGTTTTAATTCATGAGCCATATTTTGGGTCCAACACATCAAAAAATTCATAATTCAACCTATAAAATATCAACCAAAAATCTATAATTCAACCTTTTTTTTTTGGCCCAACAAAAAGGATCAATTTTGAGCCCAATACATAAAAAAAACTCATAAAAACATAATTAAGCCCATAAAAACAGTTTTTATATAATAAATATATTTATTAGACCAATATATACTACAAAATATCAACCAAAAACCCATAATTCAACCCCTCCCCTATGTTTTTATATATATATATATGTATATATTATACATATATATAACCGTTCCGGTTTCAACCGGTTTTTAAAACACATAAACCGGATCGAAATTATTTTTCCGGTTTATAAAATTTTATAAACCGGAATCGAATCGAAATTATTCAACCGGTTTAAAAAATTCGGTCCGGTCCGATTTTTTCGGTTTCGATCGATTTTCCGGTTTCGAGTAACACCCCTACTTGTAAGTAACGTTGACAGCATAATAAAATAAAAAGTTAGATCGACAATTGGGAACGATGGATACTAGTTTAACAAAGCAAATTCTAAAGCTATTCAAAAGATAGAGCAAAATAGGGAACTGACAATGCCGTGTCCAGAAAGTATCCAGAAAGATGACGATATTTGATTTGGTTTATTTATCTTTTCTGGATCCCTCAATCCTTATCCTCGTAATCGAAAGTTCAAAGAATACATTTGACCAGAGACCAATTACTCAGTGTCCCCATTCAGAGCACTCTGCCGTGGCCACCAATCCTCCTAGCTTCCTGAATGTTATAAAGAGTCAAAGACTTGCTTCACATATTCAACTGAGATGAAAAGTCAATGATCAGAAAATGCTCTAATAATACAAACAACTTGTGCCTGGGGATCAAACTTCATTCTTCATCATCACGTATCACTATTACCACTCCCCTTCAACTGCAGAAAACAAACCAAGCTGTTCCAAGCCAAATTCTAGTCTACGAGGTTTCAACCTTTAATTATTCCAGTTACTAATCAGACTTAATTCTTTCTCTAAGTAATACTTCTAGAATCTGCTTCGTTATACTAGAATGTATCGTCCCCAATTGTCTCGTACCTAGCATTGACAGCATAATAAAATAAAAAGTTAGATCGACAATTGGGAACGATGGACACTAGTTTAACAAACCAGATTCTAAAGCTATTCAGAAGATAGAGCAAAATAGGGAACCGACAATGCTATGTCGAGAAACTAAGATGACGATATTTGAAGATTTGAAAGTTCTTTTCGGGTTATTTATCTTTTCTGGATCCCTCAATTCTCAGAATCGAAAGTTCAAAGAATTTGACCAGAGACAAATTACTCAACGTCCCATGTCATGAACACTCTCTGCCATGGCCACCAAATCCTCCTAGCTTCCTAAGTGTTACTATTCACAAGTTGAGTTAAGTAGGCTCCGTTCCGCAACTCAAAGTAAGTATTATTTTTTAATAAGGCAATTTCAAGTTAAAAAATAATGTGTTTATGCAAATAATTTTTCTACCAATATGTATCTTGTTTGATAGATTCCATCAAGATCTTTTATACGGTGCAAAAAAAATTAAAAAATTAATCTTCATTTACATTATTTTTAAGTTTGAAAATGTGAAATAAGTTGCTTATTTTTTAAGAAGTTTTATGGAACGAGCCTAATTTGGTCATTTGTCGCTAAAAACGTTCAATTGACTCTTTTGGGGTTCACCGCCTACCGGCCCGTTATAGGTATTTCCCTTCCCCCTTGTCACTCAAGCAAACCCCAAAATTTTGAAATCAATGAACTACGATGGAGAATTCTGAGACCGCCACTCCCTCTCCTCTGACTGCCAATCCCGCTCCCGCTCCCGCTCCTCCGACTACCAATCCCACTCCCGCTCCTCCGACTGCCAATCCCACTCCCGCTCCTCCGACTGCCAATCCCGCCCCCGCTCCTTTGACTGCCAATCTCGCTTCCATCGCCAATTCCTTCCGTTTTTTGTTGTATGCCACCATCCCACTATCTGTTCTGATCGCTATCCTCCACTGTTCTGGCTATATTCACCCGACGAATCCGTTTGCCCTACCGCGCGCATTCAACTTCATGGCTCCGGCACCGGAGCCAATGGTATCGATGCTTGAACCGACGGCCTCGCCACCAGGCGACGATTTCACGGCGCCGGTCTTGCATGAGCTCTTCGTGCCACCAGTCCTTGAACCGACGGCCTCGCCGCCGATCTCGCATGAGCTGTACGTTCGGCCAACGGTTTACGATTTCACGCCGTCGGCCGAATCTTACAATCCCACGGCCCGCAAGATTCGGCCGGGGAGGAGCAAGCATCCGCCTGCGACGAGGAACAAGATAGGTGAATGTCCCACCCAACCGGCGAAGAATAAGACTAGTGAATCTCCCACTCTGCCAGGTGAATCTCCCACCTCTATTACTCTTGCTCCTCATACTACTCCCAAGGCGGGTTTTGGTGTTGTAAGGATCGGAAGTGGAACTTAGAATTCCAAGTCTTCTTTAGTGTTACTCTGTCGTAAACCTAATAGACGAAGGGAATCTCGAAGAGGACAAGGCTCCAAAAATGCCACCAAGTGAATTTTCCTTTTCAAATCCGTCCCACCCCATAGAAATCTTGCTTGAATTGATTAATTCAATGGTTTTTATCACACCTTCCCAAAATACGAACTGCTGTCTGGGAACAAAAACAGGACATCCAGATCTGGAATACAGATTGGATAATGGACGTTTTTGGGCATAATTTATTTCCGTTTATTTTTTTTTCAGTACTTTAAAAATGGAAAGAATATGAGAGAACAGCAAGTTGTACAAAAACTACGCGTAGCTGCATACAATACGATTTTGGACCCGTCTCGAGTTCCACAAAGATGATCGGAGCTAACATCCTAAAAAGACAAATTGGTTTGATCAATCACAAAATTAGTCAAATGGGTAGCAAGAAAATCTACTACATGGCCTAAAAAAGGAGTGCATAAAGCCTTAAAAGATTTTAAGCATAAAAAATGGAACAAAATACTGGTGAGGCCTAAGGGCTCACAGTTTATTCTAAGTTCAGTGAAGTCTGGTGCAAGCAACTGCAGCGGATTTGTAGTCACGTGCGTATTCAATTCAAGCAGCAATCAATAGCAGTCATCTACTGCCTTCGAGTCCTGTTCAAGGGGCTTTTGCCGAGTTTTGTCACTCGTTTTCCCTACTGGTGATCTAATGGTAGTGACGGCACCTTCATAAATGTCTCTAATCACCTCGATATATTGGGATTTTTATCCCAATCGCTCCAGTGTGTGCGACTGGAATAATTCTCGTCGTAGATACAATGGTGAAAAACGGTGACGCAATAAACAATTATCTTGCCAACATTGACCAAGCGCACGGGGTTAGGGTACTCATCGGTAGTATTATTGGCGAGGGAATTGCAATAATCGTTCCCTATATGTGGCCTGAAAATCAGCTTACAACTAGCCTGTCGATGATCTTGCTAGTCGCCACAAGATAAGAGTTAGGAAGAAGAGTATTTGCATTATAAGAGTATCTGCATTATATTTGAACCTTAGTTGCAGGAACCTCCAATGTGGGTGGCGAATCTACCTCTGAACCTCGCTCTCGCGCTTCCAAGTTAGGAACCTCGCTCCCAGCTCACAGCTCCAATTGAGAAGTAACCCACCCCCAACTAGGATAGAACCTCTTAGCTAGGCATATAAATCCGGAAAAAAACAAAAATAAATATACCAAGCAAGATAAAAGACAAAGTAGTGTTAAAATAGTAGAAAAATATTAACTTAAATTTGCTCAATTACATAACATAACCATAATATTACATAGTAATGATCATCCGTTCCCCCCGCGCCCTGCTCCCGCTTCATGCAACAAAGATTTTAACTCAATTTTTTTTTTTTGGCTTGGTACAAAGTGGCTAGAACCTATCCCCATTTATATTACTCCATGGAAGGCTCTAGTACAAAGATATTTTTATGCAAGATAAACGTTGAGATAATTCTAGAATTACACATTTGACTAATTCTAACCAAAAAAAAAAACTCTAGATATTTCACAAGGATATTCTAAAGTTTCCAAAACTAGATATTTTAGAGTTTCTAAAAACTAGATGTTTATATTTTCTTTAATGATATCTTCTATCTTTGAGCTTTGTCAATTGAACTTGTTTGTCAATCCTCTAACTACTATTGCGAATAACATGCATCCAGTGTGACAGAGAACTCCATTTAAGCAAGTAATAATAGTCAAAAGAAGCCATGCCAATTTTGCTAAGGGAAAAATTCAAAATACCCCCCAACCTATACACCCAAATTCAATTAGACTCCCAACCTTTTAAAAACTTTAATTTTACTCCCAACGTTATATTCCGTTAATCAAAATGCCCCCTTCCGTCCAAATTACTAACGGATTCCGTTAAAGGCTCCGTTAAATAGTATTCTGATCGAATTTCGATGATCCGAGCCGCTCAATGTGCTTAAAATGTGATTTTAAGGGTAATATCAAGAAATCAACAAAAAAAATGACCGGGAAGGGCTTCATCTGAACAGTTTTTTATTGAACTATTCAATAAAAAATTATTTAGATGAAGCCCTTTCCGGCCATTTTTTTTGTTGATTTCTTGCAAGTACCCTTAAAATCACGTTTTAAACATATTGAGCGGCTCGGATCATCAAAATTCGATTGGAAAAGGGGAGGTGTGGATCGATCCGGATTTTATTCAAGTACGGACGTCCGGATGTTGCTTCGGTCTGTACCTCCCCTTTTCCGATCGAATTTTGATGATCCGAGCCGCTCAATATGACTAGAATGTGATTTTAAGGGTACCCGCAAGAAATCAGTTAAAAAAATGATCGGAAGGGCTTCATCTGAACAGTTTTTTATTGAACCATTCAATACAAAACTGTTCAGATGAAGCCCTTCCCGATCATTTTTTTTGCTGATTTCTAGCGGGTACCTTTAAAATCACATTTTGAACACATTGAACGGTTCGGATTATCGAAATTCCATTTGGACACTATTTAACGGAGCCTTTAACGGAATCAGTTAGTAATTCGGACGGAATGGGGCATTTTGATTAACGGAATATAACGTTGGGAGTAGAATTGAAGTTTTTAAAAGGTTGAGAGTCTAATTGAATTTGGGTGTATAGGTTGGGGGGTATTTTGAATTTTTCCCTTATGCTAAAGTAAGGTAGCAAAAGGTACCAACAAGTCAACAATTACCAGGATACATGAAGGTTGGATAGTCAAAAAGCGCATAACAATAATTCTTACTCTGGAAAACCACAATTGTGACAGATTGCCACATTAGGACATTCTCTAGCATAATGACCCGGCCGCTTGCAGTTTTTGCACAAATCGCTCTGGCTGAAACAGATAAACAACAGTTATTCCTCTCAATCGTATGAATGGCACTGTCTAACCTTTGTTCAAGGAGCAAAATTCTGAAAAGCTGGTCGCTTGATTATTCAGGTGCGGCACAGAAAAGATTTAGAAATAGCATGACAGCTGCAAAATATCAAACTTGATTTGTGGCAACTAATGAAGTGGGATGCAAATGGGCTGGCTCATGAGGTGGCTTCGGAAGCTTTGAGGGGTTCCTTGCCTGTTAATTGGGTGTCCTCCCCTTCCCCTAGCGTCTTTGCTGTTTTATCTAGAGATATTTCTCTTGCTTTGTAGCCTGTTTTGGGCGGTTTTGTTTATCAAAAAAAAAAATGAAGTGGAAACAAGTTTATTGCCGAGGACACTACACCGAATTCAGCATATTAAAGAAGTATATGTGACATAAATTAGTAAAGTTTGCGATGAATTTCTGTTTGAAAGTTGTACTGGGTAAATATTCTTGAGGCAAAGACCCTTATAGATAAACCATTCAAGTTGTGAGCTCATGCAAATATGCGATATTCAGACTGGAATCCACATTCTTAGAAATGCAGTGTGGGCATTTGAAAATAACCAATTAGTAATCGAAATCCAAACACATTCACCCAATATTTTGTTTTACCAGAATCCGCAAGCATTACTATGAGACATCAGTTTCAAAGGTTCTCCGAGACATCCATTCAGAACCCATCATTCACCACACACATACCACATCGTTATCCATGTCCGTGTGTACTAGACCTCAAAGCAAACAAGTTATTTCAGTACTTCCAGCTAGCCTTTACACAAAAATAATCAACCACACAAAAGGAACAACTAAAAATAATGCAAACCCAAACAACCTGAAACCCCGGTGGTCCCTTCTGTAAGGTGCATCACGATAGGACGGCTGTTCAGTACGGATCTTGCGACCCACCGCACTCCTGCTGTGTGAGCTCATCCTCAACACCATCTCCACGGCCACAAGCAACACAAATCTCTGCAAAAACACCACCACCACCACCACCACAGCCGATGCCTCCTCCCTGTCCACATCACAACCATATCCAAGACCACATCCATGAGTCCAAATATAACCCCAACTTTTCCCTTCATATAAAAAACACCGACACCTCTACATTAAAGAGGACAGTTTCATCATGCAAGCCACCTCACGTCACGTCACTTCATTATCTCTTCTCTTAGCTCATCCAGTTTCTCCACCATTTGACCCGCTAAAGCTTAATAAATTGACATGATCTTCTCAAAGTTTCTGGTTTTAAAAGTTTTTGATGTCCTCTAAATATTTTTCCCTGTTGAGGGATTCTTTTGTGGTAGTTTTGGACTTTGTGTATACCTGTAGAAGTCTTAAAAACGTGCGATAAAAACGTTCATGGCTTTCAGTTTTCAGATGATATGATCTAATTTATGACGCTCTTCATTGTTAAGAGAAACACGATGATTTACGCCTGACATGTTTTGCCCTTCTTTTATTAGCAGTCATTGTTGGCGTTGTCACCGCTGAGGCAATACTGACTGATTCATGGAGATCAGTGTCATCATTGTTGGTTTAATGTTGTTTTCATCGTCGTCTAGTGTGTAATATTAAACTTCGTGGTTGTTATTCCAAAGCTTTTTGGTAGATTCGTTCAGCTCCGGCAACTCTATTTCACCCCAAAAGTCATCATCGTACTGATCACTCTCCGACGACATTGATCCCTTCTTCTTCTTTTCCGCCACCACAGCTGCCTTGGCCGCCAATGCCGCCGCCGCCTGAATATCTCTAGCAGCACAGCTAGAGGGCCGTGGCAACAGCTTTATCTCATCCGGAAAGTTAAGCAGGGCTTTCCGTCCTTTGAGACAATAAGCTGCAACCCCGTATGCACGCACCGCCATTTCAGGTGCCGTAAACGACCCTAGCCCTATCCGAGACTTCTTCCGGGGCTCTCGGATTTCGGACACCCATTTTCCCCACCACCGCTTATGCACGCCTCGGTACACCGGGTGTCTTGTGCAGGTGGTGGTTTTCTGACAGTTGAGGTCTCCAGTGGCTTCCGACGGCGTCGTTAGGTCATCATCTTCAATGTTGTTGTTGCAGAGTGGTGGTACTGGTGGTGGCTGCTCCATAAGTAGTGGAGGCTAACCACCTCGGCCTTGTTTTTTTTTTTGATCCGCGCCATGTGCAACTTAAAACGCTGCTGTTTGCATGTTTGATGGTGACGTTTTCGGCATCAATAGTGAAATTACTGTATTGACCTAATGACCTTCCCTTTGGACGTGCTTGTCAAGCCCCACCACAATCGAATTGACCACTCGAGTTCACAAACTATAAAGGCGCGTGACAGGCCAACAATAATTTGAATAAACAACAGTGCTTGTTTAATTTTTTACCATAGTTTGTTTTGGTGCAACTTTTGTGGTTTGTGGATTCTTATGCGTGAAGTAAAAATAAAACGGACTATTGCTGAAACGATTCAAGTCATTCATTTTTACCCTCTTTTTGCAAAACGATGACATTCTATCCCTTTGAAGTGTCAAAATCCAACTCTTGAACTGATTGGTCATACACACTCTATTTGCTCTCTTTCTATCTTTCCACTAAAAATTTGGAATATGAAGGGGTACGGAGAAGTACCAAACCAAAAATTTGACTAATTGGGATGTCCCATGAATGTGCTATGGTGAATGAATCATACATGAGCTTTGTTGGGTTAATACAGAGCTAGGTTTTTCGTTCACCAACAACGATTTTGTCCCATGGATGAGCTTGTGTGAATGAAGCTTTATTGGGTTAATACCAAACTACTTTTTTTTTTGGTTCACTATAAAATATCTCTTGTGTGTATATACCGATACTCTGGACTATTAATGAAGGAACCATAGTAATGTGCACATGAATTGATTTGGATCTCTAGATCTGCCTTCTCTAATGCTATTTGGCTTTAATTCGAAGGCATGGGTTTGCAGCAAAATAAGTATATATAAGGGGGCCGCTGTTTCAGTAGATTTTTTAGAGAATCACTTTGTGCATATTGTCAAAGGTTAGATCTGTCTTCAATTTTCTCCCGCCCATACCCCCAATGATTGAAAAATGGGGACTAAATGGATTTTGTTATTGTTGTTGTATAAAATATCTCTTAGATTTCTGTAATACTATATATGAATTTGTATTTAGAAAAACTGGGCTTCTGAAAGGAGCCAGTGTTGTGGTCATGTGCATGAACAAACATGAGCTTGCAACCTAAAGTTAATTGTTTGGGTAACTTCGAGAATGTTGTGCAACTTAAAGTTTTTATAGCAGTAGATAGATGAACAATATAATGCAATGTAACTTAGTTTGAATTGTAAATGTTGCTTCACATGGTGACGAGTTTGGTACCTTTACGATGTGTTTGGAACTTAAGAAAAATTAGAGAAAAGAAATTCGAGGAAAGTGGAAGGAAAGTGAGAGAAAAATTTTATTGTTCACAAAAACTTGAATGTGTTTTTTCTCCCCCTCTCTCTCCAAACCAAACAATGGAGGAGAACTTTTTTAAGTTTTCTTTGCTTCTTTCGTTTTTTTCTTCTTTTCCACGAATTCCAAACAAACCTTTAGAGTTTTGGAACACATGTCAGAATAGTTGGGTATTTCGGTTGAAAAAACTTCCGAGGTGTACTCTTTGTTTGGGAATGTTGAGTAATGCAAGTTCTTTGCTTAAATTATACTATTAGGAATATATTTTATTTGAGCTCTAACCACACACTTCACATTAATTATCACATATATAGTATTATTTTCACAACCATGGATTAGCTATTTCATAAATCCGTCAATAAGTTGGCTATGTTTGAAACTTGAGAAAAGAAATTTTAAAAAAACACAAAATACTGTAATTAATAAAGAAATGACGGAGACAGTTAAAGATAAATTAGGATTGCATTTGTTTTTTGAAGTTTTCCCTTCTCTTTATTTATGACCAAACAAAGGAACTTTCTTAATTTTCTCTTTCTTTCCACCAGTTCCAAACAGAGCCTCATGGTGTGCCACCAAACTAAGTGCATCTCCAATGAAGATAGGTAACGTGTTGCTATCTAGATATTGAAAATTGTAAACCCTTTTTTCGCATTTGCTAGTGCTCTAATGAAATGTGATCAAGACTTGTTGTAAACTTTTTTTCTTTAATAAACGACTAGCAAGTTTCATAACTCTTCAAGTAGCGATAACTCTTTCACCTAGACCTAGGAGCCACTCATATGTGCATAGAGACATAGAGAGAGTGGCCACAGAGTTAGCACTTGTTAAGTGATGCATTATGGATCATTGAACCGAAATTTTTGAGAAATGAGGCTAGTGAACTTATTTTTGGATTGCGGGTAAAGCTCTTGGGCCTGTGATATGGGTTGGCTCTCACATCGGGAGTTTAGATTAAGTGTGTGTGTTTAAGAGGATCCCCGTACCCCTCTCCAGTTAGCAATTGCCTAGTAGAGGTGTTAAGTGAAATTACTATTTTACCCTTCCATGTTTAAAAAAAAAAAAAACTTACCATTGTGTAGCAAATAGGTTAAAATGACCATTTTGCTCGTGTAGTTCCGTTTGTTCCAAATTAACCATTTTAGCCTTCGTTGAAAATCGAGCTGCATGCTTGGGTTTTTGAGTAAATTATGGTTTTAGACCAGATTTGATAAGATAAGGCAACCTTTCATTGGGCTTGCGTTTTTTTTTTTTTTGATCCCCATTTTGGGCTTCGGTTGGACCAAGGTTAGTGTTGTCTTTGGCCCAACTTATTAGCCCTCCAACGTGGTGGCAACGGTCTGACGAACGAACCAATTCCTGTTACGGGCCAAAAAGTGAAAAAGGAGAAAACAAGGAGGATCAAATTTGCTTGCTTGCTTGCTTGTGGCTATGGCAAAGTTGCTGAATCCAAAAAGAAGACCATTCTGATACATCTGACAAAATACAAGTACTGTTCTGTTGGTTACTTCACACTTTACGCCCCATTCCCAGCTAGGAAGGAAGTAAGAAATGATGCGTTATTCTTGAGGTTTCATCAGAGAATCCACTGATCGATACGATACGATACCCGCTAACTGCTAACTCAAACAGTTGGGAGGGACCAGAAAAGCAAGCAAGCAAAGCTAATTCACACCAATGAGCAAGCAACCTACCTGCATTCACGTGATCCCCCTTTTATCACATTGCTCAAATTCGAGACTATTTTTCTTTTGTCTATTTCTTGCTTGCAAATTACTAATAAACTTTCTCCTTATTTTTATAGGTAATTGGCATGGAGAATAGGGAAAAATAGGAACGGCAATGGAAAGCCGTAATACTGAAAATCAAATACTCTTATCACATTCAGCGGGGAAGGGCCATCTCAAACGTACATGTTCAACTTGTGAAGAAAGGAAAAAATTGTAAAAGTAGTTGTTTTTGTCGTTTTACACATGTCGGTATGGAAGGAAAGTGATACGCCGAGCACATGGGCGGACCCAGTATAGGACAAACGGGGTCACTTGACCCCATTGAGTTCCAAAATACCTCTAGAGTAGGTATAGTTTTGGAGAGTATTTTGTAATTTTGCCCCAAAACATAATATTCTTGCCCTGAAAATCCCACGAAATTAGATGTGTTGTAGATATTTGACCCCACTACAACTAAATCCTGGATCCGCCCCTGACCGAGCATCTTTGAGTGAGCTCGCTAAAGAGTGCATTTGTGTAAGTAAATATGATCTTTCTACGTTTAATTGAAGGGGAGTGAAAAAAAATCACTTTCAATGGCAATACTACAGTTTTTCTAAGTGAACAAATCAGATGGCTAGCTTGCTACTAGAAGCTTTCCAAGAGCGGTCACATCTCTAGTAATAATGAAGATAAAGGAGGGTGGGAGGGAGAGAGAGAGAGTAGTAACGCGATGGGATGTCATTATCATCATTTTGCATAGATACAAACATATATATCAAAATACGTCCATTGCGTTTTTCTTATACTGTATTTGACACTATAATATATTTCTCAATTACATCGATCACTAAAATACTCATTCACTCTTAAATTAAAATACTCGCAACATAGAAAACTGAGAGCCACTTTATAATATTTTTTGTGATACGATCAACATTTAACACAAAAATAACTAGCACGTTGCAGATTCCTTAAGAACCATTATGATTATTGAACAAGTTCCCAACTATCTAAAGCCGAAACCTAGGTAAGAAATTCAGGCTTCCCAATAAGTATTTTCATGACATTTCGGTCAAACATTACGACACAGACACATTACAAAAAAAGATTCCGCAAACAATTCCTGGCCTGTAGCATAACCTAATAAAGCACCATCAAACAGGCCTACATGCAACGCTGCAAACAGAGAGGAATATATGATTGGTGGCGAGTGGCTACTCCTTGAAAGTTCAAACATAGGAGTAATTACCAGTAGTACAACTATATGCCTTCGATGAAAAGACAAGAATACCGCCCCTTTCCCTCCTTTCCTTTTTTAGGTGCTTATTATCCTTTCCCTCCTTTTTCATCTGGGGGGGAAACCAATAGAGTATCCCGTGAGCCGTGAGGGTTTGGTAACTAGTGTGTTAAGACTTAACAAATAAAAATGTATTTTTTGTGCTACAATGCTTGTGTGTTAGAGTGTGTTGGAGTGCGCTAAATCTTGTAGTATACTAGAATGTGTGTTAAATTTGGCAAATAAGCTAATAAATAATAAGTGGGCCCACACATTTGATCCTGAATCCCGTAAAAATGTGTAGTAGTTGTATAGTGGTCCGGACATATTGTGCTCTCAGACTACTAAATATTTCCACCCAAAAGTATTAGAGTATATTTGAAAAGAAAACATGAAAGGTTTCATTCCAATTTCATGAACACTTTCGAGCTTGTTCGTTTGGAATACTCCAAACTCCTACGCACGGTCTTCAATAAACTTTCTCAATCTATCTATTTCCACTTAGTACACTTTAAAAACTTCCTTAAAATTCAAACCGAACATACACGAAGTACTGTACTCATGTTCGCTTTTCTCTCTTTTTTTGCTAAGGGTACCAAAAGAGCGGCATCCGTTTTCCGCAGGGCCCCTCTTTTTCTGTTCCCTACGAATGTGACTGAAAGTGACAAAGATATTATATACATCAGTAGAGAACGTTAGTACATTAATCAACAAGAGATTCAGAAACCTCAAATTCCCTTCCCATAAGGCTTAAACCTCCGTCTCCACCGTTGAGGGAGGAGGGTGAACTCATGTTGTCTTTTTCAAGTACTGTACTCTATCCCTCAATTTCACCTATAGCAGTTACTAGCACAAATTTGGACCCCACCACCAAAAAAAAGCCAAACGACTCCATGAATACTTGAACAGAGTAATGGAGTCTTCACATTTGCATTTGCATGTGAATTTTAACTGACACTCTCTCAGTCGTGTCGGCTCCCATCCCCTTCCCCTTCCCAAAACCCCTCTCTCTCTCTCTCTCTCTCTCTCTCTCTCTCTCTCTCTGTCTCTCTCCTCCCGTGATACCTCAAGTGCGGCAAATGCAACCAAAAGCCCCACCACGTCCGTGAAACCTCTGTGCTCATATAAAACCAAACCAAAACCTCACTATCGTCGCAAACAAATCCAAACCATGATGGCTCTTCACCTTATCATCAAGTCCGTACTCGTCCTAATTCTTCTGAAACTTCCTCTGCACCATTCAAGTTACCTAGAATACACAGAAGCATTAGCGAAATCCATTCAGTTTTTCGAGGGCCAGAGGTCCGGGTTCTTACCGAATGACCAGAGGACGAACTGGCGGGCGAATTCGGGCCTCGGCGACGGGTCGGAGGTGAACTTGGACTTGACGGGCGGGTACTACGACGCCGGCGACAACGTCAAGTTCGGGTTTCCGATGGCGTTCACGACAACAATGCTGGCGTGGAGTGTGATCGAGTTCGGCGATTCAATGCCGGCCAGGGAGATGAGGAACGCGCTGGTGGCGGTTCGGTGGGCCACGGATTATCTTCTCAAGACGGTTTCTCAGCTTCCCGACCGGATTTTTGTGCAGGTAACGGTATATTTAATTTGGAAGTGTTTTTTTTCCCTTCCTCTCACTGGGGAGATTTAGTACATTAATTACTTGGTAACTATCAATAACTAGGTAATTAATGGTAATTTGTCAACAACTCTTGTACTATAAATATGTAAGTTTTCACCAATTTGTTCATGACAACATGATCATCAAAGAGGTAACTATAGCATTGTTGATTTGCGAATTATTTATGCCTTGTTCTCTTTGCATTTTGAAAAGAATTTTTCAAAAAATTCCCCCTATATTCCACCTACTTCTAACATTTCTCTCTCTATCTCTCTCCACTTATTACCCCTACTATTTTTTAAAACACTTTTCAAATTGCAATCCAAACAAGGCATTGGTCTGTAAATGATTTGTAGTTTTGATTAGAGAATTTCTTTTACGCCATGCAATGTTACAATAATTTTGTTTGTAATTTGTCGAAAATAGGACTAGGTGCTTATTGGCTTGCTATAACCCGAAGAGGTTGGTTACTCGGGCTCAGGATCTACTCTTCATTAGGTTTGAGGTTCAAAACCTCTCTGTCAACTCTCTTGCGTTAGTCTAACAAACGATGTAATTGATACCTCAAAAATTAAATCGGTTCGCAAGCTCTGTATTATAAATATTAAAAAACAAAGTACTAATCGCTTATTGGTTAAAAGTAAGTGGTGGTTACAAAATTTTGGTGTAGAGATGAGGGTAACCTGGGATGTGGATTACCAGAACGAACCCGTGAGTGAGTGAGTGAGAAGTGGAGTGTGGTTCTGTGGCGTGGAGTCGTTTGAGTCCACCGGTTTTGCTAGGTAATTTCACGCTTTTGGATTTTTGGTCCCACGAGTTATCTTCAGTTTTTTTTTGATTATGTTATCTGCAGATTCCTCACATTTCTTGTTGGAAAAGGGCTTGCTGGTGCTTACGCACCTCAAAAGTGCGTGCAACCCAATTTCGTACGGAATTGTATTGAGAGTTCATTAATTTGTCTATGTCCAACTACCCAAACGAATCCGTCAAACATATTAACTTTCCGACTCCATCCGTCAACATGTCAAATGCATTGAACTTAGTACTCACTTTGTTTATGTGCGTGCAATCTGATTCGGATACTTGAGTTATTAACAAAGAAAGATATTTCATTGTTTTCAAACGTGGTAATTCACAAAGTTGAATAAATACTAACCAATGGAGCATCAAGTCCATCTTGAACTTGCAAAATTTCAGTTATTGCCCTCCCATGCGATGCGAGTGTCAAGGAGAGAAACCAACTGGCCTACGGGCTATTGGCAAGAAATCTACATTATAATGTGACCAAAATGTTAGTTATTGTTAGTTGGTGGAGGATTTCAAAATTAGCTGCAACAAACTGCAGGGAAGGACAAAAGGTTGGCAGGACGTGCTTGTTGGGATCAGCATGCTGTTCTATTATTAGTTTATTACCCATGGTTTTGCTCTATCAGTTCATGTGATGGAGAGATTTTTCAATGCCAAGCGGATATATTCCCGTGGTATTTATTCGGCGCATTAGAGCTGTTCGATATACTTTTAGACGGTTCGAATTGAAACTTTTTCTCTTCTCTCACTCTAACACTTTCTCTTTCTTTTTCTCTCTCTAAATCTGAGCCGTTCAAAAATGAAATGGACGGCTCGGATGCGCAAGTGGGCACCACGTGGTACCCGCTCGGCACTGAAATTTTTTCCCATGTGATGTGATGACATTGCTTTATTCTTTAGTCCCACAGTACTGAAAGCTAGAAGCCCCGTGAGTGAGTTTGATTGATTGATAGGTTTGTTTTTTACACAATTAACAAGAGTTTGATTTTTGGAATCAGGCCGTAAGAAAGTAATTTCTTATGAATTTTCTAGTTTTGACGTTGATGGTTTGTCTTTGATTGATTCAAATAGGGGATCAATCAAGATACACACAAGATGACCTGGACACTCTTAACCATAAAAAAATAAAAACAAAACAAAAAACAGCACAACTATTGCTAGTACAACAGTAACAACACTACATGACCACTTTATTGCTTTCCCCGTGGGTCCTTCATCAACATTAGTAGTATGTCCCGTGGTTCTTCATCAACATGTTCCTGCCTCAAATTTCATTTATCATTTGACTCAATAATCACAAACTATTTTGAGCACCAACTCTCTTTAAAAATGTTAAAGTCTATGGGCAGATAATTTGGGAACTGGTTGAGCTTTTTTAATTAATGCATCATTTTCACAGGTTGGGGACCCACACTCGGACCATAATTGCTGGGAAAGACCCGAAGATATGGACACAGCAAGAACTGTCTATACAGTGAATGCCCCAAACCCCGCCTCGGATGTGGCCGGAGAAACTGCAGCAGCTTTGGCAGCTTCGTCCATGGCCTTTCGTTCGTCGGATTCCGGTTACTCACAAACACTACTGAGAACGGCCGTTAAAGCATTCGAATTTGCAGACAGCAACAGAGGGGCTTACAGTGACAATTCGGATATTAGAGAAGGCGCTTGCCCATATTATTGTGATTTTGATGGATATCAGGCAAGCCTTTATTGAATTACCCTTTCAGTAGCTTCTACTTGATTTTTATAGTGAATTTGAATTCTTTTTTCCTTTTAAAAAACTGATTCGCCTCGTGAGTCAAATGATTAGTTGAGACAAAATTCAATGGGACATTGGTCCATCTTGTGATTCTATTTTCTGGATTGTTTATTTGCTTGTACTTCAATAATTTAATGGGGTTTCTTTTTTGGCAGGACGAGTTGCTATGGGGTGCTGCGTGGCTGAGGAGGGCGACTCAGGAGGATTCTTACCTCAATTACATCCAAAACAATGGCAAAACACTTGGTGCAGATGACAATATCAATGAATTCGGGTGGGATAATAAACATGCTGGCCTCAATGTGCTTGTTTCAAAGGTTAGTGAAATGTTCTACTATATTCTCTGCTCTATTGTCTCAAAACGGTTCTCCATGTAACGGTGATACCCATTGTACCATCACGCTAAATGATATATATGTGGTATATAACTATAACCGAGGCATTTAAAGATAATTAGATCATAAAAGCATCTTGGAAACCCATGCTCTTGATTTCGGCCACGGTCGATCGATCGAAATATGGGTTAATAAGGACACATATTTTTCCATGTGAGATTTGAATTGTTACACATAATCTTTACATTACGGGTACTTAATATGCACTCCTTGAATTTTTTAATCCACTGATTTTTTAGAGTAGTGTGGAATTTTTTATTGTACTGAATATGATTGAATTACAAAATGAATGAATTTCCGTTTGACAGAAAGAAAAAAAAAAACCCAAAGAATCGCAAAATCAATGCTCCAATCATTTTCAGATTTAAAAATTGACAGACAAAAACTTTTGTATTATGTAGAATAACTATTGTTGTTGATGAGTCTCTCTCACAATTCATGCAAAGTAGGAGTTGATGTCCATTCCATATATAGAATAGAGAAGCTATTCGATCCTACTCTAGTTAGTAGATTCTAAAAAACAATTTTCAGAACACATAGGTTAGGTACAACGTAATTGAATGTCCATTTCTCCTACATTAATTAATTGAAAAACAATGCAGGAAGTCCTTGAAAGCAAAACATACTCTCTCCAGTCATACAAATCCTCGGCGGATAGCTTTATGTGCACACTCGTACCCGAATCCGACTCCTCCCACATCGAATACACACCCGGTGGCCTCATCTACAAACCCGGGGGCAGCAATCTCCAACACGCGACCACAATCTCATTCCTCCTACTTGCCTATGCGAATTATCTCGACCGTTCATCACAACTCCTGAACTGTGGCGGTGTCAGTGTGGGCCCATCCCACCTCCGGCAATTGGCCAAAAAGCAGGTCGACTACATTTTAGGTGAAAACCCCAAGGGAATTTCCTATATGGTCGGATATAGCAATTATTATCCGCAACGCATCCATCACCGTGGGTCATCGATACCGTCCATTAAGGATCATCCACAGTTCATTGCGTGTAAGGAGGGTTCTATTTATTTTAACTCCTCGGATCCTAACCCGAATGTCTTGGTCGGGGCAATCGTGGGCGGGCCGGGGAAGGATGATGCTTATGGTGATGATAGGGATGATTTTCGCAAGTCCGAGCCCACGACTTATATCAATGCACCTTTTGTTGGTGTCCTTGCTTATTTTGCTGCAAATCCTAATTAACCCTAGTTAGGACTTTTGCATTTATATTTGAGTTGTAGATAATTCTTCATTTGAAAGAATGGTGAAGGGTTAAAAAATGGTCTCTCATCTTGTACTAAAGAAGTCAAGAGGGAAGAGGCTAAATATATTGTAGTCGCAATGGCTTGTTGTAACCTTTTAGAAAAATGTAAGGTGAAATATGTGAAATGGAGAGGGAAAGGATCCTTTTCTAATTCAAACAAGTGTAGTCCTCGATTCTCATTTTAATTTGAGAAAAGTAATGAAATTCCTAATCTTCTAGTATCTTTCTAGCTTCTTCAATCTCCTACCTTTTAGTAAATAAAAGCCTAAATTAATGAACATAATGCGATGGTGTGTTTTTTTTTTTTTTTTTTTTAAATGTGAAATAGATATACAGATAGATCGATTAGTTCACATATTTACTAGAAAAGCATCAGCCACATCGTACTAGTCACGGGTAAGGATCTCACCAAACCTATGTCGCATTTAAGTAGCGACTAAGAAAACTTGAACTCAAGTATTATGCCAGGAATCGAAGTACTTACGTATTGAAAGAATTCTTCTCTTTTTTCTTTTGCTCCTTAAAAAAAATTAAAAGATATAGAAAAACCCTGCATAAATGATATGAATTTCTTGCTCTTTCTAAAAATAAAAAATAAAAATAAGTCAGTAGCATTATTGAATTTTTTGATACCGAATCAATGCCCCATCCTTCTTCCCCCTTTTTTGTTATCAACCCTCACCCCCTCCATCCATCAAAATGTCAATTAAACAAATAATTGGGCGAGGGTAGTTGTGCGATTGGTGGGCGCCCACTTGAAATCTAATTTGACATCATCTTGATCTGGTAGACAAACATATGTCATAGTTTGTCAACATGGGGGTTGGGCTGGTAAAAAGGAAGGAAATTTTTTATCGAATTTCCTCATGAAATTCTGCATGGTCTAGTGAATTTTCTTCGCGTAGTCGGTGCCAGCTTCCGTTTTCTGGAATGGAATTTTGGAACAATGAAAATTACAAGAAATGTTAATAATTACTAATTTTCTTATAATGCTCATCCATATATTGGGCCCTTCATCAAACTAAACACTATTTATTTGGATGTCTATCTGTAATTTTGCACACTAAATTTAGATCTCTAAATTGTCTTACAAAATTTAGCCTTGATATTGGCCCTCCATGCATTGAATTGAAACATGGACGGATTAGCGCTTAAAAATCCCGTTAAACCAGTGGTCTTATTGATTGAGTTTCTGCCTATTTGTTCAGAAAATTAAGTGGGGTTTGTCATTAAATACAGGATTCCAAAAATGGGTCACGGATCCAGGCATAATTATTAAGATTG